>OW203763.1:38820425-39065023 GCA_934045905.1 Leuctra nigra
TAGTGAACCCAAGGGCGTATTCAGGGGGCGGCACAGCCCCCCCCCCCCCACCCCGAAATCAGGGGTTATCTAAAAAAATATGCACATTTAAAATAATGTGTGAAAAAATAACTTTATAAAATAGACAGATCATGTCAAAAACGTTCCAAAATGGCTAGAATTGAATTCTTCCACTGTGGTTTTCAAAATATTAGTAATGTCCCCCTCCCCCGAAATTTCATCCTGGATACGCCCTTGAGTGAAAATGTATTTTGTGGTTTTGCTGAACCCTGTGGTGAGGGGGGGGGGGGGGGGGGTCATGATTTTGGTAAATATGCCGACTTTTCGCTTTGCCCCCTCAAGTAATTGCCTTGCCCCTGCTCTGCCCCCCCCCCAACGATTATTTCCTGGCGCCGCCACTGCTTATGGCACAAATCTCTTTTTTTTTTGTGTGTGTGTATTTGTGCTTTTTGCATTAAGTTGTAAACGAAGTAAACGATCTGGCCAATTTTTTTCACAAAATATTCATTACTATCCACTGCAGAAGGCTATTAATTTCCAGCAAAATCGATCTATTGCTTTTATCAGAATCTTGATTAAAGTCACCTATACTAAGCTTAACAATGTGAAAGAAACTCAACTCTGTGTGCAATAAAGCTGGAATCGGTTAACCGATCATCACCATATTTTGCATGGCCATTGGTATCAGCATTATAAGTGTTATTTTACAAATCTGTAATCTGTAATGAACTTTAAAAGAAAAATACATTTTACTGACACTTGTAACTGTAAGCTTAATTTATAATGGCCTGTAGCCACACCACCATTTCAACTATCAAATGGTCTTCGATTAATCTGATCAATCAAAGTCATATTTTGCATGGTCGTTCAGACCAACAGTGTCTCTTATTTTACAAATTTTCAGCCCTACCAGTCAAGAACATAGATGCACTTATTGACAGTTTCAATAACTGTCAGACATGACATTTCAAAGCAGAAATTCCACTGCATTCTGGGTTGCTCTATGTAGCAAAGTTTATAGATGGCTATTCTCAATATCAATGTAAGACAGATTCTTTTATTAGTGGATCATATTGCAATACATAATGTAGTCAAAATGACATGTAGGTGTTTCATATACATAGGTATAGGTATAACTTATCTAAAATAATTTATTTTACGATATGGATTGTGTTTCACAGTTATGAAAACATCGTTTTGACTAGATAGCATCATATTTTACACATTTCCAGCCCAATCGGTCAAGAATTTACACAAAGAGATTGATGGAAAAATATCAGTACAATAATATGTTATTTAATTTATCCAGAGTGTTTATGGAAAGTTGCAAGGAAAATTGGTAATAAATAATGTATAGTTAGTTATCTATGATTGAATGGATCGTGCTTGATTGGCGATGTCGTGCGTGTCGGTGCTCGCTCATCAACGCGTTACACCGAGCGTTTTCCTAGTTATTTATAGATTGACATTGTTTAGTAGATTATGTACTGCAACTAGGCTAATGGCCAGTGGCGGCTCGTGACTTCATTTATTGGTGGGGCTGCTAATTTATAACGACGCTTTTCACACATAGAAAATTGAAAGTCAGACAATCGCGCAACTTACCTTATTTGTACAGGAACTTTGCTCTCCCCAGTCCCCTCTCTATGCGTTGCAAATAGGTAGTACCGAACATACCTACCTGATTATTACTTTCTTATTGAAGTTCGGTACCAATCTCGTTTATTATTAGTTATTTGTGAATTGTTCAAAAGTTTGATTTATAGCTTTTGTTCCAAAGGTAAACTTGAAAATGAAGTCAATAGAAGAGGCAATATAATGATCAATAATAATTTGCACAGCATAACATTATACTATACACACGACACCACGTCCAATTTCAAGCAAAGTCTTGCCATAACTGACAAAAACACTAAAACTATGAATCATTTTCTCATAAAATTCCAAGCGCTCCTGTAGTCAAAACAAACTGTCGCAATGTCATTGTATTGTATTTATTGTAATTAACCTGCTCAAAGGCAGGAGGCCAGTGTAGGGCGATGTCAATGATCGCCCTCTTTAGCCTGTGTACAATAAGTTTTACTACATGCATCACGCTCGCCTACGCGCTATTGTCGAACTCCCGATCGTGCATAGAGGGCTAGGATGGATCAGCCCCGTGGAACGATTTGTAGTCTCGAGTGAGTTTCGGGTGAGGCACGATTACACAGCACGATTTTGTCACGCTCAGCTCGAAAAGACATGGAGAATACTGCTACTAGTGTAAACGTCCTACGGGCCGACACGCAGAGGCGGGAGTTTGGCTGAGAGCAACGCGCGTTTATTTGAATCATATCCAGTGGCCCCTGATGTTAAATAATTTCACTAATTTACGCCAATTAACAAATAATTTTGGCAAAAATGATTTCTCATACAATAACATTACTTTTTAGAAAAATATTAAATACTTAAAAAAGTGATCCTTAAATATTCTTGTTGGGGCTTAGCCCCACTAGCCCTTATGGACGAGCCGCCACTGCTAATGGCGACGATGCATGATTACGATAATAATGGAGATTGTGTAGGACTAGTAGTAGGGAACCATCTCATCATTGCCTCTGGATCTTCAGAATACATCCAGAGCGTTACTATGCTGGATCAACTGAGGAAAACCCAAGAAATGAGACGCTAAATAATATTACGTACGAATTCTTTACGGATTTCTAAGGATGTGTAAACGAAGAGTTACTCAGAGTTGCTCTTACGGCACAATCTTTTTATTTTATTTTGTACGCACTGTCCAGGTATAACACTGTTCAGGCTCAGCATATATCGATCTGAAATCGTGCACTCAAAACATTATCTTCTGACAGAGACATGCATAGGGTAAAGTACCAATTTTGGATTAGTGTCCAGTAATGGATCACTTTTTAAAATTGCCTCCCTTAGTTTCAATTAGTTGCCAAACGATGTCACCACTTACTTACTAGTTAGACAATATTATATTCTTCTTAGTGACAGTGCTGCCAACAGGCACATTCCACGAAACTTCGCGTAAAAAAATAATTTCCAGATGGCTGTGCAAAGATTGACCGCCAAAAGCGTTGTCTTGTTGACAGGCCTCATACAGTCATGGATTAATGGATTTTACTCCTGGTAATATTTTACCTACATCATTGAAATTTTAAATATATGTTCTTAAGACATCACTGATGTTATTAAAGTCATCGCAATGAATATTTTTTTATGTTAACAGTTCGCGCAGAGTCGTAGAACATTTGTCTCAAAACACTGTTTTTCTGAGGTTATGTTAGTACTTTGTACAGTACAAACCATAGATCAAAATATTCCAAGTAACATTTTTTTTTTTAAATTTGTACTACATGTAAGAAATCTTCCTAGATTGATGAATTGATTCACAATTGGTACGAATTAGTGCTTCAGTAAAATATTAATAAACAGTTATTTTTTTATGCAAAAAATGTCCGCCTTACATTTTTATTCATATAATTTATGGGGCAATCATATTCTATTTTTTTTTTATTTTTTTTAAGAAAATCCAAAACTGGTACTAGGTACCAGTTCTGGATACATTTGCCCATTTTTAGTTAGTTAATTAAAATTGCTTACTTTTATTTCTAAATTCTGTTGAGGGCTCAAAAGTGTCTATTAGTATGTTTATAACCATTTCAGTAAATAAAAAATAAATAATAATGTAAATTTGTATTTTTTACATTTTTTTTCCCAAACACCATCCAAAACTGGTACTTTACCCTAGTATTTGAACAAGAGCCGTGAACATATAAAAAGTAGTTGGTTTTCTACGATGCATTACGAATCCAAGCAACCCCCCCCCCCCCCCCCCCTCCTTCCACCTCCCCATCCTGCTCAGAAGAGACGGAGGTTCAATTCCCAAGGTTGTCCTTCCTGACAGAGGTATTTTCGTAGTATTCCTCAGTCGAGAGCAAATGCTTATGCCCCAACCGCCTCCTTCCCACCATCCGTCATAATCATAATCATCATCATCATCATCATCATCATCATCATCATCATCATCATCATCATCATCATCATCATCATCATCATCATCATCATCATCATCATCATCATCATCATCTCCCCCCTATCACAGAGCTGAACAACCATTAACCAAATCAAATAGTCAAATTGTAGTAAAAACATTCACCTGGTATCGTATGAAATACTCGAATATACTACAAGAAGGAAACCTAACTGATTATTACATACCTAACTACAGATACATTTATAATTTATCACAAAAACGTTTGATCCATTTTCTGATCTTTTTTACAAAGAAATTTTGCAAATCACATCTTATCGCTGTAACTATTTTTTATTTGATTTTTTTTTATTGAAGCAAAACGTGTTTGCTACTCACGTATATTTAGAACACAACTGCCTTGGGACTCCATTTAAAGTTAGAAGATCCCTGCTCCTTATAGAATAGATTTGATGAACGATAATTTTGGCAAACACAATGAGAGCATTTTGAGATGTATGGTTGGGGGGGGGGGATATTCAGATTCCTTGCTTGAAATCTAGTTGATGATGATTCTGATCTGATGATTGGTGGAAAGGGGGATATGATTTTGGTGGATGGTGGGGGGGGGGGGGGAGGGTTGTTGATTATTCTAAAATACTTGCAATGGAGACAAACCAATAAATATTCTGCAACTCAAATGATGTTGAGTGGTGTGTAGTGACGGAAACAATCCCATCTTTTGCCTATAAAAAAGGCTAAAAATGTGTAAAATTAGAGTTAGGAATGTCATGTTGCCGGTGCGAAAATTGTTTCTGCACACAAAAAATCTCAAATCAAACTCAGAAGTTAAACTAATGACAGTTAACTAATTGGTTATGCATATTTTAATCGTTCTATAAAGAAAATAAAGTCATAAATTCCCATTTATGAATAATTTAAAGATGTTTTTAATTAGATTTGGGAGCAAATTAATGACACTGTAGCCTCTAATAATAAGTGTCAGGACACAAAATATGGCAATACCTATTTCTTTTTATGAGTCTATAAAGTGTTCGAACAAGTAAATTATCAGCAATTTTTGAATGTTAATTTTATCCCCATGTAAAGTTTCCTTGTGATAAATTGCAACATGTCGAGATTCCATGTGTGGGTTGAAATGCGAGCCATCCCAAACCTTTACATTCGACACCCAATAGTCTTCCTAGTGTACTTCCACGTGTGTTCTTTGCAAGTGTGTTTGCCAAGTGTGCAATACTTAGACAAAATACTTTGGTAATCTGGCGAAAGAGAAGTTAACAATTGCATTTTTAAATGTTGATTTATAGATGAAATTGTCCCATTCAAAAGTGTGATCCAAAATATTATGACACATCGTGGAAAGTGATTGAGCCGAAGAAATATCTTTATGAGGCACCTGGAATCGAACTAGATCTCCGAATCAATTTCTGTTGAATGAATTCGTGTTTTGAATAAAACTCTGAGACTATTTGGCTTATGATTGAAATTGTACAATTGGAATTGAATTACGATAATTGAATTTGACTCAAGAAATTAACTCACAGCGGGTATATTTTGTAATTACTACTCTATTTACTATAGTAAATAGTATTACTATTACTTCTACTTTATTGTTTACGCACTTGGTCATTTTTATTGTTTCTGTATGCTTATTGTTTATTTACATTATTTTGTCTCCCACAGACTAGCCTTTTGGCTATGTGGGATAGTTTGTAGATTTGTGTATTGATTGTATTGTGTATAATTGTGTGCAATAAAAAAAAAAAAAAAAAAAAAAATAAAAAAAAAAAAACGCTATGATGCTGAATGCTATAGTTCTAACTAATTGGTATTACTTTTAAAATATTTGCAAGATGTTTGTATTAATTTGCATGAAATCAAAATAATTAATAAGTGGGTAGGTATAGTGAATTCTATTATTTTGAGTGATCAGAATGTTTGAACTAAAAAACACGCATTTGAGGACGAGGTTAATTTGAAGGGTTGACTATTTTGACTTAAATGCTACTTTCTGTTTCCTAATTCAATTCAGTTGTCAAAACCAAACAGATTCTATTTACGATTTGTTTGTGAAGGAATTGGATCAGCGTCGACAATTGGCGGACGAATTCAATCACCAATCTAAATTGCTCAATTGAATTGCCTGTGTAGACTTTAGAAAACCATTGGGACTCCACAAATTATGTAAATGTACGTTCCATCCTGTAGTTGTTAAATCAATCACGATGGACAAGACAAGTATCAAGTGAAACAATTGTAATTATTCAATCTTACAGGATAATACATTCTGTGCATTGAAATCTCCAAGCTAAGAAGTTTGATGGACACCGAAACATTAAACCACATTCATGTCATGGTCCTAACCAATCCTCTCTTGAGTTTGATCCAAATAGTTGACTCACGATTATCCTTACTGACTAGCAGTCATGCAATCCGTTTAGTAACGGTCTTCTGTTTCACTCCTCAACTGTCTTGATTATTTCAAGTCAATTGTTCGAACGGTCGTACAGTTTTATTGTAAACGTATAGCCTTGAATTAACTGATAGCCTTGTGGACATCACTACACGTTCGAATAGAATACTTTACTTACGATTTTTCGTAGATTTCGATTCACTTTTTTTTTAAGAACCTTCTTAAAGAATTTTTGTATTAAGCTAGATTTTTATTGTTGAACATGTCTGTTCAATTCTGTGTCTGTTATTTTTTGTTGATATATTATTATGTACATCCGCTTATAGAATATTTAAAAATAATGATAGTCAACCAAAACGTTTTATAATTTAAATTCCTTTACTTTTAAAAAGTCAATATGACAATGTAGAAAATAAGAAAATATTAGAAAATAAGTTTATAATAAATTTAAGTTTACTAGCTATAAAGTGCTCAACAGCCATTTAGAGAATTCACCTTTATGGTAAATATGTTTAGTTTTTGTAGTTAATAGTAGTCCAGTTAAATTCATTTTAGATTTATAGTTTTTCTTTAATATTTACTAAACGTCAAATTAATATTCTATTCAAATGTCATCAAATGTAGATGTTATACTGTGTCATATTGGCAACAATTTCATAATGACAGTGTTTATAAATTGTAACAAATTGTAACACTGCATTGTATACCCAAACTTGCAGCACTATTTCCAAGTCAGTGTCATAGTCTTCCAGAGGTTGATGGCGTGTGGGCTTCATTAGTTTTGTAGTTCAATGTCGTGGGCCCTGAAAAGGGCCTGTTATTAAGTATCCCAGCAACATGCTGGGATAGTTCCAACTAATAGGCCATCCCATGGTATTGAACAATGCTCGGCCAAGTTCAATGATTTTTTTGTATACAATTCTAGTAAATTTTAATTTTAATCTTAATTAGTCAACAGTTCTCATCTATTTCCCAAGCAAGTTTGGATAACATCTTATCACCTCTGCAAAGTATATAAATAGACTCTTGTGAAGTTGTGAACCGGTTTTGATAATACTTGATTATTATGACATAATGAGAAGTTACGCAATGATTCTCGACAATGCTTGCTTTTGAAAAGCCCGAGCTGCGATGAAATCAATCAAGTCAAGAAACAACCTCCTATATTGGTTAGGCGTAACAACCAGCGCAACTCTGCGAAGAGACCTGTAATGTGATTTACATTTCGTTAAATGCCCATCTGAAAACTTGTAATTTGTTTTTCGAACTTGCTTTTATTAATTAGTCAAGGAGTGAAAGGGAATATTTTTGTCGGTCTTATTTCTTGGAAGGGGATCTCTTTGAAATAAAAAAATCTTATGTTTAATTTAATATATGCACTAATAAGAAGTCAAGAAGCTGCCTGAACAAGTCAACTGCCATTTCGTTAAGCAACCAGAATATATAGAACTCTTGCGAAAAAAGAAAACACTTCAGGTTTTGTTAGGAAGGGACTGAAGATCTGAATTTGGTTATCTGTGATCGAATCATTTGATTTTCTGACGCCCTAATGATTGTATAAGTTTTAATGAGAAAGTGACGATTACATATGATCATTTATATATTTCTTCATTGTTTTTTTGTTTTGATTCAATATGGTTAGAGTCTTAGAGAATATTATTGTAGATATTGATACATTGATTAACGAGTTATAACACAAATACCTGTAGGATACATATCTTAACTATCTACTAAATAAAATTATCCTTTGAATAGCTCAATATAGCTGGATATTATAGACGTAATATTATCAGCACTTATTCCACAAATGAGTTTCTACTTGAAGTTCAAGAAAGCGATCCATAAGTTAAATAAATGGAGGTACTAACACAGGTACTAGGAATAAATGGAAATTATAGTAACATTTTATAAGGAACAATTTCTACTATTTTCTTGTCAAACTATAAACTTAACATTTGGATGAGCACCCAAGACATTATCTTGAGTGGAAGCTATAAGCAGGACTATTTATTTTACATTATATTTTGGTACGTAATAATTGCAAAGGACTTTAAAACATGTAGTACTTTCTTCAAAACCAATTAAATATATTACTTGATAACTACAATTCGACTCCACTTTTCATCTTTTCTTTCTCCAACACGGTTTGTAACTCAATACAATGATATTCATTTTCTGCATGCAAAATGCTGATATCAATTTCATCATTCTCAATAACTAAAACCACTGTAAATTCTCTTCAACCTCTAATCCGCTGCGCTCGACTAGTTTAAACAAATCAATGCCCTATATTACTTCCATTTGTAATACCAACCTCTTTGTGTTCATTCATTTCCATCGTGTCACGAATATACTAACAAAATTATGTCGCCAGTAATGACAGACTAAAAATAAAGAGAAAAGTGCTTGTCAAAACTGTCAAAATCAGACTTACGATAGGCATCCAAGGTTGGTTTTCTTCAATGATGGTTTAAAGTTGAACAGGAGCCGCTTTGCAATAAACTATTCCGTTGAAGCCGGGTCACGATTGCAATTTTTCTAATCGTTATTAAATATTATTTCGAAGTCGGAATGTCATGTCGATTTCAAGGACAGTAACAGATAGAAGTCTATACGAATATTAGTTACTATCAAAAATAAATATTTTAATGAGTATCATTAATTCAATAAAATCATTGTGGCAATGCAGTTATAAACCTGACATGAAAATAAGATTGTCATTGCAGATAAATAATCACTTAGAGGACCATGCATTGTTTTGTAATAATGTGATTTCAGTAATCGTTTCATAATTTAAATATTACATAGACAATGTGTAACAGAGAGAGTTAGCTCAGACGGTAACTCGCTGCACTCCCCGTCAAGGACCATGGGTTCGATTTCCGCAGCTGACTTATCTGAGGTTGCTTCCGTCATTTTCCAGAGTTCAGAGGCATGCTGGGAAGTCTACTTACTAATAGGCCATGGTCATCCTCATGCCCATTCTTCTTCCTTCATTATCTTCATCATCTGCATCTACATTATCATTAAGACAGGACAATAATAGGTCAATCAGTTCAAATCACTAAATAATAAACAATATGGAAATGCAGCAGTTCTTGTTGTGTTACCCCAGAAAACAGAAACGAATTCGTCTTAGAATAGAACATTGTTGTAAATTATTGTATATATATTTACAATATTGTTTTAACTCTGTAATTTATTGTAAATATGTAATGATAATCTTTAGGTAGAGGGCATGTATCACAAGGAATTGCAGGAAACTATGGCTAGTGGGCCGTCACATTATATTGTTTGTTCCGAATGTTTTAAGAATCAAATCTAATAGAATGGATTTCATATTTTGTATGAATACTTCCAATAAGGTAATATATTTTTACATAAATGCAATCATTCACCTTTAATACTAGTAGGGTAGAGGAATGTTCCCATTCCACATACTGTATAATAGCTCGAAACTAAACATTTTAATAATAAACCAACCTCTACTTTTTTTTCTTCCTTTCTTTCTTTCTTTCTATCTTTCTTTCTTTCTTTCTTTCTTTCTTTCTTTCTTTCTTTCTTTCTTTCTTACTTTCGTTTTTTCGTTTTCTCTATTTTCCTTTATATTTTCGAAAACCTTTTTAATGTGAACAGGCTCATTGTTAAAGTTTTAATCATCGTACAATTTGAATAATAAATAATTCCTCATACTAAAGTGGAATCTGTATAACTATGTGTACGTGCAAGGTAATAGAAGACTTTGTCTCATGCAAATGCGACTCCAGGCAAGTTTCACTCCACAGCTCGTTGATCACGTGTTCGAGGCCTGGTTGTTGCAATCCGATCACAACCTCGACTGATTGACCTCTGACCTGTGATTGATCGTTGCCGTCCTCTGTCCCGGCGTTCGCTGTCGCCTCAGGGGCAGCTACTTCCTTGGTGGGGGCGTTGGGGCAAGCAGCGCCCAGGGCAGCGACTGCCTTGGTGGGGGCGTTGGGGCAAGCAGCGCCTAGGGCAGCGACTGCCTTGGTGGGGGCGTTGGGGCAAGCAGTGCCAGGGGCAGCTACTTCCTTGGTGGGGGCGTTGGGGCAAGCAGCGCCCAGGGCAGCTACTTCCTTGGTGGGGGCGTTGGGGGCAAGCAGCGCCCAGGGCAGCTACTTCCTTGGTGGGGGCGTTGGGGCAAGCAGCGCCCAGGGCAGCGACTGCCTTGGTGGGGGCGTTGGGGCAAGCAGCGCCCAGGGCAGCTACTGCCTTGGTGGGGGCGTTGGGGGCAAGCAGCGCCCAGGGTAGCTACTTCCTTGGTGGGGGCGTTGGGGCAAGCAGCGCCCAGGGCAGCGACTGCCTTGGTGGGGGCGTTGGGGCAAGCAGCGCCCAGGGCAGCTACTGCCTTGGTGGCGGGCGTTGGGGGCAAGCAGCGCCCAGGGTAGCTACTTCCTTGGTGGGGGCGTTGGGGCAAGCAGTCGCCCAGGGCAGCTACTTCCTTGGTGGGGGCGTTGGGGCAAGCAGCGCCCAGGGCAGCGACTGCCTTGGTGGGGGCGTTGGGGCCAAGCAGCGCCCAGGGTAGCTACTTCCTTGGTGGGGGCGTTGGGGCAAGCAGCGCCCAGGGCAGCGACTGCCTTGGTGGGGGCGTTGGGGCAAGCAGTGCCAGGGGCAGCTACTTCCTTGGTGGGGGCGTTGGGGCAAGCAGTGCCAGGGGCAGCTACTTCCTTGGTGAGGGCGTTGGGGCAAGCAGCGCCCAGGGCAGCTACTTCCTACGTGGGGGCGTTGGGGCAAGCAGCGCCCAGCAGGGCAGCTACTGCCTTGGTGGGGGCGTTGGGGCAAGCAGCGTCCAGCAGGACAGCTACTTCCTACGTGGGGGCGTTGGGGCAAGCAGCGCCCAGCAGGGCAGCTACTGCCTTGGTGGGGGCGTTGGGGCAAGCAGCGTCAAGCAGGACAGCTACTGCCTTGGTGGGGGCGTTTGGGCAAGCAGCGCCCAGGGCAGCTTCTTCCTTGGTGGGGGCGTTGGGGCAAGCAGCGTCCAGCAGGACGACAGCTACTTCCTTGGTGAGGGCGTTGGGGCAAGCAGTCGCCCAGGGCAGCTACTTCCTTGGTGGGGGCGTTGGGGCAAGCAGCGCCCAGGGCAGCTACTTCCTTGGTAGGGGCGTTGGGGCAAGCAGCGCCCTGTGCAGCTACTTCCTTGGTGGGGGCGTTGGGGCAAGCAGTCGCCCAGGGCAGCTACTTCCTTGGTGGGGGCGTTGGGGCAAGCAGCGCCCAGGGCAGCTACTTCCTTGGTGGGGGCGTTGGGGCAAGCAGCGCCCTGGGCAGCTACTTCCTTGGTGGGGGCGTTGGGGCAAGCAGTCGCCCAGGGCAGCTACTTCCTTGGTGGGGGCGTTGGGGCAAGCAGCGCCCAGGGCAGCTACTTCCTTGGTGGGGGCGTTGGGGCAAGCAGCGCCCAGGGTAGCTACTGCCTTGGTGGGGGCGTTGGAGCAAGCAGCGCCCAAGTTACTTTTTCCTTGAACGAAAAAGAAAATTGCCCTTAATGAACACAATTCAGTTATTTTTCTTTTAAAATATATTTACAATAAAAAAATGCATGTTTTTATTTATTGTTATTGTTGACTTGATGTTTGTCTAGTCCCTCGCGAGTAACAACATCTTGTAGCTTGATCATCTCTTTCTTGTTGGTTTCATCTAAATGTGAGTCAAGTGTTCACTGCAATTCCTTTGTACCGATAAGTAGCGTTGCATTAGTCGGCAGACAGCTGTGGTTATTCCATTCTGTCAGAACATTCCATGAAGACTCGAACCCGCGGACTGCTGGATCACAGCCTCCTTGTTGTCACACATCCGCTTCACATCTTAAGCCCCATTTACTCGGTGCAATTTCTTGAACAACTTCTGTGTCTGCACATTCCCTTTTTTCATACAATTTTGTATTTACACGACGCAACTTTCTGTCACAGAACTTAAAACATGTTCTAATATCCATTCAAGAAGTGTGACACAGAAGTGTGGTACAGAAGTTGTACAAGCAGTTGCGCGTGTAAATTGGGATTTAGAGCAGATCCTTAGATCTTGACTTTTCAAGAACTCATGAAAAAGCACACAAAAAGATATTAATAACTTTTATCACCGAATAAATTATTAATAAAAAGATCAATTTTTGTTTTGAATTTAAAAGAATTATGATAATGGAAATAGATATTATTTTAAATTAAAATAAATAAAAAACCCAGAGACTTTTAGGAGCCACCAGGAGCAGAAGGCCAGAAGTCCATTCCAATGATTCTTGAGGTGACCTCAAAAAACAGTAATTCTGCGTTCATTCAATCTATTTGTAATAGTTACTTCGGTCATTTTGTGACAGAATTCTTTCAATATATACATTTATTTTGTTGATTTCAGTTCAAATTGTATTTGATAGCTTGATTACATGATTCCAAAAGTGTGCAATTTAAACCGATAAAATGATTGACAAATCTTCTAAAAAATCTATGCCTTGATACAACTTATGCAATTGTACGTAATGATATTCATTATTTCGCTATTACTCCCTATGACAGACTTATTCGAGACAGAAAGCAATGAAATGCTAATAGACTTGGCAGTGGCACCCCTCACTGTGTCTTATGGTACATTCAATTACTTACGTTTACATCCTAGATGTTGAAATATAACCTACACGATTGGCGCTTATGTGTGGTCCCTATTCACACATACATTATGGAGGCAACTGATACGTGTACACATCTATTGAACACTCATTTTTCTAGGATTCAAATGTACAACTAGCTAGATCATTTCAACCGTCGTGGTGAAATGTCGGAACCCGGACTCGTTAATCTCGTACTTGATTTTTATTATTCTTATTCTTTTAGAAGTAACTATTGGAGGGCACACGTTGAGATGTTAATTAAAAAAAATAATATTGCGATCTCATTTTAAAATGTAATCGTGTCCATTGTTGAGCGCAATAAAGAGCAAATTGATCCTTTCATTTCATTTGAGAATTTCACGTCGAGTCGAGATGAGGTTGATATTCATATGTCCTTCAGTTAAATACAAAACAATTTGCTTATAATAAATAATCTAAACTACAATATTAAACAGTTTTTAAATATATGTTTATAATTCAATAAAAATCTTTGTTGATCGTTCTGTGTGATGAACAATAATTACTCTTATTTCTTCCCAACAAGAATTATAACTCAATAAAAATCACTTGTTACATGTTTCTGCCGTACCCAAGGTTCGAACCAGTGACCTATTGGTATTCTATATCGCATAATAATAGTAATAATAGAGACGGCAGGGAAACATATCTTGTGTAAATCTTGTACATACTTCACAGTAGTTAAAAATCCATCGGTTCCACTTAAATTAATAATAACGCTAGCTTATGAGAATATGGGAAAGAAATCATGTGTAAAAATCGATTTGCTAAACTGATTATAATCAAAATACGTGATAGAGAATACGTTTCTTTCATCATAGATACTTTTAAGTTGAAATAGACTAGTTCTATTAATCGTAAAACATACAATAAGTCGTTTTGACACAGCTTCTCCGATAAATATCTTTAATGAAACGTGCATTTTTCATAAATCTGATATTTCAATGAAAGCCAAAAAGCAACCAGAAGAATTTAAGGTGTCATATAGTGAAATTATAACGCTGAGGTAAACTCTGACAATTGCACATCGGACATAGCGGGTTCGTTTCTCGTGGCCGTCCTTCCCAAGTCCTTCCTTACGACAGGCTTTGAGATTGTTTCTCTCAGTCAAGTGGAAAATGATGCGACATCAAACTGGTCAAAGTGGTCAAAAGTGATCAAAGTTGTCGTGGAAAGGCCACGACCGCTTCCTTCACACTTTCCATTTCTTACCCTTTCTTGATCTGTCACTGGGCTTAGTCGAAAAACTGTGCGACATTTTTTATTTCGCATGGTTTTATTCGTTTTCGTCCTGGAGCTGTAGCAACTGACGGCTGCGTCAAATTTTCTCTAAAAGCGGACATTATATTCTAGGCTCATTATTTACTCCACCGTTATGCAACTTTGGGAAATGTTAGAAATTTTTAAAGGAAAAAAGTATTTTTTTCATATATTTTCATGATATAGGTATGTATATATTTCAAATTTCAAATTTTATTAATAGGATACCCAGAAAATGTGTATCAAAACTACTTATCTTCCAAAGTTGCATAACAGTGGAGTAAATAATGAGCCTACAATAATATATGCCCGCTTTTTGTGAAAATTTTACGCAGCCGTCAATTTGTACACCGGTTCACAGGACTCTTAAATTCTACATAACAAGTAACAACAACACAACCAAATTATATATTTTTTTTTGTTGGGGCTTAACGTCGCACTGTTCTGCAGCGAGGCTAATGGTGACGGATGGATGATTATGATGATGATTGGGAGATGATGGTGAAGAGTAGGTAAGGTGGGAAGAAGGCGGTTGTGGCCTATTAGTAGGGTACCTTCCCAGCATTTGCCTGTTGACTGAGGGAAAACCACGAAAAAACGCCAGTCAGGAAGGACGGCCGCGGGAATCGAACCCGGGCCTCCGGAATACAAGTTCCGAGCGTTACCACTCAGCCATACCTGAACAATAACAGTAGACAAGTATGCCTGCAAGTCAAAATATTAGTGATCTACACATTATTATCTACATTAAAAGCGACATTAAAAAAACTTTAAGAAATGAAATTATATTATAACCGTATTAAATAATCAACATTTATGGGAAGACATAATTTGTTTGGCGTACAACGCAAAATAAAATTTATAAATATAACACATTTTTAATCATATTAAAATGTTAAAGTCACTTCTTAGAAACATGCGGAAATAATCCAATGAGAGCATAGCGTCTAAATGTCACCTAGAAGGCAGCCGGGCAGCATCTGAAGAATCCAGCAAAGTCGGCGGTACCAATTGGTTGTCAGCTTAGAAGAGTTGCGCGGCCTAACTTGTATTATGAAAATCTCTAACCACGATGGTATGGTGCTATTATTTTCTCCTGTCACTTCTATCACTACCGCCTTCTAAGCCACCTCTTGCACCACGTGGTCTCCCGTCGAGTCGATCACATCGATTAATATCGATCACTCGCCCACGCGCGTGCGCACGCATCAACCTCATCCGTGATCAGGCAGAGGACGAGTTACTTGCTAGAAGCACTGGACGTGATTAATATGTTATTTATATCAAGTACTGATTGATTAATACATTATCATAAATGTTTCATTTTTCTTAAAAATCTAATTGATGAGAATATTACCTTTAATGTATTTTTAATTTATGTAAATAATTTATTGTCATGTCATAAGCAGAGATTTCAGAACTAATTATCTAGATATTCGTAAAATTTGACATTTCAATAATATGAAGAAGTTAATTTATTGTTGTCAGTGTTGTGACTTATCTAGATAAAATTATGTTGATAATTTTCTAGATAGATTTAATCTGTTATCGTAGGCTATGTTGATTTTATAATTGGTTATCTTTCTTTATCTAGATAAAAAAAAAAAAAATTCTAAATATTCATTTTGTGTAAGCTACACAAATGTCAGAAGATTTGAAAAAGGAAAATATCTCCATTCAGTTGCGCCAGTTGACTTGTTTGGGGGCCCAATTGTTTTAAACACGAGTTTCGAATTTAGAAGTAGGGAATATGAGTTTAATTACTATTTTTTGGTATAAAAATGATCTATTATCTATCAAAATTATTTAGATAAATATTTTATTGTTTATCTATTATCTACCTATAGATGATACATTGGACATTTATCCATTATCTTATCTTGATTTAATTTTAGAACGTTATCTTTATCTTTATCTTTATCTAGATAAAAAAAATTACCTAATGACAACACTGATTGTTTGTGGACAGATTTTCCCCATAATATCAGAACCTGTTGTGTGAAAATCTAAGAGATTCGTCAAATTATTTGGGGAATATTTCATTGCAACGGGACCATCCGAGTATTGTCATAGAAACATTCTTTTTAACAAATTGTGGCAATGAGAGAACCCTTCAGCACATTTGAAATCATTATATAATAATTATTCCAATGTCAGGTACACATTTTATAAACGTCACTCACTAACATTGATTTTCATAAGTAGTGATTTTCAACGGCCGTATAGTTTCGAGTTAATCTCTTTTAATTAATCTACCATAGCGAGCGTCTCAATTTCACATTTGCAGCTCAGTTTTTCTTCCACGTCACGTACATTCAACATTTCAATCTAAATCATATAGATAGTCGAGAACTAATCTAAATCAGAAGTATATTTTTTAACAATATAAATTTAAAAAAATAATTTGGTATCAGAAACCAACGCACGAAACAAAACTAATCCAATCAAGATCCGGCATCCATTCATGCGTGATATATATTCATAATTCTAATTGATGAAATTGTTATCCTTTATTTTTAATTTGCATCAACATCTTGTTCTAAGTATGTGGGTGGTAGGCGACGAGTTCCGGCTCTGTATCGTGTCTTTCCGATCAACTCCCCTCCCCCCCCCCCCCCCCCCCCCCATCGGCCAACGCATGTTCGCTGCGTCTAATTTGAATATCAGATGTATGGAGGAGATTAGATCTGGCATGTGTCCTAAGGACGTATATGTCTCCTGGCAATATGCGGACACAAGAAAGTGGACGAAGTTACGAAGCGATTAGCAATCAGGTTTTTCAGTGATATGACAGTTCTGGATTTGAAGGATGAATGGCGAGTACATTTTTAATGATTGTCTTTCGTTTAATTTTTTATAGATGAAGTTGCATTGCTTCCAGTTTGCTATTTTTAGATATCAGATTGGTAGAATTATGTGTAAATTGGAGCTATAAAAAATTATCAAGTTGCCTCCGGCAGTGTGCTCAGAACTTGCAATGCGCAGGACCGGGTTCGGTTCCAACTGCTGATTTTTCTGACTGATTTATTTTTTTCTTTCCCCCTCACTGTTTTCAGTCCAGGATGACTGTACCTACTACCTACTAAACTACTAGTATTATACAACAATTTCTTCACAAATTCCATCATTACTTATCCTTCGTCATCATTATAATCATGATCATCATACTCATTCAGTCATTCATTCGTCGCCATTAGCTTAGTTGATGAAAAGTGCGACTTTAAACCCATCATAAATTTAATAAGTCCTCTAATATTAATATTCTCATGACATAATTGCATGTATACTTTCAACTCGGTATTACTTTTTCACTTTAAAAATAATGGAATTACGATAATCACGATTGTGTAACAAATTATGATAGCTATAATGTTTGTCATATTTGACCAGCAAATTAAATAATTTTGACACAAATAAAAGCAGCATTTGTGAACCATCAATACACCCTACAGCAAATGAAACTCAGAGAAATTAGCGTAAAATAACATTATATTCCGAATCTGTTATACGTGTTGAATGTATGGAGAGCGAGCGCAAGAATAGGCGAGGAACCCCAAGACTATACAAGGACGGCCAACGAAGACCTCCACCAATATTCACATTGTGTCTGTTTCGTTGTATATAGACTATAATATGTTTACGTTACATTTGTAGAGAATGATGTGCTCTTTGTTTATAGTTGAACATTTTTTATATATAAGTTATCGATTAAAAGATATGAGCGGATTAAAATGCATAAAATTCAGTTTGAAAAGTGGAAACCCTCATAAGGTGATACAAGCGCTTGGCTGCTGGAGCAAATTAAGAGAGAAAAATTGTTTCATAAGTGGGTGTGACTTTTATAGGATGTTCACATGATCAGTCTAATTGAATAGTAGTAGCACTTTTTTTATTTTTGCTTCGTACCTTCTTAAATAGGCGCCGATTATTCAACAAAACCGCTAAAAAACCATGCAATTTCCGACACGATTGGAGACCAGACTCTTAAACCAATTGATTTCAAATTGTACAAGTGTGTTGTTCCATTTAGGGTTGTTACTTGGCACAGCACCCACAGCACCCACGTTGCACCCACGTTGATACAGCACCCAGCGAGACAAAAAACATATTTATTCACCAAAAATTAACTAATTATTACTAAATAACTAGGCAAAATTAAAAATGTACAAAGTATAACCTTAAGTTTGTCTTTTATATAATATTGATTAAAATTTCGAATCATTTCGTCAACCCCTTTTGTCTCCAATCGTTTCCAAAAACAAATCTACAAAAATAAGCAAAATCGCTCGCGCTCGCACCACCATAACACTTATAGATTAAAATTAAAAAAAATGAGTACAACGATATAGAAAGCAACTCATTAAGTTTGTGTCTTCAACGCATAGTCTTTCATCAACAAGACAGTCACAAATCCAAAATTGTCGGTTTGGCATAGCTTGTACTTCCACTTAATAGCACACGTAAAGCGAACAAGCTACGTTGCACTGTTGTGCCTCGCATGTCTGTCAACTAGTGACCCTATTCATCAGGTATTTCTTACAGACGAACAAGCTACGTTGCACTGTTGTGCCTCGCATGTCTGTCAACTAGTGACCCTATTCATCAGGTATTTCTTACAGACGAACAAGCTACGTTGCACTGTTGTGCCTCGCATGTCTGTCAACTAGTGACCCTATTCATCAGGTATTTCTCACAGACGAACAAGCTACGTACGCACTGTTGTGCCTCGCATGGCTGTCAACTAGTGACCCTATTCATCAGGTATTTCTCTCAGACGAACAAGCTACGTTGCACTGTTGTGCCTCGCATGGCTGTCAACTAGTGACCCTATTCATCAGGTATTTCTTACAGACGAACAAGCTACGTTGCACTGTTGTGCCTCGCATGTCTGTCAACTAGTGACCCTATTCATCGGGTATTTCTCACAGAGGAACAAGCTACGTTGCACTGTTGTGCCTCGCATGGCTGTCAACAAGTGACCCTATTCATCGGGTATTTCTCACAGACGAACAAGCTACGTACGCACTGTTGTGGCTCGCATGGCTGTCAACTAGTGACCCTATTCATCAGGTATTTCTCACAGACGAACAAGCTACGTACGCACTGTTGTGCCTCGCATGGCTGTCAACTAGTGACCCTATTCATCAGGTATTTCTCACAGACGAACAAGCTACGTTGCACTGTTGTGCCTCACATGGCTGTCAACTAGTGACCTTATTCATCAGGTATTTCTTACAGACGAACAAGCTACGTACGCACTGTTGTGCCTCGCATGGCTGTCAACAAGTGCCCCTTTTCATCAGGTATTTCTCACAGACGAACAAGCTACGTTGCACTTTTGTGCCTCGCATTGCTGTCAACTAGTGACCCTATTCATCAGGTATTTCTTACAGACGAACAAGCTACGTACGAACTGTTGTGCCTCGCATGGCTGTCAACTAGTGACCCTATTCATCAGGTATTTCTCACAGACGAACAAGCTACGTTGCACTTTTGTGCCTCGCATTGCTGTCAACTAGTGACCCTATTCATCAGGTATTTCTCACAGACGAACAAGCTACGTTGCACTTTTGTGCCTCGCATTGCTGTCAACTAGTGACCCTATTCATCAGGTATTTCTTACAGACGAACAAGCTACGTTGCACTGTTGTGCCTCACATGGCTGTCAACTAGTGACCTTATTCATCAGGTATTTCTTACAGACGAACAAGCTACGTACGCACTGTTGTGCCTCGCATGGCTGTCAACTATTGACCCTATTCATCAGGTATTTCTCACAGACGAACAAGCTACGTACGCACTGTTGTGCCCCGCATGGCTGTCAACTAGTTACCCTATTCATCAGGTATTTCTCACAGACGAACAAGCTACGTTGCACTGTTGTGCCTCGCATGGCTGTCATTTAGTGACCCTATTCATCGAGTATTTCTCACAGACGAACAAGCTACGTACGCACTGTTGTGCCTCGCATGGCTGTCAACTAGTGACTCTATTCATCAGGTATTTCTCACAGACGAACAAGCTACGTACGCACTGTTGTGCCTCGCATAGCTGTCAACTAGTGACCCTATTCATAAGGTATTTCTCACAGACGAACAAGCTACGTACGCACTGTTGTGCCTCGCATGGCTGTCAACTAGTGACCCTATTCATCAGGTATTTCTTACAGACGAACAAGCTACGTTGCACTGTTGTGCCTCGCATGGCTGTCAACTAGTGACCCTATTCATCAAATATTTCTCACAGACGAACAAGCTACGTTGCACTGTTGTGCCTCGCATTGCTGTCAACTAGTGACCCTATTCATCAGGTATTTCTCACAGACGAACAAGCTACGTTGCACTTTTGTGCCTCGCATTGCTGTCAACTAGTGACCCTATTCATCAGGTATTTCTTACAGACGAACAAGCTACGTTGCACTGTTGTGCCTCACATGGCTGTCAACTAGTGACCCTATTCATCAGGAATTTCTTGCAGACGAACAAGCTACGTACGCACTGTTGTGCCTCGCATGGCTGTCAACTAGTGACCCTATTCATCAGGTATTTCTCACAGACGAACAAGCTACGTACGCACTGTTGTGCCCCGCATGGCTGTCAACTAGTGACCCTATTCATCGGGTATTTCTCACAGACGAAGAAGCTACGTTGCACTGTTGTGCCTCGCATGGCTGTCAACTAGTGAACCTATTCATCGAGTATTTCTCACAGACGAACAAGCTACGTACGCACTGTTGTGCCTCGCATGGCTGTCAACTAGTGAACCTATTCATCGAGTATTTCTCACAGACGTACAAGCTACGTACGCACTGTTGTGCCTCGCATGGCTGTCAACTAGTGACTCTATTCATCAGGTATTTCTCACAGACGAACAAGCTACGTACGCACTGTTGTGCCTCGCATGGCTGTCAACTAGTGACCCTATTCATCAGGTATTTCTCACAGACGAACAAGCTACGTACGCACTGTTGTGCCTCGCATGGCTGTCAACTAGTGACCCTTTTCATCAGGTATTTCTTACAGACGAACAAGCTACGTTGCACTGTTGTGCCTCGCATGGCTGTCAACTAGTGACCCTATTCATCGGGTATTTCTCACAGACGTACAAGCTACGTTGCACTGTTATGCCTCGCATGGCTGTCAACTAGTGACCCTATTCATCAGGCATTTCTCACAGACGAACAAGCTACGTTGCACTGTTATGCCTCGCATGGCTGTCAACTAGTGACCCTATTCATCAGGTATTTCTCACAGACGAACAAGCTACGTACGCAATGTTGTGCCTCGCATGGCTGTCAACTAGTGACCCTATTTATCAGGTATTTCCCACAGACGAACAAGCTACGTACGCACTGTTGTGCCTCGCATGGCTGTCAACTAGTGACCCTATTCATCAGGTATTTCTCACAGACGAACCAGCTACGTTGCACTGTTGTGCCTCGCATGGCTATCAACTTGCGACCCTATTCATCAGGTATTTCTCACAGACGAACAAGCTACGTACGCACTGTTGTGCCTCGCATGGCTGTCAACTAGTGACCCTTTTCATCAGGTATTTCTCACAGACGAACAAGCTACGTACGCACTGTTGTGCCTCGCATGGCTGTCAACTAGTGACCCTATTCATCAGGTATTTCTTACAGACGAACAAGCTACGTTGCACTGTTGTGCCTCGCATGGCTGTCAACTAGTGACTCTATTCATCGGGTATTTCTCACAGACGAATAAGCTACGTTGCACTGTTGTGCCTCTCATGGCTGTCAACTAGTGACCCTATTCATCAGGTATTTCTCACAGACGAACAATCTACGTACGCACTGTTGTGCCTCGCATGGCTGTCAATTAGTGACCCTATTCATCAGGTATTTCTCACAGACGAACAAGCTACGTTGCACTGTTGTGCCTCGCATGTCTGTCAACTAGTGACCCTATTCATTAGGTATTTCTTACAGACGAACAAGCTACGTTGCACTGTTGTCCCTCGCATGTCTGTCAACTAGTGACCCTATTCATCAGGTATTTCTTACAGACGAACAAGCTACGTTGCACTGTTGTGCCTCGCATTGCTGTCAACTAGTGACCCTATTCATCAGGTATTTCTCACAGACGAACAAGCTACGTACGCACTGTTGTGCCTCGCATGGCTGTCAACTAGTGACCCTATTCATCAGGTATTTCTCACAGACGAACAAGCTACGTTGCACTGTTGTGCCTCGCATGTCTGTCAACTAGTGACCCTATTCATTAGGTATTTCTTACAGACGAACAAGCTATGTTGCAACAAGCTTCGTACGCACTGTTGTGCCTCGCATGGCTATCAACTAGTGAGTAGCGCCTGTCATCAATCAAAGAGATTGACACGTCTACTTGTCCATCAGAACTCGTCTTGGAGGCTGGAGCACCGGGTTCGAGAACTGGCTATGATGTAGTGGATTGTGGTTTACCGATCATGTGGTTGCGGAGGTACTTTTATAAGAGAGTGACGTTATCATTTTCAGATTTTACTTTAAGCTTTTATTATGCATTTTTTTTGTTACTTGTAGATTGATCAACGCACAAAACTCGACAATTCCTTGAAATTTGTTTAAATTTTAATTTTTAATTTTTAATTTTCTTCGATTAAATTTGGTATGATGTAATAATAATTCTTTGTTTAATATTTCATTATTGTGGTTTCTTTAAATTCGTTATATTTCATATTTTGAACTTTTTAATTCTGTACCTCAGAGGTAGAAGGGCGGAAGATAATTTTCTCGACTTTGAATTGATATTTTTTTTAAATGATGTAATCCAGCTTTATCAAGTGGCAAATTATTACTGATGACAACAAATACAGTTATATTGAAGTATTCTTTTAAACACCTTCTTATGTCACAATACAAATATGATTGAATGGACCCAGAAATACTATATTATGAGCTCACCTCAATTGATCCATTGAAATGGACTTCCGCCCTTCTACCCCTGAGTTTCAAATATTATTATGTACGATACATGAATTATAGCAAATTACATTAAGTTTTAAGCATTGTTGTAATCATACAACATTGCTCTCGTGTATGTGTGTTTATTTTATGAATTGTGTGACATTTAGTGCCATGATAATTTCAAAACATTTCAAACATTTCACTGAGACATTTCAAGCTTTTATCTAGGGGTAAGAAAAAATTATAAATAAAAAAATTATATGTATTATTTGTATTATGAACCATAAACCTGTGTAAACATTAGGAAGCTGTTGCTTGCGATCCATATAAATTAAGCACACTTCCCATTCAAACTTCACAAGTGTTTAAACAGAAGGAAATGTCTAGAGATAATTATGATTTTCTTTTGTGAGTGATGTAAAAATATGCGGCCCAACCTGTGCTCAAACCAATACTTCAGCAATAAGACTGAATTCTGATTTATTGTAAACTTTCTACAAAATTTTCACAACATTCGAAAACTCTACTTCCAAATGAAATTAAAATTAATCTGTAAACAGTTTTCATTGTAAGTACCTACCTTAGAAGTGAGAATCGATTGAATCTGATTCATGTCCAACTAAATGGGTTTATGCCTATTCTATAACTTTAAAAATCCCGATTCAGGTGGAATCCGATTCGGTACAATGTTAATCAACATGGCCGCGAATCAGATTTCTTCCATCAGAATTGTAAATTATAAAGTTATAGAATAGGGCTTCTGATCTTTGATGAATTCAATAAAATATCGTTTTCAGTAGAGGCCGGTTTTTCTATTATTGCCCTTATATCGTATGTTGAAATTGATATGATCAGTCCACGGATGTGATGTATGTCGGTGCGTTTGATCTCGCCGCGTGATGCAACTGTTGAAAACATTGCCACATGACACACTCGCGAAGAATGAAAGATGAAAAGAGCAAGGATTTGATTCATACCCAGGTGACTTTGCTGTCGTGACTAAGACCACAACGTCGGTGACGGTACTGTCACAAGCCTTACTTCAATCCTCAATCATATTACATTCAACAAGTAAACAACTCATCACCTGTCAGTTATCAAGTATATGTAACTTTGTTTTGGAATAATGAAAAATAGGTGGAAAAACTCGAAAAGAAGAGCGGAGTTGGTTCTATGGTAGTGAAGCACAACCTTTTGTTACGGAAAAAAAATTATTAGCCTAATATTTTTCTGGCAAGACTCCGAAAATGGAAGGAAAAAATTAAGTGTTTAAAATTTCAGTTTTAACATTTTTACAGTGAAATATATGGTGATAGAAGTTTCCTAGGAAAACGCTCTGAGTAACGCGTTGATGAGCGAGCACGGATACGCGCAACACCTCGAACCGAAATTATGTTTATCGAAAATGTCATTAAAAGCCAATAATTCTTGAATTTCGTCACAGACTTGTATGAAAATCTCCAACAATTCCTAAAATATTGGTCCCAATAACCACGCGAAGTTTTAAGTTGATCGATTGAACCTTTATGATTGAACGATTCCTTGTTAATTTCCAAAAATCACAGGATATCGTTCAAAAAAATTTTAAACGGTCATATCAGTTTCATAATATACGTTTGAAAGTTTCTGCTCTAACAACCTTGAAGTGAAGATTCGAAGATGCCGTGAAATATGAAATTCGAGAAGTATGATAGCCAACACGCAAAATATCCGTAAACTGTCAATAACTTTTGAATTTAAACACAGTTTAGTCTGAAAATTGTCAAAAATACAGATAATGTTGGACCCGATGACCATGCAAAATTTTAAGTTGATCGGTCAAACGGTTCTGGTTAAAATTTCAAAAAGCACATGAAATATTTTTTTAAATTTTAACCAATGGGAGGATTTGGCTGAAAATTTGTAAAATAAGAGACAATGTTGGTGTTAATGACCATGCAAAATATAAGGTCGATCACATTTGTCGAAGTCCATTTTCATTTTTCAGCCTATCAGGAGATGTTTATTTAAATTTCAACCAATTAATTGATTTCAAAAAAATTAGGGTATGCAAACCGAGAAGGTTGGTTTTACATGTGTGCAAAATTTCAGATCGATCGGTGAAACGGTGCGACCTGTGTATCGGCTATTAGCAGCCAAAAACAAAAAAAAAAAAAAAAACAGGGGTCCGTGCCAAAAGAGCCAAAAGGAAACGCTCGCTTCGCTCGCTCAACAATCTTTCACACAGCCCTGCCACAGAATTGGAGTCGTGAAAACCCTTTATAGTAAAATTGTCGATTATTTCATTCGAAATGGAGCATACACTTCTATATCAGAGTTATAATTGTTTAAAAGTATGTTATAAGAACTTTTGTCCCCGTCAATTTTTCTCCCATTTAAGATGTATTCACAAACATTCACAAAGTTGTCGGTGTTGTCCTCAGCCGAGACGCAAATATTGGAAAGGTTTCTTACTTTCCTCATTCCTGGAATCCAGCCTTCCATCCCAATATCATTTCTCAATCAATCAATCAATCAATCAATCAATCAATCAATCAATCGTCGCCATTGTTGCAAAATGTTGCAGAACATTGAGACGAAACCCAATTTAGAAGAGGAGTTTCAGGACACACCAGAATAAAAGTATTTTCTTAATTTAGAATTAATTCATGATGACAAGAGCATCTGATATTATTGATGAAATTACAAGAAACTCAAGATTACGAAAAGGCGTCTCATCGTTTGGGTATTATTGTTCTTGAAGATATTTATTTATTTATTATTATTATTATTATTATTATTATTATTATTATTATTATTATTTGAGAAGACATGGTCACAAATTAGTACCTAAACATGTTATCACAATATTCATTAAACAATGTAGTACATAATATATATATATTTTTTTTACGAAAGTTTATTACAAAACCATTATTTTAATTGAAATAAATCACGAAGGATTTAGTTCCATGTGGTTTTTCCGGAATACTTTTCCGTTTGTTTTTCCTTCAACCACAAGTTATTCCCTCATTAGTGAACTATTAAGATTGCGTAAACAATGTTATTTTAATGCAATTAAAAAACTCACCCTTGCTAACAGTTATACAACAATGTACGCCTTATTGCATAAGTATAGGATAAACTGTTCATGACATGACAATGACAGCTTAGTGAACTTCTCCAGTCCATTTAATGAAGAGAACTCTTTCGAAACAATCTTTGCGCAAGAATTTTTATATTACATTGTGACACATTTGAATTGTTTATCTTACCCTGCGTGCTCTACTAATTAAATCTAAGTTCATACATTATAATTAAAAAATACGGGATATTTTTCATTTGCTTTAATTAATGTTGAGTGCCATAAACACAATAAAACGGAGATAGAGTATTTCTTTCTAACATTGCGTGCTGACCTGCTGTTAAAAAAATGGATTTATAAATATTCCAGCAGTTGCATAATCAAAATACGCAGTGATCTTTCAGTATACTATCATTTTCAAAGCAAATTACGAACATTTCAATACGAATTTGGTATTTAATTAAGTATCAAGCTTATCATTGATAGTAAAGATTAATTGTTTAGTACCTACGTATGTTTCGAAATAGCTCTGGGCAAAAACTGTTTCATCAACAAAACTAAATTTTCATTCACCAAATCGATATTCCTCTATTTAGATAACGGTTTTACTGTAATTTTTCTTGTTATAGTTTATAACAACGCTATTAGCATGGCAACATCATTGTTGGGAATATAAAATTGTATGAAATGATAGTTTTGACATTTCTTTGTTTACCTCTTTTCCTCGCTAAAATGTAAATTAAATTTTAATGCTCATTTAAATGCGACTTTTCTGCGCCCAAATTTGTGTTTTTGTATAGGGGTGACAACAGTGCTTATATAATATACTAACACAATTGTTATTGTTATGAATAAATGATCTTAAGCCCATCAATAAATATATTTTCTATCAAAGTATACAGTTATTTTTCAATCAATAGTGTAAATATCGTCATATTAAAGTGCCATACATGCAAGTTACAAGTCTTTCATGATCAAACTGACAATATGTCACATTCAAATTTTAATTGATTATTAAAAGCGACCATGAATGACAGTGCGAATTCCTTATGCGTTCCATAATTACAGTCAATATTAATTACTTTTATTTTATTTAGCATACATCCTTTTAATAAAATGTCAGTCCAATAGTAAATAGGTTCCGAGAACCTGGCCCCGTTCAATACTCCGTGTATTTACTTAGTGCTAATTAGTACGCATTACGCAATATTGGTACTGTTTTACAGAGTAAGTGCGCAATATACCGACTGTTTTACAGAGTAAGTGCGCAATATACCGACTGTTTTACAGAGTAAGTGCGCAATATCTCGACTGTTTTACAGAGTAAGTGTGCAATATTGCGACTGTTTTACAGAGTAAGTGCGCAATATACCGACTGTTTTACAGAGTAAGTGTGCAATATTGCGACTGTTTTACAGAGTAAGTGCGCAATATTACGACTGTTTTACAGAGTAAGTGCGCAATATTGGTACTGTTTTACAGAGTAAGTGCGCAATATACCGACTGTTTTACAGAGTAAGTGCGCAATATTGCGACTGTTTAACAGAGTAAGTGCGCAATATTGCGACTGTTTTACAGAGTAAGTGCGCAATATTGCGAACGTTTTACATAGTAAGTGCGCAATATTGGGACTGTTTTACAGAGTAAGTGCGCAATATACCGACTGTTTTACAGAGTAAGTGCGCAATATTGCGACTGTTTTACAGAGTAAGTGCGCAATATTGCGACTGTTTTACAGAGTAAGTGCGCAATATTGCGACTGTTTTACAGAGTAAGTGCGCAATATTGCGAACGTTTTACATAGTAAGTGCGCAATATTGCGACTGTTTTACAGAGTAAGTGCGAAATATTGCGACTGTTTTACAGAGTAAGTGCGCAATATTGCGACTGTTTTACAGAGTAAGTGCGCAATATACCGACTGTTTTACAGAGTAAGTGCGCAATATTGGGACTGTTTTACAGAGTAAGTGCGCAATATACCGGCTGTTTTACAGAGTAAGTGCGCAATATTGCGACTGTTTTACAGAGTAAGTGCGCAATATACCGACTGTTTTACAGAGTAAGTGCGCAATATTGGGACTGTTTTACAGAGTAAGTGCGCAATATACCGGCTGTTTTACAGAGTAAGTGCGCAATATTGCGACTGTTTTACAGAGTAAGTGCGCAATATTGCGACTGTTTTACAGAGTATGTGCGACTGTTTTTTACAGAATTAATGTGACTCCACCTTCAAAAGTTACTAAGAAGTAGGTTTTGAGGGGGGGGGGGGGGGATTTAAATTATCAGCTGCTCGAAAGGAAGATAGGAGTTTGAATTCTCCAAATATTGTTCGTGCGAATTAGTGTACTAATGCGGCATACTTCAGCTGAGAAAATGTCAATGGGTACGTTAATTCGCATTAATTGAGTCGTAATTTTCTGATCGGCGGTATTATCTGGTGCGTTCGTGGAGGGGAAAACTTAGAACATAATACAAATAAAATAAGACATATTTTTATTTTATTTTTTTGTTTTGTTAAAATAATTATTTGAACGACGAATATAAACTTAAAAAGGAATGAGATCATAACGATGATGAAGATGATGGAGATGATGCAGATGATGGAGATGATGAAGATGATGGATGACTGAAACTCTTGCAAATCGAGTTATCAAGGGATTAATTCCTAGAACAAACTTGAAACCGAATTATAATCTGGATAATATTAATTTTAATGGGTAAGGTAACGGGACGGCCCCCTCCCCCCTCCCAACCCCACCCCACACTCAACACTTTCTTAGTCACTTTTGAAGGTGCAGTCTTCAAAGTGTTTTTGAGTTGTTTTGAGTTGTTTTCTTCACACTACAGAATTTTAAAAGATCTAGGAGTTATACGCACATTTCAAACAATGTTACCAAATAATGCCACATACAAAACGACAATAATTATGATATACCCGTATGAAAAATTACCATTGGAACCCAATGGTCAATTGTAAATCAATGGTTTTTTCAAATGAGCATTGGTAGTCAATGCTCATCTTGAATGATCAT
This sequence comes from Leuctra nigra, assembly GCA_934045905.1. Classification (NCBI taxonomy): domain Eukaryota; kingdom Metazoa; phylum Arthropoda; class Insecta; order Plecoptera; family Leuctridae; genus Leuctra; species Leuctra nigra. The sequence goes on from OW203763.1 coordinate 38,849,755, forward strand.
TCATACCCCAATGGTTTTTGCGAATGATCATTCGTCAAGATAATATCTGTCCAATGGTCTTTGCAAATGAGCATTGGCAGTCAATGCTCATTTTGAATGATCATTCATCCCAATGCTCATTACAAATGACCATTCGTCGAGATTATTCCCGCCCAATGGTCTTTGCAAATGAGCATTGGCAGTAAATGCTCATTTTGAATGATCATTCATCCCAATGCTCATTACAAATGACCATTCATCAAGATAATTTCTGTCCAATGGTCTTTGCAAATGAGCATTGGCAGTCAATGCTCATTTTGAATGATCATTCATCCCAATGCTCATTACAAATGACCATTCATCAAGATAATTTCTGTCCAATGGTCTTTGCAAATGAGCATTGGCAGTAAATGCTCATTTTGAATGATCATTCATCCCAATGCTCAACACAAATGACCATTCGTCGAGTGATTGATTGATTTATTTCCATTTATCGTGCATTTACATGTTATGACAATTGAGTGGCCCTAGTATTAAGGGTATAGGAAAGTACCTAAATAATAGTAATATAATGATGTAAAATAAAGTAAATTAACATTGACATTATTATTTCATTAATTAATCCTTATAGTGAAGTTGATATTACGTTTATTTTACACTCCGTGCTAAGGATCATTATATTGCACATTTAAATTTTCAATTAGTGATACAATATATTCACCAAAAATTAATAAACACTTCAAAAAGAGTGTAACATTTAGCATTCAGTCTGGAATGCTTTATATTGACCATAAAACATCGTGTTTCCATCACCGGCTCCATCAGTGGCGTATCCAGCTAAGGCACATCATCAAGGTCTGCAAAACAGCAATGTTGGAGATTGGAGGCAATGTTGGAGAGTCCCCAGTTCGATCCCCACTCACGGCAAATTGTGAGAGTTATTTTTATTTTTATTTTTTTGCATTTTTTAATATATGAGCTGATAACAATTACTCTCAGCTATCCAAATCAATTATCATAATGTGTTCACGATAAAAATTTAATTAATATTATCTGAATGTTTTTTCACCAATGGCCAATGGTTATTTTGAATGGTTTTTGGTCAATGGTTAGTTTGAATGGTTTTTCACCAATGGTTTTTCAATGCTCATTTTTCGTAAGGGTAATGATGAGATCATTATAAAATGATGATATTACTAACTGTTAATTCCTCATCAGTGCCTTTGAGGTCGTTACAGAGGTCGTTAATGTACTCCAGTGAGTGACATTATATTTAGTACAGTAATGCCTTATGTAACTCTTTGTTTTTTCTCTTAAAACTCTTCAAATGTTATAATTTTGAGTTAAGAAAAACTCAAAAAAATAAAGAACCGCGCGCGTCCAGTTACTTTAAAAAGCTACCAATTTTACCTTAAAAATGGATCTAAGTTAGTACTCTAGAGTCTGGACGTGTACTCATGAGCATGTTGTGACTTTTCTAGATAGATTTTTATTATCTTGATAAAGATATTGTCTATTCACATATCCATTCTATCTATTATATATTTTGGAAATTATCTAGATAAAATATAAAACATTGCAATTGCATTTGTGTGTATGAACTACAATGTCAGATAATATGAACAAGGAAAATCATCTCCGTTTAATTGCACTGTTGGCCATTGTTTTGGCAGCCCAGGTGTTTAAGAACTCAGCTTCGAATTTGAAGCAATTAAAAGATAAAGTTTAAATAAAAAAATATTTACTATTATTTGAAAAAATTATCTATTACAATCTAGATAACTTTTTTTTATCTTTATACACCTATTATATAGATGATTATTTGGAAATGTATTGATTATCTTATCTAATATAAATTTTTGGAAGGTTATCTTTATCTAGATAAAAATAAAATTATCTAAGCACAACTAAGCTGCAGAACAGTGCGAGACAGAAGTCTTTCGTAGTTTTGAGATGAAAATGTTCGTTAAATTTACTGAATGACTGCATTCTTCCATCTTCCATCATTCCATGCATTCCCTTTCTTCTTCATCATCATCATCATCATCATCATCATCATTATCATCATCTCCCAATCATCCTCATTATCATTCATAGCAGCAAAATGACCTAGCTGTCAAGTCGTCAATAAACCACATAAAATAAACACGAATGCATGGACGTTGAGATGCTAAGTCGAGAGGTACCTAGAGTTCAAATAGGAAGCAAAAGGTTAAGATTTCACACGTCTCGTCTCCAGCAGTCGAGTACGAACTATCGACATAACTCCAAGATAAAACTGATTGCGATCTCACAACGATCTTGATTCGAGATCTTTAGATACGATCTTGATTGTGATTATGAAAGAGAAAAGGTTGACATTCATCATCATCACAATCATCAAGGGTCGTTGATGGTTGATTTTTTTTTTTCGTTTTCTATACTTATCATTTCCGGTTGTAAAGTGAAGAAAGAAAAATGTCAATTATTGATCAATCTTGTGAGTGAATGAAATTGACATCTTTTGGATTTATAACTTGAGAGGAATACCAGTCCCGTTCGACGGCACTTGGAGATGATTATTTTCTTTAGAAATGTGTTTTTATATTTGTACTTATTTTCTGTACGCGGTAGAAGCAGTTTGACTTCCGTCGCTCATTCAATAGATCTCAATAAAAAGTTGGCTTCTCAATTTTGGTAGTTTTCTAGCTCTCTATCAAGGTAATACATTCAATATTCCTACTAACAAAATTACAGTATTTGTGATTTAAAAAAGCGTTGTCTTGCATTCGTAAGTTGAAGAAATAGCAGGCTTTCACTAAAAGAATCTGTGATTTAATAACTATGTGAGATACGTGTATATTTGAATGGTCATACATTAGAGAATTAGAGGTAATTAAGAGAAAAGTTGTCAAAGTTTTCTTGAGATCGCTTGTAGTATTCCTTCTGTTGCAATTAATAATCTCTACGTTTTCATAATTTGTGTCAATAGCGAAATAAATGTCCGATCATTTTCTAGATAAACTGGTAAAGTTGCATACATAGTATTTTTTTAATGTGTTGATGGGTAGTAAATCAACTTCTAGGATAATCTATGCTAAGAAAACTATGATATTATTTTATCCTGGACTCAGGGAAGTTGCATTCGGCAAATAAAGATGTAAAACATTGCAAGGTGTTGCAGAAGGTTGATTTGTTCTGTTCGAAAGGTTGTATGATTTTAATGTTGGAAGTGGCATAATAAATCATGTTTAAGAACCAATAAGTACAAATAGATACTACATTTCTAAATTCTATATCATTTTCATATGTATAATAAAACGAATCTAGGTACTTTATTACGTAAAAGGCCAATTAGTTCCAAGCCTTCTGAATATCAATCTGTGAATGTTCTGTTTGCAGAAACATCCGCATTGCAACGCATTCCTGATTTCATTGAGAAGGGATTGTCGAAGCATCGCAGTCGCGGCAATTGGAACTTGCAGTTTCCTAAATACAGGGCGCTGGCACTAGGTCAAGCTTACAACTATTCAGCACACAGTTAAATATTCATTTAATTACCATACAAATCTATACTACAATTAAAATATAAATTATTTAATTTTTTTCAATTTATTACCTTATTACCTACAGTTTAAAATTTTCAATGACTAAGAAATAGTTTTTGTATATTAAGGAGGGACGATCAATATAAACACGGTCTTCTTGAAATGTCCACTAATTTGCAAAAAATACGAATTTCTAGAAGACCGTTTCACCATGGCAACACAATTTTATCAGTAAAACTGCATTTTTTATTAGGAAAATCGTCGAAATAAAGCAGTAAAACCCTCGTATCTCAGTAAATCATCCAGGAACGTGTACATTTAAAACTGCTAGAATTAAATGTTGTACTTGATACACGATATAGTAGTTTTTTAAAGAAATCTTAGGGTGGGAAAGCAGCTTAATACACTTTTGAAAATATCAGCATGCCTTTTCCTGTATGGTTCCAATGTTAAATTGAAAGAAAAACTGTAACTTTGAAGTGATATATCTCGGAAATTAGTTCAGCTTGCCTACTTTTTCTTGGCATATTATGGTGCAGAATGCAATTTTCTATATATATGCGGAATTTCAACGATTTCTTAGGAAAGGGGAAATATGATGGTCCCTCCTTAACGCTGTTAGTGACACGTGACTCCTTGTTCTGCATACACCAACAGTGTCAAAACAGAACTATTTTCTTAGTGTGATTGAATTAATATTATTTGTGTTTAAAATAAATATTCTGAATTTATTAATAAATATAAAAAATATGTATCTTATTATCGATTTTTCATGTGATTAATTCCATGCTGAAAAGTGTGCGCTTGACTTGAACCGCGTTGGAAATGCAGAGTGCAACTTGCCAGTACATCACGTATAGGTGAAATGCGGAAAACAGTCTCATTATATCAACTCTATTTGGCGATTCCTGTAGCTGTATTTTATACACTCAAGACACAAAATCAATGGAAGAATGTAGTAATTGGTATAGCGTAGTGAAAATAGCTTTCAAACTCAGGTGTAAAAAATTACACTTCAACTAATTAAATGATCTTTATAAAGGAATCTAGCTTATATTTACGGGAGTTTTCTTATTTTATTTACTATCTTGTCAGGTAAAACTTGAGAACACATCAGCAATAAATTGTGACTTTTTCCATTTTTACACATAAGTAAAGTTACATAAATTGAGTAAAATTTAATATGAAAAATTGAATTGCACTGAAAAATACAAAATCGAAACGATGATTATTTCTGTAAAAGAAAAATTTAATCGGTTGATCAATAAATGAAATAGTGTATTTAAACTCTAAATTTCAAAAATTATTGGTTGCATTAACAATGATCACGCTAATCTTGAATAATAAAGTAAAAACTAAATATTCTAATGAGGAAATAAATCCCAATTTACACTCTAATCTTGTGAAAGAACAGGATTACGTACAAAAGTAACTCTTATTCAGAAGGGGCAGGTTCGATTCCAGTTGTTGTCTATCCAGATTGAAGTTAATCGTGGAATTGCGTGAAAGAAATGAGAGCAACTATTCCAATACACCCATATCCACAATCCGAAAATACCATTCAATTATAGGCGCGTGAGATATGGCGACAAGAAAAAATAGTTTTGTAAACAACATTTGTACAATTATCTACGGAGAAAATACCTTCCTAACTATTATCCTATGCTCTGAGCAACTTCAATGAATCAACGTATGAACACAATGAACGATCAAAAGTGAAATAAGAAATCCATTCGCGGGACGTTTGTCTAATCACAGACAAGAAGAAATAACTTGCAATTTGAAGTGGAACAATTATCTTTCTAGAGAAAGATAAAAGATTCTGCTTTGTTTTTTCTACGCATGTCCGAATTGCAAGAATGTTCTATGTCTTGTTAACATGGCGTACAATTAATCAAGTGGAGAGTTTTTGTCTTATAATTAATGAGACTTCAATTATTTTACAATTTGTTCTCTATATTTGGGCAGATAGAAACGTGTAAGGATGTTGTTGACAGAGGAGAGAGAAGATGGATTGGTCAGTAATCTGCAGACGCGAATCTGGTGGTCTAATTCCAAAATAATTGACTCTATTAAGTGAACACTAATAAGAAGGCAAGACGTTTATTTTGGTTTCAGCAAGCACAGTTCATTCATTCATGGATGATTCTCAACTATTTGGGATGTCAAAACATTTCAAATTAAAATGAGGTTTGGGGGCAACATCTTCAAACATAATTTCTGTAGCTCTGAGGTGGAAGGGGGAAAGTCAATTTCAATGATTCTTGAGGTGAGCTCGTCAAACAAGTAATTATGCCGTCATTCAAACATATTTGTAATGACGACATGAGTAATTATGTAAGAGAATACTTCAATGTAACTGTATTTGTTGACATCGGTCAAATGACAATTGAAAAATCATTAGATCATTCCAAAAGTGTACAAAGCAAAATCGAGAAAATGAACTTCCGGCCTTCTACCTCTAAGGTACAGATATCAAAGTATTCGTCAATTGATAATTTTTAAGTATAATTGTGAATTATTAAAATTTTAATGCAACATTTCGAATATTAATTATTTCTGTAATCTTCATGTCTTTTTGGAAACGCCATGTTTTTCTTCAAACATAATTTATAGGGCCCCCCCCCCCCCCTTTCCACAAATACGGTAATTAACAATGGGTGAGTATATTATGCGGGTCAATTACCAAACTAGCATAGTATTTTGATGAAATAACTTGCATACTGTTGATATTAAATGAATCAATATCATGGAAAGTCATAATTCTATCAAGCGACAACCATTTGAAAAATATCAAGATTTTCCCGTGGTCATTGTTTGTTCCCATTATAACTATAGGTACTTATTTACCTCAATTTACCTTACGAATAGCTAATTAGGTTGGACCTGAAAACCGATATTTACGCATATTCTTGTTTGATTATACTATTTTTAATTGATTGCAGTGGTTGAGAGAAGTAACGTATGAAAGTTGACACGTGTTCTTTACATGAAATTATAAAGTAACTTTTGGAAGATTGTGTTCTTTTGGTAAATTGTAAAAAATGTGAAAAATATTTAGCATAGTGAATGTTTTAGTCGACCTTTTAAACACCAACTTATAAAATTACAATATTTGTGCACAAACTTGATTCAAAGCTGAAAATGTTTGGGCACAAATATTTTATTTTAAAGTTGGTGTTTATATTTGGTAGTCGACTAAAAAATTAGCTATTTTTCATAATTTGGAAGGTTAAAAAGTGATGTCGATATCTCCATTGAAATATAATCTCCAATGTTTGCCTCCGAGTGCAGCCGACTCGGGAGTGGTAAACGTGTTTAAGTATATAATCACTACATTGTTGCACCGAAACTTGTAAACCCAACTAATTTTCTTATAACTTATTATCATACAATTTCAAACACATTATTTACCAAGATCATAACATATTAAACCAAAGTGCTTTATAATAGCTGAAAGAATACCATTAGAGGTTATTTAAATTCTATTTAATTTCCGTTCCCCTCTTTTCCAGTCCGTATTATCTTATATTGTATAAAGAAAAAACTTGTAAAAAGACTGCCAAGCACCTTCCCACCTGATAGGATTGAGATCTAAAAGAAGGCCGAGCAATAATCCGTGAAATCATTTCGCCCAGTTACTGCCGCCAAGCACAACACTAAAGTCATCCGCAGTCGATCTGTGGATTGGAAAAGGGCCTTTTAACTTTCCCGTCCCCTACTTTAACTGCGTGCGCACCATACCCCATTGTTCATACCGAGCCTTCTCTTGGGTTGAGCTCGCTAAGGGGTTCGTAAAATACCTGTTTTTCAAGAAAATCCCAATCCACAGATCGACTGCGGGTCACTTTATAAACCTAACTTTGTGCCCAAATTTGAAGAAAAAAATCTATGAAATCTATGAAATCTATTTAATTGAAACCATCATTGTAAACTTTAACAAAATTATAAAAATTAAAAGCGATAAATACAAATTCTTCAAAATTTAAAAATTAAACTACATTTATTTAAAAACAAAGTAAATGTTTTTATTAATTTAAAACACAACTTAAAAAAAATATTTAAAATCAAAAGTAAAATAAATAAAAATAAAGCTGGGCGCATATTGTCAAAAAGAATGCAACGTAAGAATAAGATGACGAAGAAGGAGACAACGAAAGAAAGAAGATGACGATAAAGGAGCCGAAGAAAGACAGAAAGTAGGAAGAAGAGAGAAGAAGTCTACATGGTCGGTACAAACTCAATGCGCCAAAGCTTTATTTTTAATTGAAATTGTTAGGTCGCTTTGAAATTTGGTAGGTGCTGTCAGGTGGCTAAATATACCCGATAAGCATGGTTTTCAACTTGCTTAAGCCATAGCTGTATACAGTCTCTGGTAGTAAACTCGTAGCGTTATAACAAGTAGACCTCGTATTGAAACGGTGCTTTGGCAGCGTCGAGCTAACGCCCGACTAGATTATAATACATATTACCAGGTTTTGATCGATGATATAATAATAACACAGTCTCTGCTGCATGCTTTATGTAATTATCTGAATGGTTTGCTTATAAATGTTGTAATCTCTTCATTAATGGAGGATGCATGTACCTATATCCCCTATGCATACTTTTGCATATCCACTAACGTTTGGTTCAATAAAACAATTAACAAAAAATAAAATAAGTGTTTCACAATCGTTATAAATTTTCTCGCTTTATTTTCCTTAAAAAATACATGAAAGTTTTCCATTGACGCCAGCCTTTTTTGATTTGGTATACACTTTGTGTATTTCCTTTTAAACTTTTCAACTTGTTTACACTTACTCAATTATTATTTTCTATAGGTACTCCATTTTTCATGAAAATGATTCTTTATTTTTTTTTAGCACTCGTTTATCTTCCACGTGCAATGAAACATTGGAACAGGTAAAATTGAAACGTTGATTTAATTAAATCAAATACATTATCTTAGTAAAAGATGTGTATAGTGTGATTCTCAGGTTTATAGATAGCTATCGAGCAAGATCTCTACATTAGAGGTTCGCTCATTGGAAGGTATTGCCAGGATTGGTCAACTCGCCGTGACGTAGCTCGGCTACCAGAAAGAGAGGAAAATTCAACCCTAGCCAAGTCAACGCGCGCTATAGGTTTGTTACTGCAAATGGAAACCCTGCAAATACATTAAATAACAGTTATAAAATATCTGTTCTAATAAAATATCAGAATAAGTAATTATTTATGACATAAAGAATTTGAATTTATAACAATATCAACTTATTTATGTTGTTTCTGAACATTCTATTTGATTTGTTGATGGAAATATGGGTTTGGAAGTAGGTTGTATTCTGCATCTATCACAAGATTTTGATACATTTTCAATCTGCTATAGAAATATAAGCAAAAACAAAATGCTGGTACAAATTGTACAGATGATAATGACATTCTGATGCAAGCGTTTTGTCTGTTATTTTCTGGGAGCTTGGAAAACGGGTTACAATTGTACAGTAAAATTCACAAAATATCTCTTGTAGTTGTTATTATTAAGTAACATCACCTCGCAATCTCATTCTTGTTAGTCTTTAAACAATGCATTTTAATTTTGAGCTTCATAAAGTTAATGAAGCAAATAACAGACAAAACACTTGCATCAGAATGTCATATCTCATCTTCATCTGTACAAATTTGTACCAGAATTTTGTTTTTGCTTATATTTCTATAGCAGATTGAAAATGTATCAATATCTTGTGATAGATGTAGAATAAAACCTTCTTCCAAACCCATATTTCAATCAACAAATCAAATAGAATGTTAAGAAACAACAAAATTAAGTTGATATTGATATAGTCAATTTCTCTATGTCATAATTAATTACCCAATCTGTTATTTTATAAGAATAGTTAAAACTGTTATGTAATGTCTTTGCAGGGTTTCCAATTGCAGTTAACAAACCTATAGCGCGCGCGCTTTAACTTGGCTAGGGTCAACGAGTGCAGAGTGCAGGCAGGTAGCCGAGCTACGTCACACACTCGAGCTCGTCTCAGGCTAAGTCCCGCGCCGCCCGGCAATGAGCTAACCTTGTCCCCCCTATATACTTAATCCACCTATACTTAATCCACCTTGGCTATCGAGTATAGCCATAGAATATAGCTAGAATATAGCTAGAATATAGCTAGAATATACAAACCGGTGTACCCCAAGGCTCAAGCATTGCACCGATACTCTTCATCATTTATACTGCGGACATCGGAGACTGCATTAAAAATTGCAGAATACATAGTTATGCTGACGATACTCAGCTTTTGTACACCTTTGACCCTAAGGACTTCGACGATGCACAGGAAAAAATTAATGACGATCTAAATAGCATTGCATCGTGGTGCAATAGTAGAGGCTTGATGCTTAATCCTCATAAGTCGGTTGCAATGATTTTAGGTACCAATCAACAGAGAACAAAAGTTATCAATAGTACATTTCAATTGACCATCAATGGTTGTATAATACCAATGTCAAACTCAGCGAAAAATCTTGAACTCACATTAGACAGCCATTTGAACTTTTCTGACCATGTGAACAGAATGTGTGGGAAAGCTTATGGCAAGTTGACAACACTCCAGAGAGTAAAGCAGATTTTGCCGAGTGGGACTAAATCCAGATTGGCAGACGCACTCGTCCTATCTCAGCTGAACTATGGTGATGTTATCTATGGTTCTTGTATATCCAACCAAGATAGTAATAAAGTACAAAAAGTGCAGAATGCTTGTGTCAGATTTGCTTTAAATGTACAGTTGAGACAACGTATTACTCCATTTCTGAGAAAGCTAAACTGGCTTGATATGAAATCCCGACGATTATTGCATTTATGTTGCGTAACGCACAAAATTCTTACCACTGGACAGCCAGAATACCTCAAGAAGAAGCTCATCCAGCGGAAGGACTGCCATACACGGACAATAAGACATTCGAATCAGCTTAAAGTACATCCATCAAAAGTCCTTGATATATAAAAATGCTTCAAATTTTCCTCAAATATGCCTCAAGCAATACCATTTGCAAATACGAAAAGAAAAACATGTGTCACGGGATTAATTTAAGAGATATCTTAAAAGGAAATCTTGAAATTTCCCATAAGATAACACGGTGAATCTTCAAAACTACACTTATATCTTTTGTAGAAATCGTAATATAAACTACAAAGTAAAAATATTGATTCCATTTTAAAGGCCGGTTTTTTTTCAATATTTTAGCCGTTTAAAAAAGTGGGGGTACGGGATTAGATAAAGAGATAATCAAGAATAATCCCCTAATTTAGCCAATTTCTACTAAAAACTTCTTAAAATCAAATCAAGTACTTATAATTCATACTGCATGAAATTAATTAAAATAATTATAAATTCTTTACAAAATATCGTATTTCTACAAATTAATCTTATGATATTCATCAACAATGCAAAATATAGTTGTAAAATATTTATTTCATTGATTTGCAATTTAATTTGTGTGTCACTGACTTGAATTACGTGAAATATCGATGGTACTACTTTAACATCCACGCTCATCACTGTCAGAAATTCAAATCATCGTTTACTTACTCTGCCGCTTCAACATACAATACAATATCAGAAAAATTCCAAGACCTCAAATTGCCATCGTTTAAACACAACCTAAAGAATTTTCTACTTCAAGATAAAGAATAACATCAAAATAGCCACACAGCTGAAGAAATACAAGTACACCTACGACTTTAAATATTATGCTTTTATTATGTATTAGTAATTTTCTATCTTTCTTTTATAATATTTAGATTTAGTTAAGATTTAGTTAGTTGGTTACATGGAAGATCAACAGTCACAATAGTGTATTTCCTGTTGAATGTTCGCCATTTTGTTTATCATGCAAATAAAGATAATTGAATTGAATTGAATTGAACACATTTATACTAATATAATAACAAATTATTTGATTTTACTACGTTTATTGGTAATTTTACTTCCTTCCAATGTGCCGAAGGAAAAATAAAAAAAACAAATATGAAAATATATAATACGTAAATTTTACAGGAGCCCACCAAAACTCAACTCGCAAAGCTGTATACTCGCTAAGTATACTACTTGATCTTATGCAATATCTAATAGAGAATAAATATGGAGATGTGAGACGTTAATAAACACTTTGTAAATAGTGATTCTAATTAATAGTACTTGATGATAAGGTAACAAGCTTAGACGAAATAATAGCCCTTAAGGTACTGGTGAATAAGTGATTTGTGAGAATGGAATAATAATTGACGAATACTGTAATGATCAGTGAGTAGATAATTGTGATTATTGCATAATAATGACTGTTAAAAAGATAGCAGCAAGGAGCCAATGACAAGTGACTTCTGACCCCCCCCCCCCCCCCCCCCCACCCCCCACCACCGGGATGATTTAACTAGGTTTATTACTTGCTCTGTGCACCGGTACTTCATAGACTGAGATTATTTCAGCACATTTCGACTCAAATCTATCAGACATATTTTCTCAACCGTTATTGAAACATTGTGTAGAGACGTCATAACATTTGGCTTCATGATAAGCAATTAGTAGGTAGATAATTTATTAAAAATTATCCGACGAAGAATAAAAAATACAAAAGAATTGCCTATTTATTTTTCCAAGTTATTAGAAATAAAATTCCCTATGATCATGAAAATTGCATTAGAAAGACTCAACTTATTTTTCTCACGGTATTTATTTCCCCGATTTTGATTTTTCTATGTGGTAGTTTCCGTTTTTCTTTCTTGTTTGCCTTTCTTACTACATTAGATGGGTCCATGCCTACAGCCTGTGGTAAAACCATTGCTATAACCCAACGTAAGTAGAGTAGTAGACATAACCAGCTCTGAATAACCATTTCTCATCGAGAAATTAAAAATATTAAAAATAAACTATAATCTGAAAGAATAGAAAAAAAATAAAATCCTGTGCTTTTCAGTGGCAACAATTTAAATTATAATCTTAACAACTAGATTGCTGATTTACTGGTTTCATTTATCACGACTCATTCTCTTTCTCGTGTTTTATTTTCTGTATTGTTGCAAAAGCGTGGAGATCTAAAATGAAGGTTGGATTAGTGCACAACAAAGCGGTACATTTTCAAAGAACATTTTTAGCACAAATTTTATCAGACCCTTCTCAATCGTCGGAATCTTGAATGATGTGTTGAATTGAGTTCACTTCAAAATAAGACATTAGAAGATGTATTGGTATTTAAAAGGTCAGATGAATATATTACTATTCATTCTGATATTCATTAAATATTATTACTATTCATTCAGATATTCATTCTATTTTATATCAGATTAATAAAATAGTAATATTACTATTTTATTCGTCTGATATTATTTAAATACAATTTACATGATTTAGTGTTTATTTTTATTTTTGTGGACCAATTTGTCCAATTCCACAAAAATAAGAAGAAACACTAAATAATGTAAATTGTATCAGAAACACACCACATATTTTTCTTTGCACTTTTCCGTTTATTTGATTTTTCGATTTCGAATCGAATGGATCTCTACCAGTGGGCAGGCTTTTTCAAATCAATTACCACTCAAAACGAAGTAACCTAGAGATGCAAATTAATATATCCATACGGATCTGAGTATATATTCTGCTGCACTTTGATTGATTTAGATGAGCGTTAGCTCGTCGCTGCCAGACCGCGTACATTTTATTCTGTAAACCGGGACTAAGTTGACCGGACTGGTCGGGACAGGGAAGTTGAAAACATTTAGCTACAACTCATAACAAAAATAATAATAATCCCTTTAGGACGAAAAAATGAACTGAAACAATATATTCAAGCAGACTTTTATGTCATCATCTCGTGCATTTTCTTATGCATGACCAAATTGGTCATGTCAATTGGGCCATGACTTCATTGGATCATAATAATCATAGATGGTTGGTGGCAAACGCAGGGCGCCAAGCTTGACTTGATTATTTTTACTTAGATTTAAAATTTAAACTAATTTTAATTAGAAATCGCCGACACAGATTCTGTGGGTTAACGACTGTCATTTATTCACTTCTTACACCCCTAATTCCAAGTGTTCGTTTGATGTAGAGCTTGGCAGCGTTACCTAGTCGTAATTAATTGACAACTTTACAGCTCAAAATCCAAAATTGTTACCGACCCGACTCTCAGATCTCTACACTGAGAGGCTTGGCAGTCGTTTTACAAGTTGTGTTATATATTATAGAAGTATCCTCGGGCTCGTAGGAACGATTTTCATCAATGTAGGGAGGGGAGGGGGGGGGGGGGGGATGCCAAATCGACTTTGAGCTCAGAAATATTATGCCATAATCCCAGATCCCCTTACCTCTAATTAATTCAAGACAAAAATATGTCAAAAATAATTATTCAGAAATTACAAAAAGCAGTACATTTGCAGTATGTTTTGAAATTACCATTTTATAATGAAGACAAATTTTTTGTTTCGACGAATTGGTGTAATCTATTTTGAAATTTTAATTGTGTATTAATATCATAAGTAATAAATTGTACAATTACGGAGCTTGTTGGCTCAGGCGTATCGCTCTGTACTTTCAATGTCGGAATCCCGGGTTCCGAGAGCCGAGAGTACACTACCGCCTCCTTCCCACCTTCCATCCTTCCCCTTCCTTCATTTATCTCCCTATCATCTTCACGATCATTCAACCGTCACCATTAGTCTAGTTGCAGAAAAGTGCAACGTTAAAAAAAAGCGTTACAACCATAATTCTGATCCAAACGCTACTGAGAAGCTACGGTTAACTTTTAGTTACTATAACTTAGAGTGCCAGAGGAAAATAAATGGATAAAATGTAACATGAAGGTGGTAATACCAGTAATATATGAAAGGAAGTAGGAGTGTTACCAGTCTTATTCTCCTATTATGTGCATCTCAGAATCTTCATCTCAGAGCAGCAAGAGATCCGAACATATCATAAGAAATGCGCACATTTCCAGTTTTCTAATTAGCAGTTCCAGCTCTATTGTGTGGGAGGAGTTCAATGCAATTATTATCTCGAAGACACATATTCCTCTACTCGGTAAGACAATAATAACTAATATAAATCATAGAAATATCTAAGCACCAGTGAATCTGTAAACCAGGCACACCTTACATATGAACATGATTATTGAAAATGAAATCCGAATGAGGTTTTTATTATTTTCTTTAAAAGTGATTTGACATTTTGATATATACAACACTGAGAATGCATTCAATACGGAGCTAATATAAAATACAATGTTGACATAGAATTATATCATTTCATTTCATCCTGTTCATAGCAAAGTGGAACAGTATTTGTGTAAAATGTCAGCTCGATCGGAAACACAATGTGACCTGTGACGTCGGGCCAAGCAAGTGCCGAATGAAGACAATCGCTCAATTAGGATAATCATGAAACTGATCAGCAATCACTTGCTTGGGATTAGTTTGCAAAAGATGGAATTACTTCAAAAGTATTCCACTCCTCATTGATAAATAAGATAGATAATGTGATTATATGGTCGGTGGTCGGTGACAGTCAAAGATAAACCCGCTCTAGCATGGACTGGCCCAAAGGACCGGCCTAAACCTGGCCATGGTAAAGTGGGTTCGTCTTTGCCTGTCCTCGTCAAATCGAAATTTTTCACAGTTTTTGAGGCCATCGTAGGGTAATACATTTCAGCCAAATCCTAAATAATATCTCCCGATTGGTCGAAAATCAAAATTTTGCATGGCCATTAAGACTAGGTTCCATTTTCTATTAATTTACAAATTCCCAGCCCAATCAGTAGTGAACGTATGCACTTATTGGCATTTTTAACTTTTGAAATAGCTGTCATTAGTGATTGTATCGAAATGGGATTCCACTGCAACTTGATCTGATTTGATTTATGTACCAGAGTAAGATGGCTATTCTCAGTTTCAATGAAAAACAGGTACTTATTGAATTGATCATTTTGAAATTCAATATGGATGTATGTATGTATATATGTTTTCTGTGTGTTATGATATTCCGGTTCAAGATTTTGCACGAATCGGTGCTCGCTCATCAACGCGATACACCAAGCGTTTTCCTTAATAATCGTATGAATGGTTTCCATCCATATTATTGCGTGCAATTGATAATATTTATTCTTGTTTGAAAAGATATTGTCTTAATAAAGCTTATGCAAAAGGGGGTTGGAATCATTACAATTTGTTTCTATAAATTTTTTGATCTGCGCATTTTTCATATATTTTTTGTTTAGTTTTTTGTGTCCAACTTTTAGTATAAACCAGTTTTTAAGGATTTCCCTGAATATTTAGAATATTTTTGAAACATATGTTTGGAATCCCTATCTCAAATAGTGCTAACTGACTAAATGTTTTTATGTATGACTCAAAATATCTTTAGAATTGAACAAGAAAAACCAGAGCCGACTACAGCTAACGTTAGTTTTTATTTATGATAAAATACGACAATATCTAATCGTTGCATCAGTATATTATTATAATACTCTCTCCAGCTCTACAGACTATAGAATAGGTAGAATATAGAGTGTATTGTAGATTCCAGGAACACAATCTATACGGGTCAAAGTTGAAGAATGTATAGTGGATTTAAAACTAGATTTTCTTCTTACATTTCATACTAAGAGATTAGAAATATGTACTCAAGTGGAACTATAGCAGTACTCTAGATCCTACCAACATAAAAGCATAGTGTATTAATTATACACTCTTTTTTACGTGGAAATGAATATGAAATTCTATAAGATATTATTGAAAATGTAATTGAGCCCGTTGTGATCGCATGACTATCAATGTCCAAGGTATATCTAGTATTGTAAATCTTTACATTATCAATATGCACTTTAGAGAGCGTTTCTAACTGTTACCACAGACTGTAGTTGCTATTTACTAGTCTGTGCTGCGGCTTTTATTTTAGAGGAACTTGATTTTGAAATAAGTATTTAGTCATGAACAAATTATGAAAATGAATAATTGCTTAAGTGATGCCTGTAGCTTGCAGCTTTCTGTAGCTTTGGTGCTTTAGCTATAGCAATTGTGGCACAATAAAGAAACAGTCGTGTATTAATTGTAGTGAAAATTTTTATATTGAAATATACCCCGTAAAACACTCCGTTTAAAAACCAGCAAAGTATGCATAAAAAAATGTCTGTGCTCAAAATGAGTGTTATCAAAAGCGGCTTTAACTTCAATTCACCGCGTATATATTAAAAATCATAAAGAAGACTCTATGCATAGCAACCCAACAATGTGATATTTAAATTGGATGAAATAAAAAAATTGCGACAGTTTATTAAACAATGCACGACTTGGCTAGTAGAGGCGACCGTACAAATATATTAGTTCCTAAAACCTCTCCACATTCTGGAAATTTGTTCGTACTCCCTCCTCATTAGCCAATTATTCGCGATAATGTCGCAGTATTTGATCAACTTCAATTTGTTCCTCGAATAAGACTTGGTATTTGGCTAATTAGCAGTAAAGACAGCTGAATATCAAGTAATGCGGCATAGAAGCGGTCTGCCCAACAAACGATGTTACAAAGATAAAGATCAAATTATTCCAACTGAAATTAAGAGTGTTCACACTGAATACCAGTTCAAATAAAAAAAAATATATTAAGATTAAGCTTCGTTCAAAATCAGTTATATAAAAAGTAGTTTACATGAATTTATTATAAACTTGGCTTAAACAAAGCACAATCATTACGTCTTTTATTTTATAAGTCTTTATTAACGTCACACTGTTCTGCAAATCGAATGATTATGATGATGAAGAAGAGTTATGAATGGACGGTGCGAAGGAAGCGATGTTCTCGTTAGTAGGGAATCAGTTCTATCATGAGACCTTGTCCTAATGATGAGACCTTGATCAGTGTATAACCAAGGGATGTGTGATTGTTGTTTGTTGTTGTTGTTGTTGATGTTGTTGTTGGTGTTGTTGTTGTTGTTGTTGTTGTTGTTGTTGCTGTTGTTGTTGTTGTTGTTGTTGCTGTTTACTGTTTGTTGTTATTGTTGTTTGTTATTTGCTGTTGTTGTTTACTGTTTGTTGTTGGTGTTGTTGTTGTTGTTGTTGTTTGCTGTTTGCTGTTGTTGTTTGTTGATGGTTTGTTTTTGTTGTTTTTTTTGTTTTTGTTGTTTTTGTAAATGTCATCTTGAAAGGATGTTAAAAGTCTTGTGAATATCAATATGTACGGTCGGGGACAGGCAAAGATGAACCCGCGCTAGCATGGGCCGGTCTATAACTGGCTATGCTAAACTGGGTTCAACTTTGACTGTCCCCGACCGTACAAATGTGCAACGAGTAAATTAATTTTGAAGTTTTGGTAAGATAGAAGATTACTTGCATAACGAGAATATTGATGAGAAAAAAAGTCACGTAATTTGTATAGAATCACTTCTTGGATATAAAAAGTCCCCTCTCAGCTCTTTGAGTGCAGTAGTTTGGCCACGATCGTGTTTTCTTTGGCTTCACATTATATCGTCAGTAATGTCAAACAGTCTTCAGCAGTATCTATTCCTACTCTTATAATCTGTCACCTGATGAACAGGTTGCAGCTTTTTCACTCCTTAGGCGACATTTGCTTCTAATTGTGCCTCACATAGAGAGGAAAAGTATAATATAATGCTACATATTTGCATAGTATCGTGTAATTTGTATACACATTATCAATTTTTTCACAATTTTATTAAGTTTTGAATATTGGCATGCGTTGTTGATCACAGATCGATCATGCTTGAAAACAAGTCTAAGACAAGATTTTCATCGTAAGCTTAGTTTCATCGCTGACTGATTAATCTATAGTCAATCGGTTTCATCACTTTCTACATAGATAACATATTTAGACAAATAAGACAACAGTTAAAATGCTGCAGCAAAGTTATTAAAGAATATGAACATAAATATCACTTATTTATTCAGTTAACATAAAATGTGCACAATATCAATACCATTGTATCTACAAAATTACAAAGTCCATCGTGAATTAAATAAAAAGCAAATTCAGAGCAAGTTGGCTCAGGTTGTGAAGTTCTGGACTTCTCCTAGAAGTCGTCTTTACTGACTGAGGGTTTTCGTTGTTTTCTCTCAGTCGAGCGGAATGATGCGAAGGTTCCTTCCTAATTTGGCCACGACCACATCCTTCCCAATGTCCATCCTTACTCTTTCTTCCTCGTCATCTTCCTCATCATCTTCCTATAATCATCATAATCGAGCATCCGGTGCATAGTCTAGTTACAGATGCAGACTGAAATAAGAAGTGAAGAAATAGAATTAAACAATTACAGAATTCAAATAATGTACGAATATCAAAAGAATTTAAATAAACATTTTTGGAACAACAAAGTACCTAACATGGCTAAACCGCCAGAATATTCGTACAAACTCAACAAACAACATTTTCAAAAGTTATCATATTTTTCCCTGGATATTTTTCATTTGATGATGATGATGATGATGATGATGATGATGATGATGGTGATGGTGATGGTGATGGTGATGGTGATAGTGATGGTGATGGTGATGGTGATGGTGATGGTGATGGTGATGGTGATGGTGATGGTGATGGTGATGGTGATGGTGATGGTGATGATGATAGGGAGATGGTGATGATGATGATGATATGGAGATGGTGATGATGATGATGATAGGGAGATGGTGATGGTGATGATGATAGGGAGATGGTGATGATGATGATGATATGGAGATGGTGATGATGATGATGATAGGGAGATGGTGATGGTGATGGTGATGATAGGGAGATGATCGGGAGATGTTGATGAAGAATATATGTAAGGATAGACCATGTAGGAAGGAGGCGGTCGTGGTCTATTAGAGGTAACCTTCCCATCATTTATCCCTTGACTGAGGGAAACCACGAAACACCTCAGTCAGGAATCCGTGGTAATCGAACGCAGGACCTCTTGTTGTGTAACCTGAACCAACTTGCTCAGTTTATCGTTGTACCATGGTAATAAAAGTTACTGTTACTTCTTATTCTTATTATTGTTGAATATGAACTATGCAATAGAGAAATGCCACACGTATGCA
Organism: Leuctra nigra; assembly: GCA_934045905.1. Lineage (NCBI taxonomy): Eukaryota > Metazoa > Arthropoda > Insecta > Plecoptera > Leuctridae > Leuctra > Leuctra nigra. The sequence continues at coordinate 38,869,321 of OW203763.1, forward strand.
TGCTCTTTAACAATTGTTACAGTAGGTAGTAAAATGTGTTTAAAGTTGATATCTGCAACTCCACGAACAGCGGTTGTGAAATGAGAATGACTGACATATGTTTGCCATTCCACACTAGAGTGTTTCTATCTCTCTTCTCTCTTTGCTTGCACTGTATAGGCTAGATTGTTCCTCTGATTGGGACGACATTTAACACACATATTAATATCAATTCTAGAATTAACTTTAAAGTAACACTCTTTATTGACATGCTAACAATTTTCCACAATGCGAGACAGATTTTTAAGAGTAATGTGGAAATTTAAGGAGAGAAGAACGAAACTCATTAATCTTTCAAATTCTACATTCTGTACCATAATATAACAAGAAAAAGTGGTCAACGTGAACTAATTTTCAAAATATATCGCTTCAAATTATTACAGTTTTTCTTTCAGTTTGATATTGACAGAAAAGACATGTGATTATATTCAGCTTTTCCACCGATACATTTCTCTGAAAAATTAATCGTGTATAGGTTGCAATATTTTATTCAGCAAATTTTAAATGTACACTTTTATGGATTTTATATGAGGGTTTTACAGCATTTCAACATACTATTTTCTTTTGAAAAGTGCAATATTACGCAGTAAAACGGTATTTGAACGAAACGGATTGGCTGCTTGGCAGGTTCCTTGACATATCAATCCTTGTTAAGTTGTTATTATCAATGAAATCAGAGCTCACCTACAAGAGTTAGATGACGAGCTAGCAGCACAGACTTCATGGGATGATGCCATCAAAAAAAATCAGCCAATCCATTTCTTTCAAATAATATAACGGTTATCATTTGTTGAATGTATATTGTGTTGTGTTTCTAGCTTCTAGAAATTCGTATTTCTTTGCAAATTTGTGGAAATTTCAAGAATATTTTTTCTAGAATAAAGTGTTTATGATCATTCTTATGGTTAAAGGGTTTTCTTGATTTCCCCTCAGTTGAGAGGCAAATTCACGGCCACCTCCTTCCCACCATCCAACCTTATACCTATTAGGTAATCATCATCCATCTCCCTCCTCATATAATCACTAGGGCTAGGATGTTAAGGACCTTGGAAACCTCCAAAAAGTCAGGCAAATAGTACCTTAAAACTATTAAAAAAGGACCATAAAGTCCCGAAAAAGAACCAATGAAATGTAATGCTTTGTAATATTCGTCAATATATTATTCGATTTATTGGTTTAGGAGTTGAATTTGGAGTAATATTAAAATGAACTTAAATTATTGATGATTGTGTAAATGTGTCAAGTATCGTTGTTGGTCATCCAAGTGGAGGGTGGAATTTTTGTGAAGACACCAATAGGTAACTTGAAACAAATATTTGATAAATTTAATTTCCCCAATAATTAAAAAATGACAAAAAGACCTTAAAACAGCAAGAAAAGAACTACATTATTAAAAAAAAGGGCATTTTCAGGCAAAATAAAACACATATTGTTGTAATCAGGAGCACATAAAACAAATATTATGTATCACTTTTAGACGTATATGAATATAAAATTTGAAAAAGGATACGTCCTAAACATCCTAGCCCTACATATTAATGTCGCAATTAGCCTTTCTGCTGAGCTGCAGCTACGTTTAACACCAAAAAAGTCAAATCATTTTCTGTAGGTATTACAAATCAGAGAGAAGAAAATGTAGTTAGATTTTTGTTTTGGTTCCTGCTCGATGCTGTTTGTTTGTATATAAGTTGTTAGTGGTTGGTGTAAGTTGCGACTAAGAGTTGCTAAGTTGAGCAATCATCCAGTCACTGAGACAGGTTGACTCGAGGGTGACAACTTTGTAAGACAACTCTATACACAGTGTCTGATCAACTGTTCAAACAGAATTTACTCCGGCCGGTGAGACGCGGTTACAGCGACTTAACATTCTGTCGACGACACAAACCGCTGTTTAACATGCAGATCAAATTTGTTTTTCGTTAAAAATTCAGTTTCAAGCCATTTGAGGTAATTCCTAATTGCTCTTTCGACGAGATCAAAGTATTATTTTCCATGTAAATCATTAATCTTTATAAGAAAATTTCCAATTATAATTATAGTGAATTATGTTGTCAATAATGATTTCGAAGGTTATCTTCTATATTCAAATAGGAATTTTATTCGATTTTTTACGTATTCTTAATCAAGGGACATCACATATTTTCATATTTTTTTGAAGCAAGAGTACTTTTTCAAAACGTAGGCCCACAAAAGTTTCTTCTTTCAATGAACAATAAGGTCAATAAGTAGTATTTACTTTTATCACAAAAAAACTTTCTAAAAATATGCGGTGTTTGATTTAAGAAAACGTTTAAAGTCGAATTATGTATTCCATGCAACAAAAAATCTTGAAAATACGTAAGTAGCATGTAATTCTCACAATTCGACAATATATTTGCATAAAACGGGTTCTACACAATTGCACAATCTACACAATTACACAATTACACAATTGCTGTGTAACGCTTTGATGAGCGAGCACCGGACACGGGCGCATACATTGAACCGAAGATGCGTTAACACATAGAAAACATTATTAAACGTTTTAACGTTATTAAACCTAGATTAAACTTTACAGTACCCACCTAGTTTAGAAACGGAATTAATCCAGCGTTCCACAAGTAAGAGGTAGAAAAAGACAATTATGAAATATCAATGCTCTGACAAAAACTCTCGATAAATAATGTTCACCTGCAATAAAAGCGGGGAAACTGTATTAAAACCTTCACAAGAACACCAATTTGCCAAACTTTTCAACGATAATAAGCAAAATGCTGGAGAGATTTGAAATGACGTGTGATCACAAGAAGAGAACAAACATTATTGAAATATCGACTCAGCCAAGTAGTTACACAGGAAGCACGGCCATCAAAACTACGAATTACCAAAAGTCAATCAAGGTTCTTAGTTCAGCGAAAAATCGAAATGATTTGTTTGGAAATAAGTTCCACATGGAATTATTAAAATATAATCCACTCAATCAACATAAAAGTATCTGATTTTAACTGAAAATTGAAAATAGCATCTAAACACTCTAGTACCTAAAGCAAATCAGATTCAGTTGCATTGGAAAAACATTAATTTTCAATACTTCATTTCTGACAGCTTTTAAAAATGTCAATAAGTTCATACATTCTTAATTGATTGGGATGAAAATTTGTAAAATAAGAGACAATGTTGGTCCTAATGACAATGCAAAATATGAGTTTGATCACATTTATGGAAGACCATTTTCATTTTTCAACCTGTCAGGAGATGTTTTTTTAAATTTTAACCAATAAATGGATTTCAAAAAATAATGGGGCCTGCAAACAGAAAAGGTTGTCTCTACATGTGTGCAAAATTTCAGATCGATCGGTAAAACGGTGCGACTTCTACTGCTCCAGATAGCAGCCAAAAAAAAAACAGAGGTCCGTGCCAAAAGAGCCAGAAGGAGACGCTCGCTTCGCTCGCTCAATTATTCTTGTTAATAAATAATAATCTACCTGCGGAATTGAAAAATAGTATTATTTTCATTGTAAAATATAAAATTATATTCCGTAATGATGTACTGGATTCCCCTTTTTCGAAAATAACTTGTATTTCTTGACCTAAGGGAAGTGTCCCGCTAGAAGATTTCGTAAGCACAACTGCGTCATTCTATGAGGAGCTACATGCTACAGTACGTTCGACACGGAATTTGCAGCAGAGGAAAAACTTTTTTCTGCTTGGAATAACTATTATACACGCTATAATTTTGGATAGTTTTTGGGCACAACCCCCACCTCACCCTATAACAATAGAGGAGAAAAGAAAAACCACATTTCTGATGTGTATACAGCATTTTATTGGGGATTGTATTTCGACATTTGCCCTCAGTCACTGAAAGGTCCTGTCCCAACGCACTGTACTGTATAGGTGGATGAGCCAAATTCAAATAAAATTACAATATTCGATTTATCGAAATTCCTTCTCAAATTAATTATCGAATTCCTTGTAGTTCTCATTTACGGAATAATGTTGAAAAATACATGTATTAGTCAAACTACAAACACACAAACCAGCTTCCATGTCTAATTTTCACACCTAAAAACATTTTTCTTATGAAAAGACCGAGCTATTTTTTCTTCTCAAGTGATTGCTCAATCATTGTTGTCTGTTTTATATGATAATCTATGCGTATCCTTGCGGTGAAAAACAGTGACCGTCAGTTGTACGTGACTAGTTACTAGTGACTAGTGACTAGTGACTGACTAGTGACTCGACGCAACATTATGTCTATACCTGGGAATAATAGAGTACTCTCATTTTGTCAGATTATACCATTTGGATGCGATTATTCTTGTGGTTTCCATAGTCTGGTTTAAAAATCGGAGTCTTAGATTGAAGATTCTTTTCTCTGTGAGCTTGAGGCGTGTGTGATCGCTGTGTATTAATGGCATTGCTATTTAAGCCTTAGGGCCGGTCTTTCAATACTCTGCTAAATGTTAAACAGTTGATTAGGACTATATTGCCATGGCAGCTTCCTCAAGCGATCACTTAAAACTTTACTACTGGATAAAAGAGGATTGAAAAACCGACCCTAAGTGTATCGCTTGAACCTATTGAGGATGGATTTTATTGAGCTAGCGAAGCGAGCGTCTCCTTTTCGTTCTTTTTGCACGAAACTATTTTTTTGTCCGACCGCTATACCTACAGGTCGCACCGTTCCTACGGTCGAGCTGAAATTTTGCACACATGTTAATTAAAACAGCATTCTGGGGAGTGCAGATATAAATTTTTTCGAAATAAGTTTATTGGTTCAAATTTAAAAATATATTCCGGGTAGCGCAAAAATAATCACACTGTTTGAGAGGTAATTATATCGAAACTTTTGTAGATAGAGTTCTGAAATTTGTACATGGTTTAGAAAACATTACCAAAATTGAATTTGTGCAAGTTTCAAACATATTTGTTTGAATAGGAAAAAAGTAACAAATAGGACAAAATTGACTTGTTTGAAGTCGTTATTGATTTGGAGTTTTTGTGGGAATTAGTTTTTTTTTTTTTTTTAAATAAAAACAAATTATTGTTTATTAATTATATGTGAATCTATCTTAAATTTATTTGAAGTGAGCATAGACTTTAACATTCGTATAAAGACATGAATGGGGTTATTCTAATTCATTGTGGGAAATTCAGTCACAATTCAATTACCCCATTCATTTCTCTTCTCGAAACCACGTCTCAATAAGATACAGAATTGTTTTACTGAATGGATTGATTTTGTTAAATTATGACATCAACGCAAACTTACTTATGTGCAAAACAGCTGATTCTTTAACAAACTTCCGATTCTTGTTTAAATTGTAACGTGTGCTATTTCAACGCTGGTATAAACCGTTTTTCAACGTCCAATTTCAAATATCTGTAATTTTTTTCACATTTCTCAAATATTTCTGAAAATTACACATATTAAAATTTCATATTTGTTCTATAACGTGTGGAAGTTTCATCTCTTTATCTATTATAGTGACCTCTCAAACAGGGTGATTTTTTTGCGCCACCCGGTATATTCTGATTGGTTGATCCGATCATTTTGACATTTTGCACGGTCATTAAGACCAACATTTTGTCAAACTTTAAAAAGTTTCAGCCAAATCCTCCAATTGGTGTAAGTTAAAATACTATCTTCTGATTAGTCGAATATCCAAATGTTTTGAATAAGCTCAAATATTGCATGGTGATCAACACCAACAGTACCTATTTAATGTTTTACTCATGTTCAGCCCTATCAGTGATGTAAGTATTTACAATTTGTCATTTTATGAGTATTGAAATAGCTGTCAGAAGGCCAAACTCATGGTACGCACACTCGAACAAATAATAAACGGTACTTGGAAAGAAAAGGATTGTCTGATAAAGGTTTGATGGCATCCTTTATCCTTTTTTGGGGGGGAAGGGGGTTGATGCAGTCTGTGCTAATGCATTATCTAAATCTAGAAGCTGAGCTCTGATTTCATTGATAATAACAAGGATGTATTGTCAAGGAACCTCACCAGCAGCCAATCCGTTTTGTGCAAAGTACCGTTTTTATTGATTTGAGTGTTCGTTGATCTGTTATGCAATTGTTTCAGAGTATAGATGGAAAGTTGCAATGAAAATCAGTAAAAATGTAGTTTTCTTTGATTGAGTGGACCCTGTTCGGTTGGAGCTGTTGCGCGTATCGGTGCTCGCTCATCAACGCGTTACAATCAGCGTTTTCCTCTTTAAACTTAATCACGAAGCCATAATTGACCGATTTTGTTTAAAAACATAATGAGGAGTATGTAAAATATGTAAGAAATGTTGAGATTGATATTATGTAAAACTGGCGTATAGGTTTACTACCTTTCGGCACTTGAGGCATCTTTGTATAGAAAGATGAATAATGTTGCTATAAAGGAAACACTAACAGAAATTTCTGGAACTTTCTATATTAAAACCGAGTTTCCTTTGCAGTGAGCAACGGCAGATTATGGGAGTGGCAGGCCGCAGGGGGAGGGGGGGGGAGGCTGACATCACAGCTTCGACAACAAAATATATATGAGAACATTAATTGAAAACACATTATTGTAACTCAAATTGTTGATTTAAGTACACTCAAACCAATAAAAATTGGTATTCGAAAACAAAAGAATCCTTGTTATTATCAATGAAATAAGAGCTCACCTACTAGAGGTAGATGATGCGTTAGCACAGCCTTCATTGGACGATGCCATCGAACCTTAATCAGCCAATCCTTGTCTTTTCAAGTACCGATTTTTATTGGTTTGAGTGTACATAACCTATAATTTATAGCGTTAAGGTACCTTTATAGGTAATATATAATATCTATATAGATATTTATAACATCTATGGTTATCAATATCATATAAAGATATACTTTTGGGGGGATAAAAGGATCTATGTTTTATTGAAATGCTATGAATTCCTAATTGCATCAAATCGAATGATGATAACATTTCTCAGGGCCAAAGATCTCAATATTTTTCTCCCCTCCCCAAAATGTGTTCCTGTATACACCACTGGCAGTGTGAATATCTTATCGAATCAGAATTGAATAGTTAATTACTGCTTCACTGATTCTAATTGTAAAAATGAAACTGCTATTTTTATGTAATTTAGTAATTTAATTTAGTATTAAGTATTTTAGTAATTTAGTAATTAGTAATGTAATTTTAATTGACCCACTCAATTACATGTAAAAAAAAAGCAGTTTTCATTTGTACAGTTGATAATTTTTCTAAAGTGCGGTGATGCTTGGAATATATTTTGCCAACTTTTAATTCGATATACATTAAGTCTATTTTATGTTATTTTTTAGTGGTGTTAACGTAGCACTATTCTTCAATTGGACTAAATGGCGAATGCTAAAACATTTATTTATTTATTTATTTATTTTTATTACAGTTTAAAACACAAAACAAATATTTTGTAAAAACCACGTCATTTATAAGCATATTAAAAAAAATTTACAAGTCATACATCACAATCTAAACAATATAATAAATATAATAATACATTCATCATACATTAGCCAATATTGAGATAAAAAAAACACTCACAAATAATAACAGATAAGCTATTAAAATGTTCTTGACATAACAGTCAATTGGCACATAGAAATTCATTGGTAGAATAGAAACACCTATCGATGAGATAGTTTGTCAGAGTTTTTTTAAAAAATGGCTCTGTTATGAGCCTCTGTAATAGCTAGCGGAAGCGCATTAAACAGTCGACGTCCCATCTGTACAACACCTTTAGTGGTAGCAGCTAGCCGGCAGTAGTCGTGCTTGATCTTCATGGAGCCTCTTGTGTCATGAATGCTGTCGCTGCCATTGGGAAACAATGGACTGTTGTCCCAGATGAACATGCACACCGACAATATTATGTATAGGCTCGGCAGCGGCAGTATTCTATGTCTGCGAAAGATTGGCCGGCATGATTGCATTCTCCGCGCAGAAGTCATGGTCCGAAGTATTCTCTTCTGGGCTATGAATGCTCTTGTTGCAGCCGGTGCTGTGCCCCAGAAGATGACACCGTATGCCAGCAGAGACTGGCAGAGCGCAAAGTAAACGCTCCGAACAGTTAAGAAGTCACATTGACTTGCTAAAATCCTCAAGATGAAATTGGTTCTTGCAAGTTTTTGTACAAGATGGCTAATATGGGGCTCCCACCGTATAGCTGACAATCGACTGTCAAGCCAAGAAATCTGGTTTGAGACACAAGGGTAATGGAGTTGGAAGGAAGCTTGACTTCACTCCTCAGAGAAAATATCATCGCTTGCGTCTTATCTTGATTGAGCATCAGTTTGTTCGGACTAAACCATTTAGCCAGATCGTCAAGAACAGTTGTGAGTTCGAGCTGCAGGTCCTGAACACTCTCCGCCTCAACACAAGCGCTGGTGTCATCCGCGTACTGTATTATGCTACGATGTGGATTGCCGACAGAAATGCAAGGTGCCAAGTCATTCACTAGAGCAGAAAATAAGAGTGGCCCCAAAATAGAGCCTTGGGGGACGCCGCAGGTTACAACCTCCCAGCTAGACGAGGCATGCTGATCCATTTTGACGCATTGCGATCTATCAGTTAAGTAGGATTTGAACCAGTCAGCGGACGTGCCAGTCACCCCATAATGTTTCAGTTTCTCAAGTAGTAGTGAGTGGTCCATCGTGTCAAATGCTTTTGACAGATCGCAATATATTGCTCCGACATTTGATCTCTTTTCCAAAGCTGTATAAACTTGGTTGACAAGGGCGAAAATTGCTGTTGTGGTTGAGAAGCCGGCCCTAAACCCGTGCTGGGCATTGGACACCGCACAACTTTTCTCTATGTGAGCAGTGAGTCGCTTATGCATGAAGCGCTCTGCGATTTTAGAGAAATACGTTAAAAGCGAGATAGGACGGTAATTCCTCATCTCCGACTTATTCCCTTTCTTGTGTATTGGCTTAACTATCGCTCTCTTCATTTTCTCAGGGAAAACTCCGGTTTGAAAAGAAGCATTAAGTATGTGCACTAAAGGATCCGATATCCAACGACCGCATTTCTTGAGAAGAGTCATGGGAACATCATCCCATCCAGCGGATCTTTTCGGCTCAAATTTGAGCAGCGAAGATAAGAATTCTGCGTGTGTCATCAATGGCGGCTCAAAAACTTCAAAAGCTTCAGGGAATACCGCCTTCAGCTTTTGAATGCTTGCCGTTGTAGTGTCAACTGACAGGTCCAGTGTGTCAGACCCCACCGATAAGAAATGCCGATTAAACCGATCAGCTACATCATTGGGATTGAGAGACATGATTTGATGTCAGGGAGATGATAATGAATGGAACCTTCCCAACATTTGCCTCTCGACTGAATCAAACCACGCAAAACCTCTGTCATATCTGACGCTGGAATCAAACCTGGACCCTTGGAGATCAAACCCGAGTGTTACAGCCTCCGTTATGTTATCGTCAGCTGGCTTCTACTACAAACTGCCTGGAAGTTTCGCCACTTATTGTGTAAGCTTGTTGTAGTCCATGTCTGTGTTCTTATCTGTCGATATCTCTGCTCGTCGAGCTGTTAGTGGGCGGGCAATATAGTTCGTTACATAACCTCACTCGTATGATCAAACAGATGTTTAAGCCAATACTTCTAAGCCGTGGTAAGAGACTAAAGTAGCTATAGGAAGCTTACATTTCGGCAATTATCTGATCACAAGATATGGAAGAGTGTGGGGAAGGGGAATTTGCACTCTGATCTACTAACCTTGTATTAATACCCATTGACTATTTGTATGTAAACAAGTTATGTTTTAGGTGAAATCAATATTATTCGAAAGTTGCAAAAGTGTTAAGTGTCCTTGTTTCGTATTTAAGAAGTAAATTATGTTATAACAAATAATTATAATCTATAAAATAAAATAAGTTTTCTGGAAAAGGGATTAGCGTCGTATATAATATTTGATTTATTGCATTTGACATTGCAACAATACAATACATTTGTTAATGTTATGCAGTTAAATATCGATTTTTGTTCATTAAAAATATATATTATTTAATGTGGAAATTGGCTAAATATCAAAATTCAGTCACGGAGACTAAAAAATAATTCGAATTTGTAATGTAATGAATTTGACATTTGTATTGTTCGAATGCTGGATGTTCACAGTTCATTTCTACTAACAAATGCAAATTCTTGCGCAATACTGCGGGGAGACTGGGGTATGTTTTACAGTCTTCAGGTAGAATGCTCAGCGTATTACTGTCTGATTATATGACCGATATCCAAGATCTATATCAACTCTATCGGGATTGGAAACCTGCTTTTGAAGAGTTTGGAAGAACCTTGTTACTACTGCATTGTGCTCAAAATATTTACGAAGTAAAAAAAGTAATTATATAATTATTAATTATTATTATATTCATTAAAAAATCTATATAATATATAAATAAATTTTGATTTTTATAATTTTATTTTTTTTTCATAAAATTTATAAAAAAAAGTGGTAATAGCTAAAATTGCAAAGGGGCAATTGACCTTGATTGGGCCAATGAAAGAGCTGTGCACATCTTTGATTGATGAGTGATGTGCGATGTGCTGTGAGTGATTATGAGTGATGTGCGATGTTATGTGAGTGATTATGAATGATGTACTATGTGCTGTGAGTGATGAGTGGTGAGTGATATGCGATGTGCTGTGAGTGATTATGAGTGATGTGCGATGTGCTGTGAGTGATGATGAGTGATGTACGATGTGCTGTGAGTTATTATGAGTGATGTGCGATGTGCTGTGAGTGATTATGAGTGATGTACTATGTGCTGTGAGTGATGAGTGGTGAGTGATGTGCGATGTGCTGTGAGTGATTATGAGTGATGTGCGATGTGCTGTGAGTGATTATGAGTGATGTGCGATGTGCTGTGAGTGATGATGAGTGATGTACGATGTGATGTGAGTGATGATGAGTGATGTGCGCTGTGCTGTGAGTGATTATGAGTGATGTGCGATGTACTGTGAGTGATGAGTGGTGCGATGTGCTGTGAGTGATGTGCGATGAGTGATGTGCGCTGTGCTGTGAGTGATTATGAGTGATGTACTATGTGCTGTGAGTGATGAGTGGTGAGTGATGTGCGATGTGCTGTGAGTGATTATGAGTGATGTGCGATGTGCTGTGAGTGATTATGAGTGGTTTGCGATGTGCTGTGAGTGATGATGAGTGATGTACGATGTGCTGTGAGTGATGATGAGTGATGTGCGCTGTGCTGTGAGTGATTATGAGTGATGTGCGATGTGCTGTGAGTGGTGAGTGATGTGCGATGTGCTGTGAGTAATGTGCGATGAGTGATGTGCGATGTGCTGTGTTGATGAGCGATGATGCAGTCCACTATGTTATTTCCCATTAAATCTGCTGATTTTGTTTACAAAGATGTTAAGCTATGAGTGATGAGTGATGATGAGTGATGCTTCACTGTGTTCTTACACGAATTTACCTTTGATTCCACTCAACTCCAAACAAATGCTGGAATAGTTCCAATCTTCATCGTCATATTATTCACTATTACTCTCGTTGGCAGCTGTGCGTTATTAACTTTAATAAGACGTAATTATATTAAAATTCCTGACTCTGAAATAATAGTACTCAATAAATTACACAACTTGCGTAGCTCACTTTCTTATAAGTCGATACCTACGCTCGGACAAAATGCAATTGGCTCTGTTTTACAATCCATTGATAACCTATAGCATCATATCAAACACAAGATTGACGGGCGGGGATACGCTGCGAAACGCAAGCGAAAGATTCCATTAGTCATTATTTCAATTCCTGGAATACGATCAAAAATTAGAAATAGTAGAATCAACCCAACAATTTGTTTAAATATGGTTAGAATTTGTGTTTGTAAAAAAAAAAGTTTATGACGTAGAAACTGTGAAAAATACTTCTCCAATTGTTACAATACAATATTATTAAGCGAGCGGAGCGAGCGTCTCCACTTGAAACTTATGGCTCGAATCTCTGTTTTTTTATTTGTTTGTATCTGTGCTTTTGGCGTCTCTTGCCAAACGAAGTAATGGATCAGGCTAATTTTTTCTCGAAACTTATATTACTATACTGGTTGTGGTCAAAATGATTTTCAGCAAGTTTGCTCCTTTGGTTTCATCGGAAACTTGATTTTGGTATCGTAGCAACTAAATCTTCTACGAAATGTTCATAAAATACCTTTGGACCATGATAACTTTGTTTCTGTGTAGGTATATCACTAGGCAGTGACATTTGTTTCACAATTATTTTGACATTGACAGGAGTTGTTATTCTTGGAAGTATTTGGTGAACATAAGGTTTTGTGGTTATCTAGCCAATATCTGTAGAAAAATGGCTGTGATTTTGGGAGTGACGGGAAAGTATTTTGCTTCTCTTGGATATATTGAATGCAAGGTTTTGTGGCAATCTTCCCAGTTTCTGAAGAAAATTTGACCTCTTATGTTATCCTGCCAGTGATTATTTGAGGAATTATTTGTGATTATTTGAGGAATTATTTGTGATTATTTGATAGATCAAGGTTAGATGTGCTGCACACCGGTGCTCGCTTATCAACGCGTTACACCGAGCGTTTTCCTAGTAATATATAAATACTAAATAGTATATTTTAATTTTTAATGCATTTTCTAGGTCCCATACGCTCTCAATTGTTTTATATTTAAATAAAACGTCTCGCCTCATTTAATAATCATTATATAAATTACAGTCCGCATTTCAATGGTATTTTAACATTGTCAGGATCAGAAAAGCGATGCAAAATGCCACGTCGTATTCTATATAGCTTTTGATTACGGGAGCAATAAAGTCATTGAGTCATTATGACCGGTAAGTTTACAACTCTTATATTGATGTTATATAAATAAATTTTAACTTGAACTCCCACCAAGCCTAAACCTTTCGATAAAGGTGATCTACGTTATTAAAAAAACACACAATCAAAGTAAGTTTTATACCCATGATCGGCCTGAGGTAACAATATCTATGACTAAGCAGCTTTGGTAAGATGATGCATAACAACTTATCTCTGCAAGACTTACTGAGAGTTGGCTACATTATTAAAAATTAGCTTGATGAAGCAAAACTCATGTGCCCGAAGTCCTCATAAACTTTAAGTAATAGGTTAACAGGAGATCATCAATACATTACAACTGATAGGTACTTGAGCATTGCGTGCTTCGAGAGCTTGTAGGGGATAGTGGGGCATCATGAGACAAAACACACACTTTTCTATGATTCTTACAATAAGTTCGTTATGATTGCATTACTAAATGAGTTTAATTATTCAAAATAAAACTTTGTTCTTGGAACTAGCTATATTTAAAAATATATAAAAATATATGTCTCAAGTATGCCCCACCATATGGGGGGAGGGGAGGGGGGGGGTAAAGATGAGACAAAGGTGATTGGACGAGGTACAATGTCAGAGACAAGTTAGATGGTTTAGAGGAACTTTACGACGACGACGACGACGACGACGACGACGACGACGACGACGACGACGACGACGACGACGACGACGACGACGACGACAGTTGGGAAGGAGACGGTCGAAGCCTATTAGTATAGGAAAGTATTCCTAGCATTTTGCCTTCCGACTGAGGAAACCTCGAAATAATCTTACAGTAAGGACTGACGCGGGAATCGTCTATGTCCAGAGCGACTGAGCCAACCTGCTCTGTATCAGTCGAGAGACGAGGTGAATTAATAGGCCACGACTGCCTCCTTCCTTACCCATATCCTTATTACTCCAATCAGCTAAAGAGGATAAACAATTTCCTCAAATGCCTTCAAACTATAATTAAAAACTGTTCTGCTGCTCAGGATAGGCGATGGATGAATGCTGATGAGGATGATTGGAAAAAATTAAAAAGTGAAGGATGATATTCACACTTTTGTGGGAGTGGCCCAGCTTAAAAAAGTTTTTGAGTGAAAATCGCTATTTTATAGCTGTTTTTGAGCTATTACTACTATTGGTTCAAGGCAAAGCTCACACCTACTTCTGCATTTGTAATGACCATAATCAAAGCGAAAGGAATTGATGATCATAATGTCTCTGAAAGAAAGTCATAAACTTTAATTGTCACATTTTTTATCTGATTCTCGAAATCAACCCATCATTAAGAAGTGATTCTCCAAGATCTGCAGCAGGCATCCACCAAGATAAAAACATAATATGTCATTATGACACTATTATATGTCATTACATTTCACACAAGGTAATCTAGATCATTTAGAGTTTTTACTCTGTTCATTGTGCTTTTTTATGTATATATATTACAAGATGTTACTCTTGATAGAGTTGCTCCTTTCATAGTGCTTCATAATAATAAAACCAAATACATAAACTACGTACTTGTAGCATTGGAAGCTCTACTGATTTTAATACGTACAAAGTTCATATAAATAGACTTTTATAGTGGTCATTCCAGCTAAGTATGGTTGTTGCCATGGTAATATAGTCCTAATCAACTGTTAAGCGCATTGAAACGCCACGTATATAGTCCTAATCAACTGTTAAGCTCATTGAAACGCCACGTAATTTAGTCCTAATCAACTGTTAAGCGCATTGAAACGCCACGTAATATAGTCCTAATCAACTGTTAAGCGCATTGAAACGCCACGTATTATAGTCCTAATCAACTGTTAAGCTCATTGAAACGCCACGTAATATAGTCCTAATCAACTGTTAAGCTCATTGAAACGCCACGTAATATAGTCCTAATCAACTGTTAAGCGCATTGAAACGCCACGTAATATAGTCCTAATCAACTGTTAAGCGCATTGAAACGCCACGTAATATAGTCCTAATCAACTGTTAAGCTCATTGAAACGCCACGTAATTTAGTCCTAATCAACTGTTAAGCGCATTGAAACGCCACGTATTATAGTCCTAATCAACTGTTAAGCTCATTGAAACGCCACGTAATATAGTCCTAATCAACTGTTAAGCGCATTGAAACGCCACGTAATATAGTCCTAATCAACTGTTAAGCGCATTGAAACGCCACGTTATATAGTCCTAATCAACTGTTAAGCTCATTGAAACGCTACGTAATTTAGTCCTAATCAACTGTTAAGCGCATTGAAACGCCACGTAATATAGTCCTAATCAACTGTTAAGCGCATTGAAACGCCACGTAATATAGTCCTAATCAACTGTTAAGCGCATTGAAACGCCACGTATTATAGTCCTAATCAACTGTTAAGCGCATTGAAACGCCACGTATTATAGTCCTAATCAACTGTTAAGCGCATTGAAACGCCACGTATATAGTCCTAATCAACTGTTAAGCGCATTGAAACGCCACGTAATATAGTCCTAAGCAACTGTTAAGCTCATTGAAACGCCACGTACTGCTCAAGATTTTGCAACAGAAAGGTGGAGAATTCAATCGTATAAAATTACAATTGACTGGCCAAATAACAAAATGTGTGCATATTAAAAAAGTACAAATAAATATACTCAAAAAAAATACATATATTTACATGATAGAATGTGAAAAATGAGCTGAGCATAAATAAATATATTTAACGAATAGATATAGATTCAAGATTGATAGAAGATTGAGATCAAAGAGAACAGAAAGAAGACAAGGAACACAATTTTGGAAAATTTTGTTCACATTTATAGTCAAATGTTTCTGACAACGGAGGCTGTTTACACTTTGGATTCACTCCTGATTAGTAATGGCCTTCCTGGTTGTTTTCTCGTGATTCCCCTGCCTAGAGGTCCCTATACGTAGGTCATGACATCATCCTTCCCACCTTCCGTCCTTCTACTTTCTTCATCTCCCTGTCATCATCATCATTCACTGACGGAAATTATCTACGCTTATACAAACAAACTTAAAATTGAAATCAGCCTGCGTGGTAGCCAGCAGTACCAATCCTATGTAATTAAATTCCTTCTGCTTTATTACATCAAGACTACGTGGACCACTACTTTGGTCATGCCATCGGACTTTTTTGGGAGCTTCTTGTATTTAAATAGTGAAATTGGGTAGGACAATTTAAAAAAAAAATTATCATAAAAAGTCCTTAAAATTATTCATAACATGCAACTGTACAGCTTCCTACAATGATTAGTGAAAGAAATTTTTATTACATAATTTGAGATGAAATTCTTACGATTTTTGTTGTTTTGTGAAGAAAATCAAAATCCACAATTTGGACGATACATAATAACAAAATTCTTTTAACAATATTTTTGTCTACTTTTCGGGGATAAAAATGCATTTTGTTCGAGTGCAACCAGTGCAGTATGAATGTGTTAAATGTCATCGCTAATGCATCAGGTCGACATAAGCCCGGAGCTACGTTACAGTTAGTATCAATACTCGACCACTACATCCACCGCCAGCTACCAACCAAAAGAAAGAAACACTAGAAACATGAATTAACGTAATTTCTCTGCTCTCTATTATGCATATGCCATGCCCTTGGTTTGAGCTCCCAATGGGGCATTGTTCGTTACCGACTTGGTACTTAATAACATTAATTATTTCGTATTTTGCATGATTTAACATAGTAGACAATATATTAAGCGCGAAGTCTACATACCCATTGATGCTAGATTATAACGTTGGGAGTCAAAAGTACCTCCCCTAATCGTGATTTGAGGTTGCACAAAGCTAAAGTGCAAAACACACTGTATAGTAAGCAAGAGTGTTATTTGAAAATTAACGATTGCATAGTATCAGAGTTATTTGCCAACGAGTGAATTTCATTCTGTTCACGGTTGAACCAATTTTGTGATAATATGGAATGATTTGTAAAGGTCACTTCCTAATGTACCACAACAAAGCGTTTCAATAAGAGTTTATTTTCTAAGAATATAACATGTTTGGTTCTCACTGTCATGAAACTGCGAGTATGAGAAAGGAATCGATTGATTGGTGGTACTAAAACGATCATGATGAACGGGGCCTTCATTTAAAACTTTCCGTGAGTTCAAGTTTAATGATTATCAACAAAGTGAAATTTAGGAAATTATTCTGACACATACGATATTACAATTAATTTTACATAATATCTTTCACATAATTTTCTTATAGTACCTTTTCTTGATTATGAACCGGCACACATTAGATTATCAACAGTGTTATAACTGTATAACTTTATGGTAATAAGTGCAAAAAAATCTAATAAAATTATAAAAATGTATAAAATCTTGAGTAATTTACAGGATTTTACTGTGTAATGATTCTTCATTAAGGATACCTATCTCGGATAAAACTTAATTACAAAATAATGGCTTACTATCTCTCTTATATGGTTTCTATAAATAGGTACATTCATTGAGCATCATTCAATTCTTAATTTATTATACTAAATGTATTATTTTTGTTCTAGACGACTAATGTTATAGTATACTTATTTTCGCTATTGTGAAAGATTATGATGATGACTGGGAGAAAATGATGAAGAAATGGGGCGGATGGACGGTGGGAAGCAGGCGGTCGTGGGCTACTGCCAGCTGGGAAGAATTATTTCGCAACCTCTGAGAGAGGAAAGTCACGGCAACCCTCACTCATAAATGTCAGCCTGGAATCAAACCTGAGACTATTAAATAAGATACAAGATGATCTCCTAGAAATGATTTCTATCATTATTTCGGAGATACATTTCCTTTAAAAATTCACATTGATTTGGGAAGATAATAATCTGTACATATTTGATTTCTCAGTTTCTACTTGTGACGGTAAATTTACGTCAGTTTTCTGTATTTCGCCCGAATTTTTTTAGGTCATTACATATACATACTCATTTTGCTTTTGACTTTATTGCTTGGATCACAGCTTACTCTCCAACATTATACCTGGTGTGTAAGCCTCTTGGCAAGAAATCAAATTATGATAATGAAACTATTATAATAATTTTAATAAACACATTAAACCGTATAAAAATGATTTTAATGCCTTCATAATGGCAAGTTGTTCTAGAGGCTAATGGAACTCTATTGCCTATACATGCCACCCTGACTGCTTTAACGGCATTCCACTGATTTTCATTCTCTTCTTTCTATCTCATGCTGATCATTGAATCAGATAGAATCTTAAGCGTTTTATCAATTATATATATATATTTTTATACATAAACTTTAATGTCTCACTGTTCTGCAGCTAGGCTAATGGCGACGGATGAATGATTACCTATTATGATGATGAAGAAATGATAGGATTGAAGGTGGGAAAGAGGTCGTGGCCTATTAATAGAGAAACCTACTCCTCATTTGTATCTCGACCGAGGGAAAGACAGAAACAATTATCTCAGTCAGAATGGTTAGAAGCCATTCAAGTTCAGAACATTACTTCCTGAGCCCCGTTGCGTATTATCATAATCCAAATTTCTATGTTCTGAGTCGTCAGAATATTTTTTAATTCAAATTTGCCACTTTCATGACGTTTATTACAATTTTACTAATAAATAAATTTGTATCACGAAGAATTTTATTTGCAAAACTTGTCCAGTAATATTTTTTTAGTTTCCGTCAGTTGAGAGGCAAATGTTGGGAAGATTCCAACTTAGCCTAAGATACCGCCCCCCCCCCCCCCCCGATCCACACCATTCTTCATCGTCTTCTCCATAACATTCATCATCATCATAGTAGCAAAACAGAACAGGCGAAAATTTGTTTAACGTGTCATCATCCGATTGTAGATATTATGGTATTGTTGCTACACCCGCGGTCAGAATAATAATTGCGGGTAAACTTCTAAGGATCGGTATTACCATTAGTTTAAGTTTGGTTTAATCTTCAGAAAACTCAGTTCATTACCATTATATACTGCAATTTAATTCCGGAGCTTAATTCCTCAGTTTACACAAACCTCAGGCGACATAACTGCAGTTTATTTAAGATATGCCGCAGTAAGGTATAATACACTACATTTCCCGAAGTGGAGCTTAACTAAACTGAAGATTAAGCTAATGGTAATATGGCCCCTAAGTTGGAGCTCGAACTACCGTCAATATTTTGTGGAATGAAGAAATACCTAATTATTGTATGAGTTGTAGTACAAGAGAGGAACTGAAAAAAAAGGCCGAAAGTCGGACAAATTGCAACAGAATTTTTTCTTTTTGGATAATACTCAGAAAAATGTGCCTATTAACATACTAAAAGTCGTCGAAGATCGGACCATGGGGTATGACCTTAAATTGACCTTAATTAAAATAATTATGCTAATTAATATATTTTTTTTGGCTACTAAATATTAATATTTTTCTGATTTTTTTTCGCCTATAATACAACTTGTTATGTATATTACTTGACAAAATTATTGAAACATCCATACTTTAAAGCAATTGATTAAAAATTGATTAAAAATTAAAAATCGACTTGATTTGATGTTATCGTGTAAGATCTAGGCTGTGGGGTACAAAAATTAACATTTTCGTTTTTTTCTTTTTGCATTGTACTCACAGACCCTTGGTTATTTACAGGAAAAAAGTCGCCGACGATTGAACAACTCCTTTGACCTGTAATTGACCCTAATTAATTGAATTCATAACACTACAATATTATATTTCTTTCATTCAATAGTAACGTATGTTTATAGCCCATTAAACACTATAACCGAATTCTATTGAGACAATAATATACTCAGCATTTTATTTTCTCAAAGATAATTGAATTAATTAAAATGCAGGATAATTAATTAATTAAAAATTGATTTATTTTTAGAGATACCGTAAATATAGGTTGTGATGTATCAAATTAAAGCTGGTGAAACGGAGATTACGAAAAAAATATTTGATACTATACATGATGGTCGAATTGTAAGCTTTTGGGGTCAATCAAGGTCACTCAGGGTATCTGACACCTAATGATTAATGAACAAAGCGGATCCTGGAAGATCCGTGCCAGTGGAAACTGCGGCGCTTCATTCATACTTCTTGACTTCATGATAAGAACTGCAAAACCCCAGTTTATTCAGTGTATCGATAAGAAATCGGTAAGCCAAGTGGTGATGCATCTGTACGGAAAGTCCACTTAACTAATTGTGACAGAATTCAGTGCAGCCAATTCGGTTCCAAAGCGCGATAGAACCGTTTGATTCGTTTGATTCACCGTTTGACATGGTACAAATGGTACCATGGTACCATTTGTACAAAATGGGTACAAAACACGCATTCAGTCTTGAAATCAAACGGTTCTATTGCGCTTTGGAACCGAATTGGCTGCACTGACTTCTGTCACAATTAGTTAAGTGGACTTTCCGTACAGATGCATCACCACTTGGCTTACCGATTTCTTATCGATACACTGAATAAACCGGGGTTTTGTAATTCTTATCAAGAAGTCAAGAAGTATGAATGAAGCGCCGCAGTTTCCACTGGCACGGATCTTCCAGGATCCGCTTTGTTCATTAATCATTAGGTGTCAGACACCCCAATTGACCTTGATTGACCCCAAAAGCTTACAATTCGACCATCAAGTGTAGTATCAAATATTTGTTTCGTAATCTCCGTTTCACCAGCTTTAATTTGATACCTCACAACCTATATTTACGGTATCTCTAAAAATAAATCAATTTTTAATTAATTAATTATTCTGCATTTTAATTAATTCAATTATCTTTGAGAAAATAAAATGCTGAGTATATTATTGTCTCAATAGAATTCGGTTATAGTGTTTAATGGGCTATAAACATACGTTACTATTGAATGAAAGAAATATAATATTGTAGTGTTATGAATTCAATTAATTAGGGTCAATTACAGGTCAAAGGAGTTGTTCAATCGTCGGCGACTTTTTTCCTGTAAATAACCAAGGGTCTGTGAGTACAATGCAAAAAGAAAAAAACGAAAATGTAATTTTTTGTACCCCACAGCCTAGATCATACACGATAACATCAAATCAAGTCGATTTTTAATTTGTAATTAATTTTTAATCAATTGCTTTAAAGTATGGATGTTTCAATAATTTTGTCAAGTAATATACATAACAAGTTGTATTATAGGCGAAAAAAAATCAGAAAAATGTTAATATTTAGTAGCCAAAAAAAATATATTAATTAGCATAATTATTTTAATTAAGGTCAATTTAAGGTCATACCCCATAATCCGATCTTCGACGACTTTTAGTATGTTAATAAGCACATTTTTCTGAGTATTATCCAAAAAGAAAAAATTCTGTTGCAATTTGTCCGACTCAAAACAGTTCCTCTCTTGTACTATTGGTGGGTTGTTCATATTATCAAAATCTCCAATCCCACATTCTTGAAATCTGCGTTTACCTCTGTGTTTTCGTCTATAAGGACATACAATTTTGCAATCAATATATGTGAGTCCGGGTGATTGTAAAAATGTTAAAGGTGGTGAATAAAAGACAATTTTTGAAACAGCTACTTCTCGCTCAATATTAGTTATGAAATTTAAGAAATTATTGAAAATTAATCAATGAATTATGAAAAAACAGTAACTGCAGGAAATGCAATCATTAAAATTAACTCTTAGTCATTGCGCAAGAATCATTATTCAACATAAGTTCGAACTAACTGAAAGCGAATAAAAGGGATATAAATCCAGCTCTCTCAGATGTAACTTCTCGAGATAAGTGTATAACTCAACTCTGCTATACGCTGTCACATATCCGAGAGTTCTTTCCTCTTCATTCCTCAGCTACGTATGAAGCACATCGAATGATTATTATTACCATGATACACTGCATTAGAACCAACCGACTTGCTAGAGCAGACGATAGCAATCGACTACATATGTAATAAATTCAAGTGTTTACAGAATTATTGGAATTCCATACTTTAATCTTATTAGAAAGTTACTTATGCTTTTCTTGAACAATAACATGAAAAACGCATAAAGCCGTGATTTGCAGCATTCATGATAATTCAGTTTGCAAACTGTTATCAGTACTGTTAGTAACTAGGAATGAACATTGTGGAAAATGTGTTCGAAATTAAAAACAATGGCTAAGGGCAAATGGCTCTTATTGTGGTGTGACATGTAAATTTTTTAGAAATGCAATTGTTACATTTTTTACGAAACTTAATTCAATCCAATTAAAATGATTTATGAGCTTTCACGATGCTTTACGATTTTGGCAATACACGAATATATATTATTGAATGTGTGTTATATTTATTTATTATTTTCAAATATAACAATTGCATTTGCTGGCATGGATAGGGTAAGCCCCGTAGCACTGTGTGCTCTAGTGCATATATCAGCAATAGACAAGACTAGCAAAGTCTGGCAAAGACATCAAAATGTTCCCCAAAAACTCACATCTTCCTTCTAATAAATGCATTTTACTAAGAAAAATAATAGTTACATAATTTTTATCAAATGAAAATTGTTCGAAGCGAGTTATCTTCTAAAAGTATAAAAAGCATCACTACGTTAAAAGATTGTCTCGAGGCATCGCAGTCAACAAAATAATACATATTATGACAGATTCTGCAAATCTGTTTTAATAAAGATTATAATAAATTTACCTAACGCCGATATGTTCCCGATATAGCCAGGTTAAAACCAGTCATTGTCTGTGTTCTTTGGCATTTTCAAGTTAACGACACCTTAAACCTGACAATATTTTTATTGAGATATTATAAAAATTAATAAGATAATTAATACCTATCAACTCTTTCAATTCTAAAACAATGCATGAAATACAAAAACAAAAACATACATGTCAAACATACACATATTCGAGACATAACTTCACAGGAAAAACTCAACTTTATAACTTTTTACTAATAGTCCAGTAATTTTGTGATTATACCCACCACTAATTGCAACAGAAGGTTTCAATACATGAATCGATTCAGAAAAATGCCCTCTACAACATATCCAAAATCCTTCGGAATCCGAGTGCCGGTAGTACTTTTTAATCAATTTTTAAGTTAATTTCCCATGTTAATACAATCTTCCAAAAAAAAATTTTTTTTCATGTAACGCCGATTTTGACGAAACTTGGCAGAATTGTTCACCATTATAAATGAACACAAATAGCTCTCTTAGCGTTTTCCTCTAAATCTCATCGTTTGGGAATTATGGCCCATTGAAAAGTAATATTTTAGTCACTTTTCGACGATTTAGGTCACTTTGAGCTAGGATTATAACCCCACAGTGGACAGTGGAGTTATAATCCTAGCTTTGAGTGTAATTTGACGTTTTGCGAGGTCCATATGTCCAAAACGATGAGATTTAGAGGAAAACGCTAAGAGAGCTATTTGTGTTCATTTATAATGGTGAACATTTCTGCCAAGTTTCGTCAAAATCGGAGTTATATGAAAATTTTTTTTTTGGAAGATGGAATTAACATGGGAAATTAACTTAAAAAGTGATTAAATAGTACTTCCGGCACTCGGATTCGGGAGGATTTTGGATATGTTGTAGAGGGCATTTTTCTGAATCGATTCATATATTGAAACCTTCTGTTGCAATTAGTGGTGGGTTCAGCTCATTTTTTGCTTTAAATTACTGGGCTATATAAGGAAATAACTGGAATCTCCATTGCAAATTGCAATACATTTTAAGTATATTTACCAAACAAGTTAGTTAAGTTACTAAATAATTCAAAAGTTTTTAAAAATAGAAATAATGTAGCAACTTCATCAAGGAAATGTGTACTATGTTTAAAAAAATAATCGAGTCTAGCTGTATCATTATTAATGTTACAGTGTTGCTATATCGAGTACTTAAAACTGATAATGACAATGTTGATTGCGTTTGTTTGCGTTTGTCTATGCCGATAGAAACAAGTTCCAGTGTTTGCAAAGCATTTTTATATACAATATCTAACAAACATGAACACACAAATAATTCCAGTCTTTATAAAATGTAAATAAATTATTTTGTGGATATAGAAATATATAAACTCGACTCACTTCGGAAAAAAAACAGAAACAGAAAAAGTGAAAAGTGGATGCAATAAACAAAATAACAAAGTAACATTCTAGTAAAAATAATTGTTACATTGAGAAAATGTTAATTCATACTACCTCTCTAATGATGTTTGTAATTGTTGCACATTTATATGTTAATATGTCAGTAGTAGGTATGGCGTTGTCTTAGTACTGCCCTCAACTAGACTAATGGTGACGGATGAATTATTATGATTAATTAAGTATAAACAAGTATGGAAGGAGGCGGTCGTGGCCTATTAGTAGGGAACCTTCCCAGCATTTACCTCTCGACTGAGGAAAATCACAAAAAACTCATTCGGGAAACGGCTTTGTGAATCAAACCCGAGACTTCCAGAACAATATAGCCTGAGCCAACTTGAAGCGTACATTAAAAGTTCTGTATAAGCGCCATTTTCACTCTAAATGAATAATGAAGGAACTTATAAGGTATAGTGTATTTTGAAATGTCATACCTGGGACATGAACAAGCATATCGAGTAGCTATCAATAAAATGATAGCTGTTATATTCCATAATACCAGCATCTATATCCACAGTATAACTTACTCCATAGACGTTTACTGTTTTCAAGCGAACTTCAAGTGTCCATGCCATAAAATCAATCTTCCAGTTCACATAAATGCCGCACAATGACTGTTTTAACAGCTTCAAACAACTTTGAAAAAAATCTTCTACTTTATCAGATTCGATTCTATTTTATTTGTGTGGTATAAGACAATAAAATCATGGTCAATGCTGGTGCCATTACGATGACGTTGTTCTTAGTAACAGCGACAGGGGAACGTCCTGCATCCTCTCATTCATGTTATAAAACATAGAATTAATGACTGAGAATAGTTGGAAAACAGGGCGGAAATTATTCTGTGCCATAGATAGAGGTAGAAGCTGCCGAAAGTCGACTTTCTCGATTTTGCGTTGCACATTTTTGGAATTGCCATTTGACTGATGTCACCAAATACAGTTCGTCACCTTACAGAAGAAGGTCGTATGTTACAAATGTTCAATTTTGCGTTTTTGGTATAAAACAAAAAAATCGTCTTGACGCCAGCTTTCTGACCATACTACTAGTGACAATGTTCTCGCGAATCGTCAAAAATCTGATTTACGTTGTGAAATCATCGATCCCATCTTGCCAAAACGTCGTTAACATCTAGTGTAAAAACTTAGTTAAATTGTTGTAGCATACGACGTTTTTACTAAACTTTCTTGAGCGAGCGTCACCACGGTACTCTTATGTCTTTTTGCCTGTACTGCCCAGGTCATACCGCAAAACCAGTCGATCTGAAAGTTTGCACACCATACTAACGTAATCTATGACTGAGCTGTCTCTGGGATCGTTTTTGAACGGGATCCTGTGATTGGTTCAAATTTTAGAAAAAATATCTTTCGATTGGTTAGTCCGATCAATTTGAAAGTTAGCGAAGTCATTGAAACCAACATTGTCCCCAATCTTACAAAAGTTTCAGCCAAATCCTCTCATTGGTTAAAATGTAAAAACATTTTTCCTGTGATGTTTGAAATTTAAACTAGAACCGATTGACCGATCAACTTAAAACTTCGTATGGTCATTGGAACTAACATTTTAGGTACCTATCTTTGCCATTTTTCAGCCTAATCTGGGGTTATTTTCAAAAGTTACATTTTATTCTATAATCTTGAAATATTTGAAAAATGTGTACTTTATTTTCATCCCTGCCTTCTTGGTGCTTCAGTTCCAAGGCCTGTGCAGCTGATACTTGCAAACGCATATCAAACCGGAGTACTAAAAGGCTCGCTTATCAACGCGTTCACTGAGCGTTTTCCTAGTTAATAATTAATTGGCTAGTGAACTCCACTGAGTTCAGTGCAAATGCAAAAAAGGGTGGAGATTTTAAGTATATTCTTAAATTATATTTGATTGATGCATGTTTTATTCTGTATCTGAGTATTATACTCAGTGAGATTATCTATTTAAATGTATTATTCGTATTTGTAAGTTTACCGCAATGACTCTGTACTGACATGTCTCCAAAATCATGTACTTATCTATCGGGACAATAAAAAAAAACTATTTATCTATCTCTACACCATGACTTAAAATTATGAAACAATTGAACATGTCACATAAAATAAAATGTGATACGAAGAAACAATATGAACCAACCCTCAATACAGTAACCAATGAAACGTCTAGCATGGGGGTCCCAGGTCCATTCCCGTGGCCTTCATTCATGAATGAGGTATTTTATAGTTTCCTCAGTCAAAAGGCGAATCTGGGAAGATGTCCTACTAATAGGACACAACCGCCTCCTTCCCACCATCCTTCATTATCTTTTATCAGCCATCCATAATCGTTTTTCCCGCATTAGCATATTCCGACGGAAAGATGCGACAGAAAGATAGGCGCGGAAATAAACCCCCTTTTTATTTTTAATCACTGCTTTTTTGTTGTTGTTTTTATCACCCCTCGGAATGTCAAGAATTTGTTTTCCTTGATCACAACATAGATTCTAACTTGACAAATTAGTGTTTAGCCAGTCAACCAATTCAATGGAAATATTAGTTGCTTTTCTATAATCAGCTTGCGAGTTCCAAAAATAAAATGTATCTCTATCTCAGTCAATAAATGGGAGATTTTTTTAAAAATTACATTCGGGACAAAAATAGTGTCAAGATATAAAAAAAAATATAATCTTAATATGTAAAAATATTTTGCCTCTATTTGAACCCAGGTCGATTTATCGACGCCTAAATTTAAATCGCGTATCTTTCCTTCAACCACAAAAACTCATCTCTGCGACTTCTCATATCAGTCCCTACATTGATATCAATAATTCGTGATCATTCTATTCCCCTGTATTCTAGTCAGTGTGCTAAAAAGCCATCATATTACGTGAGTACTGTAGCGTGCTGACTATGCGTTACCATTACCCGTCGGTTTTGCACCCCCTTACCCTGCTAACACTTCACCACCCACCCCAGGTAGCAGCTGCCCCTAATAGATAGGGCACACAGGAAATGATGCGTATAAAGAGAGTTTAATAGCCTAAAAACCATTAGTGATAATAGAAGTGCGGCGATCTCGCGTTTTCGTCTATTAAATGAGCACTCATTCCATCAAAACCTGAAGCGTTACTTCTTTTCTTCTTCCAATCAAATTAGGATGGAACAATTACTTGAGTATATAACATTATCACGGAATCTAATGGCTATAGTTAACCAAGTTTGATTAGCACTGATTTCGTGTACAATTTTATATTATTTGTGTACCTACGTCTTTTGTATTTTACTTGTTGATTTGAAAAAACAAAATCAATTTATGTGGACGACCTATAGTGTGAAAGAATTATACAAGTCCAGTTATCAGTTTTCTCTGGTGGACGAACTTCAAAAAGAGAAAATCAAGTTATTGATGTGTGTCAAAAGATCGTGTTAGTCTACTTACTAATCAATTAATCATAATATTAATCATACAATTATATTAGAAAAGAAATGGATTACGAGTGCGTTAACTGAATATGAACATAGATGTGAATATCATTAAAGAATGATCTGCAATAGATTTCTTGTTCAGGACATTGAGAGACAATAATATCAACTTGTAAGTGATGATAATTCTTTTCGATTAAACCATGATATTGCAGATATCAAGGTGACTACAATGAGCTACAAAGCTTAGATTCCAAGAAAAGATTCAACACCTGCACTGCCATTTCACAGCATACAAGAATTATAATTACATGTTACTAGATTTTCATACGTCTTTAAATACATTGTTCTTGATTTGTGTAGCTAATTTGTTAATCCTGATGTTCACTTCTCCTTAGGTTGTTGCTTTTTTTTACTTGGAAGTGTCAAATATTGTCGTGACTCGTTCAAGTGGCTGCTTTTCACTCCCACAGTAAAACGTTACGTTCTAATTTAATACTAATTAAGTAAAATAAAATTACATTTGCGTCGAACAATATTTCTTTTTTTGTTTTGGAATAAAGTGTTTAAAGTTGTTCGAATCGGTATGAAAGTCTTAATAGAAATTTTATCTCTCTTTAATTTATATCCAAAGGGCTATTTTTTTTCTTTTGCCTCACTTTGATATGTAATTACTGCGTCTTGAGATAGGTACCTAATTGAGGTATAGCGCGCTGGGATGCAGTAGCATTTAATTACCCACTCTTTTGTAACTCTTTTGAATCGAGAGATTTTTTTTGCTAACTGCCAATTAATATATATGGCTGTTAAGAATACCCGTGTTACCATAAACGTAGCTAAGCTAGATATTTCCTAATTACTTTTGAGTGTAGGTATGTAGGTATAGAAAACATTGAATGAAACACGGACGGACATTGTAAAAGTGGTCCGAATGTTTATAGCAGTCTTTAAAATCATCAACTATATTGCGGTCACATAAAAGCACACAAAATTACACAAAAAATATGCAAGAAGTGACATTTAAACGAAACTGCATCTATAACGGGAAGGGCAACACAATACACAGTCCCCCCACCCCTTATAAAGGTAGTGTGATTATTCATTTTTGATTGAAAGTGCATAAATCTGAAAACAAAAGTAAGCGTGAATTCATTTACTAATTATCTTGCTGCAAATATAAAAAGTATGTCATATTTATCGATATTTATTTATATAAATTTTTTTAATTTATTAATTGTATATAATTATTAGAGGTACTCACTTCATTCAGCCATTTAAATTCAAGTTGATTTTTCAGAACACAGTAATCAAGGTTGTCTTCTAATTCAGAGAGGCCTGCGTAAGCGAACGGGAAAAGCTCGGTTCGTCTAAGCGATTTTTTGGAATTTCTTTTCACGCTGATAAAATTTAAAAAAAATCAGATAGTAGCGACCCATTACAGCCTAATAGCAATGCCACACACTGGAACCTGATTTTTTTTAAATTTTATCAGCGTGAAAAGAAATGTCAAAAACAAAAAATCGTTTTGACGAACCGTGCTTTTCCCGTTTGCTCACAATTTTTATATTGCATATTGTCTTTCGTTGTAGTTAGCTCACTAGCAGATGGTAGGTCACATATACTCGTATACCATCATGCTCACTAAACAACGATTCCATTGCTAACGTGCTTTGTGACGGGTGGAGGAAATACTGTAATATACAATCCATCTAACCGCGATATAGTTTAAAAAAAAAAAATTATCAAATTTGTCATAAAGATGAGTATATTTATTATTTATTTTATGTTTTCTGAATTTTGACCACTGAATAAGGTCACCTCACAGAGAAGGGAAGGAGAGCAGGTAGCAGCAATACCATTTGCTAAAGATTTTATTAATTACGGTTGTCTTTAGCAGTGGTTAGTTTGAGGGCCCTCACACCTTTTTCAGGGTGGACGTCGTCCAATCAATATTTTTCATTGAAGTAAAAATCGGTTTAAAATTGTGTAAAAATCGCGTAAAAAGACACCACACTTGTTCCTGAAATTCAACATTTTCCCGTGACTATACGCCCAGAACTCACATTGTATTGGGGGCCCTCCCCCTAAACCCCAAATTGATTTCGTTGGCAAATATAGTTCCCCTGACAATATTATTATTACTTTTTTTTATATATATAAATTAACCACTTGTCTTTAGATAACCTCAAGGGGTACCAAGTGTTAAAAATGTGCAGTTGACCTTTGAATTAACTGAACGAGGAGTTTGAACAATCACAATATAGTTTATATTATAATGGACTGATTCAGCCCTACGGTTAGATACGTTGGCTCGTAGACTTCCTTCTAGTTGGTAAGATCACAATTTCAAAAATAAACCAACGTTACTACAATTCATTGGGGTTTGATTCAAGGGACCTATCTATACCTTGGGGTAGGGACTTGTGAGATAACAATGATTCACCAAATCCATCGGCCAAAATGATACAGCATTAGTCAAATTACGATATTATCTTCTCAAATGTATATTACAAATTACAATTTTTTGAAATTTATTGAACATGTATTTTTTGCTTATTGTAATATAATATTATAATTTATATGATGCTGAATCATTTTGGGCATTGGATTGATTATATCGTTTTTACCTCACGAGATCGTAATGGGTTTGGTTGCTTTTCGGCGGCTGCCCTGTTGAGACTCGAGAAATATTCATATTTTCTGGTGTGAATTGTCCATTCACAATAACTTGCATGTTACGGTACCTATCTGAAATTGCATATTATGTCCTAAACTAAGCTGTAAATACATATTTCAAATGATATCATACATTTCTGGTCTCCAGTTATTCAATTAATACAAGAAAATTAATGAAGAACTTTTAAAATTAATGATAAAATTATAAGTTACTTTATTATGTAATTTTCTGGAAGGAACTACCAGACGATGGAATTGGTATTTTAAATAGAATATTTCAGGTGTTGATTGAAGTTGTGATTCAATACTATCATTGGGTATACTTAAAATAATTAAATAGTTAAGTTATATAATTTAAATAGTTAAAAAATTAGTTTTAATTCGCATTTTAATTTCTTTTAAGATCAGATTTAATTTCATATTTAATTTTAATTTATTCTTAGCAACTGAAAAGGTTCATACAACGCACCCATAGATAGTACAAGGTACGTTACATAATAGAAACAAAAATATGAAATAAAATGTCTAAAAATAAGAAAATATACTATTTATTTTGCAGGATCAATAATTTTCATTGGACCATTTAACATTTCATAGACAGTGAATATTATTGATTGTTTAAATATTTACTACAGAAATTAATGAAAATCAGTGCTGGTTTGTCTGATCAACTAAGTTATCACTGGCAATTTCATGGATTACTTGCTTAGCCACAGCTTGGCTGAATTTTCATTGCAAAACAACTGCAATGGAAAAGTCCAGAATGAGATAAATGTGGTGTTGAATTCATTTACTTTGCTTACCATTAGTGGTGGTGAAATTCACGGAGAAACATGTCACAAAACACGTTGTCTTAATTGAACTTGTTAATCTATTTCACCTGACCATCTCTTCTATGCCCACACATTTACTAATGAAACCAACATAATTACTTAACCCAACCGTGATAAACCATTCCCACATAGCAGAAGAATAACTATGAATACCCCTCCGGCCTCCTTTCATAATTCATTATCATTTATTTAGAAACAAATCCGGAAAGTTTGCTGAAAGTGATCACAAAAAATAGACATTCAATCTCAACAAAATTGAATACCATTAACATTCAGTTGTATATTTTGTCAGAATGATGAAAAATCAATCAGCTATAGAATCGTAGTAGGTAAACCAAACTATTAAAAACAATATATTATAGAAAACAAGTGATAAAATCCAATTCAAGAACAGCTTCACGCTCCTTTACCCTCAACAAAATTCACAAATCGATTTCTCTCCGATATTTTGATAAAATTATACATCAAATTACCATATTAGTGATAAGTTTATGCGATAAAACATAATAAAAAACCGGAATGTTCAATATTTCATCAAATATCTTATCGTCATATCTTTGATTAAGAAATCTACCGCCTAGCACCAAATACTATACAATTAAGGGTAGTTAAAAAATTAACGACGACCCATAGAAATCAAATGATATTATCGACAATGAAAATGATAATGCAACATTATATTAAAGATATCGCGATATACATGATACAAAATAAACTGATATTAAAATCGATCTATTATAATTAACGATTCTATTTTCTCCTTCTCTCTTTCTCTCTCTATCTCTCTCTCTCTCTCTCTCTCTCTCTGGCCTTCGGACAAAGAACTTCCGCGAGACACATATAAACAGCATCGGATTGTCTCTATGCAAATTGCGCCGATTGTTCAGTCGAAGTTTGGTTACACCTACGCTCACATCGAAAGATCAAATCCTGATCTGATGAATTGCGTGGGTGAAAGACAAGTCGTACTTATTTCTGCATTTTCTTCACCTACACAACTCGAGACACAAATCATGAAGAGACCTTTTCAAAAGTGCACTATCTTGACTGGGTAACCTTCTGGTTATACATTCTGTATCTGAAAGAGATTCGGCATCCCACTCTATTGCCAGCGCATACCATTACAGGCTAATCTCGTACTACTTCCACTACAATAGTAATTAGTATTTGATTTTTACAACCTTAATATTTAGCATATTTGTTAGGAATTGAATAGAGAGTTTAGCATTGGCTGAGGTTTTATTACAGACGAGGTCACGTCTTAGAATAGATTTCATAACATTTTAAAGTTGATGCATTTTTTCGTATTTTTTTGCATTGAAGGAATCAACTTTCATATAGATGAGAAAAGTGACAAGTGAAATATGTTTCAGCTTTGCAA
Organism: Leuctra nigra; assembly: GCA_934045905.1. Taxonomy (NCBI): domain Eukaryota; kingdom Metazoa; phylum Arthropoda; class Insecta; order Plecoptera; family Leuctridae; genus Leuctra; species Leuctra nigra. The sequence goes on from OW203763.1 coordinate 38,901,545, forward strand.
TCCATCAAAAAGTCGTTTTAAGGTGTTACAAGCGTTGACCAGAATTCCTCAATGTGCAAGAGAGGCAGGATATCGATAAATCTCTCGAACGAAATCCACCAAAGTTGTTGACATATTCAGTCTACAAATAATCCGTATTAATTGCTTTTCACGAATCTTAATTTATTTGATATTTGGGTTGCAACATAAAAAAATGTGAATTGATGTAATATTACATCAATTCACATTTTTACTTTTCTTTTTAAACTAGACTGAGAACCTAAATTGGAGACCCAAGTTTGATTTCCGCAGAAAAAAGTAATTTACAAAATATAAGAATCATGTTTAAAAATTTGAACCTTACATATTTTAAGCAAGCATATTTAAGATATTTTAAAAGCACTTTAAAGATATATTCAATTAAAAAACTGTACAGTACGACTTTAACATTTTGCTCATTCAGAGTCTGCACTCATCTTTAAACAAAATATATGTCAATGTTTTTTAATAAACTATAGCGCTATCTAAACGTGTTACTCCTTAATACACACTTAAAGATTTATTGATTTGAAAACTGCATGACTTTATTTAGTCCTTGAAATTTTGACACGACAGTGACATATACTTGTTAGAGTGATATTCAAACGTCATGTGTCAACTGATCGAAACAAATTGGGTTCGAAACAAAATAAATCAATTATTTCTCGAGTCCCCACACTTGGAATTGTGTCAGTTGTCAATGTCGGGTGGAGGAAACTAATCGACAAGAGTAGATCTTGTCACTTCCAAAGGTAGAAATCTTGTCTATCTTAATTTGTCAGTGATTGAATTCTGTCCGGGAGATTGAATTCATGAAACTCTATTTGGAAATGACGTTATTGAGATTGACTATTGATGATATTATGTGTGGTTAAGGTGGTATTAGATAAGAACATCGGTAATGAAACATATTAAAATGAACAAGACGGAGCAAGATGGTTCAGGCAGTCGCTTTGGAATTGCAATACAGAGGTCAGAGGTTCGATTCTAGCCGCAGTCCTTATTGACTGAGGTGGGGTTTCCCTCAGTCAGGTGGCAAATCTGAGAAATGTCCTTACTAATTCTTGCTAATACAACCCCCTCATCATAATCAATAATCATACAACTTTGCTATTAGCCTAAGTACAGTTGCAGAACAACTTAAATAAAATAAAATAAATAAATAAATTAGATAAAATAAGTATATAAAAAAATAAAAAATAATAAAAACCAAAAAGAAATTTTAATAAATAAATAAATAAATAAATATGATATTGATAGATATAATCACAATTGAATAGAAAAATGGGGGGGGGGGGGGGGCTGTATTACACTCGCACCACTGAATAGACTGATAACAGGTGGAGGGAAATAGCCCGGTACCGGCATGTAGCCGGGTACCTACTTGGCTACATCTGTCGACCTATACCAAGGTGTCCAGAAGAAAGGTCCAGCTGAGATCTCCACAGCCCGCACTGTCCAGTGACATGATCAAAGGTGGAGGGTGATTGTCACATCATTTTCACATTTTAAATGTACACTTGGCACAACTAAAAATGATTGCTCAACTGATTGACTGAACAATGTTAGATCGCACCTCAGAAGTCAGTCCAAGCGACCTCCTTGTCTCACTCTACAATAAGTGACCTCTCATTTCAATGATAATAACAAGCATTGAATGTTATGGGACATGGCCAGCAGTCGTTCAAATTTGTTCACCGATCATTTTTCTTTTGGCCAAGTGCACGGTAAGTATTATAAAATGGCACAGTCTTTTTTACTTCTTACAAAAATTATGAAGTGGACCAATTTAGTTTGCTAACATAATTCACACATGTAGGTAACTAGATTCATCTACCGAATTATTCATAAAATGAAAATTGAATACAACAAAATGTCCATGAAATGTCTACTGTGATCATTTCAGAGTAGGTACATGCAATTTAATAAACATTTTTACATTTAATATATTTATTATTTTTTTACAATTAATAAACATGCTGACAGTTTGGCTACTTTTGAAACGATTACACATACATAATTATTTTTAGAAGTGGACTTCAAAATGCTACGTTTTCTTTCCAAGTTCTCAAGAGAATATAAGTAAATTGAGAAAGTTATAATTTTGAAAGAAAATGAAAAATTAATATAATAAAATCAATGAGGCATAGGTTAGGAATAATCTAAACATTCCATTTCCAATATTTTTATTTCTATAAAATTTAAGTAGCAAGTTGCCTCAGAAAGGCTCTGAGTCTAGACTCACTCAGGAGGTCCCGGGTTCGATTCCCGCTTCCGTCTTTCCTGACTGAAGCTTTTGTGGTTTCCCTCAGTCTAGGCAAATGATGTGAAGGTTCCATACTAGTGCCACAATACTTACCTATTCTCAACATTATAATCATGCATCCGTCGCCATTATACTAGTTGAAGAACTGTGCGACACTAAAATGAATCGCTAATACCTATACCTCAGAGTTAAAAGGCCGGAAGTCAATTTCAATGATTCTTTAGGTGGGCTCAATAACCAATAATTCTGCCTTCATCCAATCATACTTTTAATTGTGACATGAGTCATTTTTTAAGAGAATACCTCAATATAACTGTATAATTTGTATTTAATACATATTGTAATGTTGTAATGTAATTCGATTACATCATTCCAAAAGAGTGCAACAAAATCGAAAATGAACTTCCGGCCTTCTACCTTTGAGGTACAGATATATTTCCATGAAATGCAATCGAGCCTGTATGCAACAGAGTAGCCGTTATCTGATCATCTTCAACTATTTAGTTACTAATCTCATGAAAGCCATGTGTATTCCATGAGCTCAGCTACTGTAAGTGTACTACGCTTCATTGCTTTCCTATCTAGCCACTTATTCTATGTTGGTACATAGAAGCGTATACAGATGCATCTGATTAGGTTCTTGAATCGTGAAACAGAAATATTCTTAAGACTTTCCAAGCAGCAGCTTCTGTGCATTAACTTTATTTTCTTGTCCCAGGTATCTTTGTTTTGCCGTGCTAAAGTACTTCAAACGATAAACATTAAATGAATAAAAGGAAATAGGTAATTTTTATACGAGTTGTGGTAATTTTATGTTACGTTAGTTGGGCATGCCATGCGTATTACACATATGTACGAGGAATTATGCAAATTGTTATGAATAGCCATGTAGTTAGACGTTCAAAGGTACTATATAGTTTGAGTTTAACGTAAAAACGCGATGATGTGGAAGTAAATCAATCAATATTTATGCAAAACACGCTTTTGGAAAGGAATAAATATTGTAATTTTATTTAAAAGTTTAAAAACGTATTTCTACATCAACAAAAAATATACTTATTATCTTAATAATCAATCAATCATGTTTGTTAATAAATCATCATGTAAGTGAAATGGTGCTTTCAAATCTTGGGTTTTGTCCATTTTAATCATTTGTATAATCTTGTTTCTGAGTGATTATGCAAGTTCCTTACTCAAATTATTCCAGCATTTTCATCAGCAAACATCAGGTCCTTGTTATAATTTCCAAGAACGACAATGCTACACTTTCATAGATATCATCCCAGTTTATGCAAATATACCACCGATGCTGTATTCGATATCTCTTTCGCATCATTTTATCGATCAAGTTAATCTTAACCGCTTTTGACAAGGTAATTTTTTGAAAATGTTATAGAATCAGGAATTTAAAACCACTCTAGTGGAACGATAGAAACGTGTCTTTCGGTTTATTTCAATACCCTGTCCTATAGATCTAATATCCGTTGCTTTATCGCTCCATGGTTTTCTTCTATACAAACTGTTAGTATTATTTATATGGCACATTTTTCTGATCATATTCGACGATGTATTCGTTACAAATTGCATTTAACTTCTTTGTTGTTGTTATTATTATTATTATTATTATTATTATTATTATTATTATTATTATTATTATTATTATTATTATTATTATTATTATTATTATTATTATTATTATTATTATTATTATTATTATTATTATTATTATTATTATTATTATTATTATTATTATTATTATTATTATTATTATTATTATTATTATTATTATTATTATTATTATTATTATTATTATTATTATTATTATTATTATTATTATTATTATTATTACTCGTTTTATTTTGTAATTCCACGCTAGGCATCTTATAACTAGCAACTACCCAAGAGCAATGCATTTGAGCGGCTCTTTAAAGAAGAGAACTGATTGAAAGTCTCCGACGTATGCAACTAAGCGTAGCGGCAAGATGCGTGCTATTTCATGTTTCCTCACCTACAAGTAGTAATAAATCATTCATTACAATTTATTTGCCTAATTTGTAAAGATAATTTTCCTATCAGTAACAATTTATGGACGTGTCAATGTTTTATTAGCATCAATGGCATTGGTATCGATATTTAGCTATTGGAATTTGCTGTATGGGCTGTATATAGGTAGAGCGGCAAATACTTTCGTGAATTCCATCAAATTAAAATCTATCTTGCAGCATTTCTGAACGATTCTTAGACTTCATTCTGTTAAAATCCCTTACAGTAATAACATAGAGGTTCACTGTTTCTTTTCTTTACATTGCTCTTTTAGTGTCGGTTGACATCTACAAAACACAGTTTGGTCCGAGTGTTCACTCAAATATCTCACACAAAATAACTGTACAGAGCGATACAGAGCGGTCGGAGTGCCCCTGTGCACACTGCCTGGCACAGGGGCACTACGACCGCTTTCTTCTGAATGTCACTGTACAATCAATTATCCCCTTACTTTCCGAAAAAAAAATGTTTTTTCTTCCCAATTCGTTAGAGGGATTGGTAACATATGATATCAAAAGACAGATATCATTTTGGACGTCACGAAAAAAGCGGGGCGTATTCAAATGTGAAATGCACGTTACTTTGTACCAAAGAATAGACAAAACCTTTAAATGAATGACAGGAAATGGGGAGAGAATAATCATCTGGTCTTTAGTTATATCATAGCTTTTTCATTTTAATTTGTTTCAATTATAACAACAAAAAAATCGGATTTTGCAATCAAATATTACTGAGCAGAAGCATACGTATATCAAAGTATGAAGTTATCTGAATTTGGACTTGCTATTCCATTCTTCGTGGGCAAACCGAGCCCTGGTGGAAGTCTGCAATGTGGGAAGTGGGAATTAATACGTTTATTTTCAATAATTAAAACGTCAAAAGTTTATGGTAGGTATATACAAATATTCTGGTAATACCGATTCAATGAGTTAGGGAGAATCAGCTATTGAATGAGAAAAATGCCCTCCCGAACGTTTGAGTGCATGTAGTTTGGCCAATATCGTGATTTACATTCACGTGGTATCGCTCGAATCGCCTTAAAACTCAGATGTTGAATGTTCTATATTTTTATCTAAAATACAAATTACAATTTGCTACGTTATTTCTATTTGTAAATCGTTGTAGGTATTGTCTTTAAACTCAGCTAGTGTGTAATTCCTAGTAGGTATATTTCGTTGATTATTTCGGTATACTATAATATGTCATCTATACGGCTATATTCGGCTCTGGATTATGTTTGGTTTTACGAGAAAGGGAGTACATTATCCTGAAAAATATTATTTTAAGCATTATCATACGTATACGTTTTCATTTTAGTCCAAATAATTCCCATCAGAATCTCCATAAATATCATCTGAACGAGTGTTTTGTATTTTTTTTACCATTTTCATTTGTAGACTACGTGTTTCTCGATGAAAGTCTCTCTGAGGACATTAAGGGGAAGAGGGAGGCGTAAACGATCATTTTTTTAATTTTTTTTTTTTTTTTTTAATTTTCTGTGGAGTTTTTTGAGTAAAAATTTCCACATGTTGTAACTCTTTTTAAGAACTTAAATAGATATGATGATTTTTAAGTCAAGTGATTTCAATAAATGAATTCAAATGTAGGTAGTAAATAAATCATGTGTATCTTTAAACCTTGATAATCTCAAAAACGTATTTCTGAATGTTCAGGTACTACCTGTAGCCGAAAAACTATCAAAATAAAATTCTTCATTTTTTTTATCAATAATCCTTAAGTCATTACCAATAGATGGTAGTAGAATTAGATAGCTAAGATAAAGGTGAAGTACTAAAAAAAATCACAAAAAAATATTGATTTTTTTCTGCAATATATTGAAGTACCTACCATACAAATAATAATTTCTACGAAAGTATTCATGCTAGAAGTATAATTCTACTACAGTGCCTTCATAAGGCATATAACTAAATGTAAAATAAAAATGGCTGAGTTTTACTGTATACAAACTGTGTAACAGGTACATAAAAATTGCAAATTTAACATGTAAAGGGTATCCTCCCCTTAAGCCGACGAATGTCAAAAGTAAGAACTGAGATAATGATCTACTTGGTACATTGAGTTGCTGTGAAAAGTGCATCTTGATAAGACTCGAGCAATTGCATTTCGATTCGTGAAGGACGCAAGCAGCGTGTAGACTTATAGGACAGTATACTTAAAGTTTCATTTTAAGGTGGCTCAACCAATCAGGACATGGTCTCAGATCGTCAGCATTTTTTGTGTACTTATTGAGATTAATGGCATACATAATCCTATAAAAAATTAAGCACTTCCCGTCTCCAGTTTCTGTGATAAATTGAGTTGTCTTCCCCAAGTTATCTTATGGCAACCTGTAAAATCGTGTAATTTTTAGGCTATAATGAAGATTTTTGTGTATTCCGAGATTTGGACAAAACCCCATATTCGGGTAGACTTGGACATACTAATAAAATTGAAAAAATATACACGTGTGCTTTTTTTGAAGTAAGAAACCAAATTAAAAATGATTTTCTTATATCTCATGTGTTAAAAGTTTTGTTCAATTTCGGAAGACAATGAATTTAAACCTCATTATAAGATGGAAGCTGCAAGTTACAGGACATTATACCAGTATCTTACTCTTATTTATTCCAACTTGATTGGAAATAGTAACAAATAATGGTAATTTCAAAAAATACATATTTTTGGATTTTCGATCAGTTGAGAGGGTACAAAGTGTCATCTTGTCAAATTTGTTGAAAACAACATTTGCAAATTTACTCTATTATCTGTGTAGATCTGTACATAATTGCGACTTTAATTTATGCCATTTCATACTCTGTGTGAAGGCAAAAATTTAGCCACGATAACAAAATAATAATGTAAAGTATAACACACTGCAGGGATGTGGCATTGGAGGAGTTGAAAATAGAATAGGTTATTTTCTAGGTTTGTTTTTTATTTTGACGCTGCTCTGAGGAACCTGCTAATAGTCGACTTCTCTTGACACAAAATTCAACACATATTCTAAAAATTTATTCAAACTGGGCAATTTCAATTTCTAAACAATGAAAAAGCGTTTTAAGTAAAACTCTAAAATCCGATTAGCATGATTGAAATTGTTCAAAATGTATCCAATATGAAGATTTGTATCTTGCAAATACGAACAGAAGGCAGTTTCCAAAGCAATTTCAAAATATCGCCCCCCGAAAAAACGTGAACCCCTGACCTTTGTATTTGTATTCATGCACCAACAAGCTGAGCTACAGCAAACCATGGTTCAATGATATTCTTCTCGTACAACAAACATAGTTACCTGGACATTGCAGTGTTTTCATTCATGCAATTTTTTTGAATACAAAACCTTTAGGTCAGTGGCTCGAATTCGAATCCACTCAGAGGTTGATGATAGAAATGTGCAGTTGCACATTCCATATCAGAAAATACGGATTTCCAACAATTGCCAGTGGACAGAAAAACCTTGTTTCAAATGAATAAAACGATGCGTATAAAAACTTTGTGAAAATTTGAAATAAATTTCCAAACAATTTACAAAAATGGAGTTAAAAATTAAGTTGCAGAAAAGTTCAAATTCAAATTCGTTATAATGTAGTATGTGCAGTATTATCTTTTGTCAAAATAACTCAACAAATAAGATCTTAAACCTTCTGAACGTTTAGTAATGTATGAAATAATAAAGTGCTACCAGATATTCACACCATGTTTTTGATACTAACTACGAGCAAGTTGGCTCTGGCATTAACGCTCTGGATTTACACTCCGAGGTCCCGGGGGGCGGAGTTTGATCCCTTTTCCTGATTCCTCAGTCGAGAATGATATGATGGAAGGTTTTCTACTGGCCGCGAAAACCCCCTTCCCTGCCATCATCAATCCTTACCAGATCTTACCAGATCTTCATCGTCCAACCTTACCAATCTTCATCGTCCAACCTTACCAGATCTTCATCGATCCTTACCAACTCTTCATCGTCATCCTAACTAGATCTTCATCCTCCATCCTTACCAGATCTTCATCGTCCATCCTTACCAATCTTCATCCTCCATCCTCCATCCTCCATCCTTACCAATCTTCATAGCCCATCCTTACCAGATCTTCATCCTCCATCCTTACCAGATCTTCATCGCCCATCCTTACCAGATCTTCATCGATCCTTTCGAACTCTTCATCGCCCATCCTTACCAGATCTTCATCGTCCATCCTTACCAATCTTCATCGTCCATCCTTACCAGATCTTCATCCTCAATCCTTACCAGATCTTCATCCTCCATCCTTACCAGATCTTCATCGATCCTTACCAACTCTTCATCGCCCATCCTTTCCAGATCTTCATCGTCCATCCTAACCAATCTTCATCGTCCATCCTTACCAGATCTTCATCCTCCATCCTTACCAGATCTTCATCGTCATCCTTACCAGATCTTCATCGATCCTTACCAATTCTTCATCGTCATCCTTACCAGATCTTCATCCTCCATCCTTACCAGATCTTCATCCTCCATCCTTACCAGATCTTCATCGATCCTTACCAACTCTTCATCGCCCATCCTTACCAGATCTTCATCGTCCAACCTTACCAGATCTTCATCGTCCAACCTTACCAGATCTTCATTGTCCAACCTTACCAATCTTCATCGTCCAACCTTACCAATCTTCATCGTCCATCCTTACCAGATCTTCATCGTCCATCCTTACCAATCTTCATCCTCCATCCTAACCAGATCTTCATCCTCCATCCTTACCAGATTTTCATCGTCCATCCTTACCAGATCTTCATCGTCCATCCTTACCAGATCTTCATCGTCCATCCTTACCAGATCTTCATCGATCCTTACCAATTCTTCATCGTCATCCTTACCAGATCTTCATCCTCCATCCTTACCAGATCTTCATCCTCCATCCTTACCAGATCTACATCGATCCTTACCAACTCTTCATCGCCCATCCTTACCAGATCTTCATCGTCCATCCTACCAATCTTCATCGTCCATCCTTACCAGATCTTCATCCTCCATCCTTACCAGATCTTCATCGTCCATCCTTACCAGATCTTCATCGTCCAACCTTACCAGATCTTCATCGTCCAACCTTACCAATCTTCATCGTCCATCCTTACCAGATCTTCATCGTCCATCCTTACCAATCTTCATCCTCCATCCTTACCAGATCTTCATCGTCCATCCTTACCAGATCTTCATCGTCCAACCTTACCAATCTTCATCGTCCAACCTTACCAATCTTCATCGTCCATCCTTACCAGATCTTCATCGTCCATCCTTACCAATCTTCATCCTCCATCCTTACCAGATCTTCATTCTCCATCCTTACCAGATCTTCATCCTCCATCCTTACCAGATCTTCATCGATCCTTACCAACTCTTCATCGCCCATCCTTACCAGATCTTCATCGTCCATCCTTACCAATCTTCATCGTCCATCCTTACCAGATCTTCATCCTCCATCCTTACCAGATCTTTATCGTCATCCTTACCAGATCTTCATCCTCCATCCTCCATCCTCCATCCTTACCAATCTTCATCGCCCATCCTTACCAGATCTTCATCGTCCAACCTTACCAGATCTTCATCGTCCAACCTTACCAATCTTCATCGTCCAACCTTACCAATCTTTATCGTCCATCCTTACCAGATCTTCATCGTCCATCCTTTCCAATCTTCATCCGCCATCCTTACCAGATCTTCATCCTCCATCCTTACCAGATCTTCATCGTCCATCCTTACCAGATCTTCATCCTCCATCCTTACCAGATCTTCATCGATCCTTACCAACTCTTCATCGCCCATCCTTACCAGATCTTCATCGATCCTTACCAACTCTTCATCGCCCATCCTTACCAGATCTCATCGTAAATCCTTACCAATCTTCATCGTCCATCCTTACCAGATCTTCATCCTCCATCCTTACCAGATCTTCATCGATCCTTACCAACTCTTCATCGCCCATCCTTACCAGATCTTCATCCTCCATCCTTACCAGATCTTCATCGTCCAACCTTACCAGATCTTCATCGTCCAACCTTACCAATCTTCATCGCCCATCCTTACCAGATCTTTATCGTCCATCCTGACCCATCTTCATCGCCCATCCTTAACAGATCTTCATCGTCCATCCTTACCAGATCTTCATCGTCCAACCTTACCAGATCTTCATCGTCCATCCTGACCAGATCTTCATCGTCCATCCTGACCAGATCTTCATCGTCCATCCTTACCAACTCTTCATCGTCCATCCTTACCAGATCTTCATCGTCCATCCTGACCCGATCTTCATCGTCTCCCGAAATAAAAGAGTAAGATCATGAAACTCAATGATATTAATTTTTATATTACTTTCCCTTGAACATTGTTGTTTGCAACGCAATGGACTCACGCACGACCCGATCGCTTTAATTTGATAAGAATTCTTCTCCTTTTAGTCTTTTAGTTCTTTTTATTTACATTATCCATCTTGCGATCTCGAGTAAAGCAAGAAAAATCTTTGACGTTTAAAAGAGCAACCTTTTACCTTCCCCTCTAAATGTAGAAACGTCCTTCCCTGCCTGCTACATACTTGAATCTCAAGTTTGACACACGAACCGTCCAAAATGTCAGTACTGGTTGAAGTGAGTGCAACATTATTTGTAGTTGTACAGACCCAACCTTCAGCTAACACCATGATGTCCAATGTCCCCCGGAGCAGAAACTTCAACTTAGATCTTGATTGGCGGCTGTTCCACAATTAATTTTCTTCTCCACCTCCTCCTTCACCTCCTCCCCACCCTCTTCTATTGATAGTCTCATGTAGGTAATAAACAACATTCTATCACCCTCAGGGTAGATGTAAACAATGGGACAATCTCTTCATAACGTTGATTCTGGCTTTGCTTTATGGAAGGACGAATAAAATGAGACAGGTGTTGCCAACTTCTTTACTAAGAGCATTATCAACGTCATTTTACGCACTCAAGGGAGAAAAAGATCAACGTTAACTTTGTTGCTATAACTTATAACAGTACTAGTTAGTACTTGTAGAGTTACCTGTAATACCCGTAGAACTTGTAACAACTTTGCATTCTTAGTTCATAACAATTCATGAAAGCACGACGGCATGTTTTACGCATTAAGTTTCTAACATCGTTCAAGTACATGCATACAATTTATAGATACAAACAGCTTTAAATACGTTCATCAACATATTTAAGCATTATATAAGAATAATAATTTATAATAGCGTTCAGTACCATTCGTTCATGAATACATTTTCACAATATATAAGCTTAAAATAGCTTTCAACCACCAAGCTTTCAAGCGCCATACGTTGTCGAATTCGTAATTATTTCACTAGAATATAATATTTCCATAAAATTAAAAAAAAAAGTATTCAAACTACCACATTCCGACGAACTTACTGACTGAGATTTCTTCCTTGGTTTACTCAGTTTTCTAAAGGTAGACGTTATATGAACGATTGACATTCATGACAATCGGCGTCTGGCTTTCTGTCTAGCACTTTTAATGGACAAAATTGATCACACCACGAACATCAATTCTAAGAAAAGTCAATCAACGAAAGTAGTTTTGTTGACCATAGGAATGAGTGACTTCATTTAGTGAAACATTTGCGTGCCAAGTTACTGAAAGATTGTTCAAACTTTCATGATTGCATATCTACAGTGGCTCTTCGTGTACTGCGTTGTCCTCACTATCTTGCCTTGGGAACTTAGCCTGGTTCACTGCTGCAGAATATTCTAACACTCACATACTCATTTTGAGGTTCAAATCGTAATTTTTTATTTTTATAATATGCCTTAATATTTTGATGATAAGTTACGTAAAAAACGAGGTCGCCGGTTCGCTCGCAGCTACTAATTAAGGGAATCTTTGTTAGCTTCGCTTCCTTCCACCGCTTAAATTCAAAAATCTCCATAAAAAAAATCCGTGTAAAAACAGAAGCCATGTTTCCTTTTCTAAAAAAGAAACAAAAATCAAAATATTCAGCACTGAAAGATAGTGATATCAAAAAAGGACCAAATCAAAACAATTCAAAATATATTTTTAAAAATAAAGACCGCACATGGCGTGTATATAGCAACGGTACCAATACTTAGAATACTTACAGTTTATAAGCCATAATGCATTGTTTTCTCGACGTAAAACGCACTAAAACATGTGTCCAGAAGTTATTTTTATTTTATTTTAAAATAAGTAGCTACTTTAAAAATGTAAGCCGAGTCTTTCTTAGTTTGATTTAACGTTTGCCTAGTGAATGGCTAATGTAGTTTTTTTGGATTCTATATAATGCACATTCTATTATTTGATATTGCACGTAATTAAAGTTAAAAACTGTGGCGTGTGTTGGATTGCCTACACCTTTTAGACGCAGTATAGTGGTATATTTGATTTTATTACCTCTAACGAGAATAGTATAAATAAGAAAGATTCCGTACAAAACCGGCAGCTGTATCTATGCAACAAGAAGCAGTGACGTTTTTACTCAGTTACCGGTTGTATCATTCATTGCTAATAATTACTGTCATTTTAAATTTTTATACTTTCCTATATAAATAAAATACTTCTTAACTCCTTAGGGGCACATTTTTAAACATACCTACAGATGTATTTTAATTACATAAAATTTGTATTTAGTTTATAATACACATATCTAAGATGAAAAGAAAATAATTAAAAGCTAAATAATAACTGTCTTGGATTTTATGCTAACTGTTGAGTTTTTACCTTGTGTTTTTGAAATGAAATGGATGCGGTTCGAGTTCTGCACGCACGTTGAGCCAAGCCCCTGGCCGCATGATTATTGGTCAGAAAAAGCGCTCTGATCAAGACTTAGTTCAGAATGAAACTACATTTTCATATTTATAAGCCCATAAAAGTGTTGACTTCTTAATGTTCGCCATCGCGTGTATGCTGATGAACGACGACTCTCATTTCCAGAGAAGTTTCTATGAAGAACAAACGGCTACTTCGCAAACTCCTGTTTAACTTCATTTAGAAAACTATATATTTTTAAATGATCTGACAAAATTCTTGACTGATTAGGAAACAAATACGCTTTTATGATTACGCATATCAGGTATAAAATGGACATATCTCTGTTTTACTAGGTTGTAAAAAAGTGTGTCTTTAATGAATACATTTCAATTACACTTATGAATGGATTTGCATTTATTTAATTACTTTCTTGGTGATGTTTAACGTCTTATTCATGCAACTAGTCTAATGGTTATGATGATTAAGGGAGGTGATAAAGAATATGGGAAGGATGGGTGGTGGGAAGGAGGCGGTTGTAGCGTAGGGAACCTTTACAGCGTTTGTCTCTCGATAGAACTTGCAATCTGGATTTCCCGTGTCGCAGCCGCATTTCCTGATTGAGGTTTTTCAGGCAAATGCTGGATTAAGGCTACTACTCATAGGCCACGACACCTCCTTCCAAACTTCCATCCTTGCCCATTTTCATCATCTCTCTATCGTAATTATTCTTATTCTTCATCATAAGCCTATAGTTATTATGAAAATGTTGTTGTGTAATATGGGCTAATATAAAATGAAAAGTAAGTAACCAAATATCTTGAAGCATGATAATTTGGAAGTTCAATAAATAACAATGCAGTTTGGACTTCAATTGAAGACAAACTGTGTAAACTGTTTTAATAGTCTCACAAATCCTTATTAAGGATGTCTCCACTGTTGATAAATCTGGCTCCACTCGTTGTTTGCATCCCCTCGAATAACTCGAGTCTGCTATCAAGATGAAGTGAAGTTGCAGCACGACAAATGGGATTCACTTCAATTACTTGGCTTTTGATTGCGTCTCGGCGATGCTATCTCTCTCGCATTATCATACCAACAGCTCAGTAGCAAGAGCAAAGCTGTATTCGCCGAGCTTGGGAATTAATTGCATCTTGAAGGCATGCCACTTTGCAGACCTCCACCCAGGGCAAACTAGTGGGTGCTGAAAACACATGACCTCTGTCAACGCGACATCAATCTTACACAAACAACAAGAGGTGTTGATGAGGAAGTGTTACGTGGCTTTTTATCTCGTGGAATTCAACTCAGTTCTTCAAAGTCTCGTTTTATTATTTTAAATAGAATAAATTCATTCCGCTTTTCAAACTATTGAACTTTTTATGATCATTGCATTGCAATAATAATTGTAATTTATTTACAATTTTTATGGTTGTCTTGTATTTGCTGGTATTGTTTGTATTTGCACAGATTCGCTTTACTCAGAAGTGCAATTTTATTATATTCTTAAGTTTTGATGTACTATAAAGATGTAATTATCATGTTAATAATACAGTGTGAATTCATCCACATTGTATTGTTCTGGATTCATTTCAAATATTTTTTTCTGAAGAAAAGCGATCAAGACTTTACAAGAAGAGTTTCTTCTATGTCTCCCTGTCAATATTGGGTGAGTAATAAATCGAGACAAAACGAAATGGTTTGTTTCGTGTGGTTGGGAAACTTACACAGTTTTTTTCTCAATAAAATAACTTACCACAAAACACAATACCCATCCTTCTGAATATTTAGACTTGTATTTAAATCAATGATACTGGCAGACATGTCTTATTTTCTTCTTCAATCCAATCAATACATTATTTTGTATTTTAATATCATATTACTTATATATCATATTACCTTTCGGCGAAACGCTGAACATCACATTTCTAGTAATTTTGAAGATTAGTACAAAATTATAAGTCATATAAAATCAAAATAACTTCCTCTGTATTATCATTTTATTGGTATGTACAAAAAAATCTAAATTAATAAATTTAGATTCAAAAGCATGCACATTTTTGCACTTGATATTTTTATGGCCGAATTAATTTTTATTCTTTAAAAATTTAATTCAATTTTTATAATATACCTCACACGAACTGGGATTCTTGTCGTACCCCCGTCAGCATAAGCGATCAACGAATCGAACCTGAATCTCTCAGCATTAAAGTCCAATGCATTTAACCATTTTGTTTTATGAATCAAATGAGCTATTCGAAAAAAAAAACAATAGTTCTTTGTATGTGAACATTTTGTAGAACATAATTAGCTCAGATTGCATTCTTCGACTGACATTAAGAAGTAATCTGTATCTATCGGCTCGGTTTTATAAATGACAAGTCACGAATCACAGTTAGGCCATACTTAGGTTTCTAGGCATTAAGTAACAATAATTTACCTTATGTTATAACCATCAGGCTTTATAGCATATAATGGGACTTATGCAATCAGATTAGATGCAATTCTTTATATAAAGCAAAACGCTACTTGATTAAATTAAAATTTAACAAATTGAATAATATATTAGAATTGAATGTAAGAAATGAAACTATGGAGTTACATTAAGAACACCTGGTGTTGTAAAGTTTTCGACAAAGGTATATACATACAATGTATAGTTGATGCAATGATATTGCAATTGCCACATGACTTTCAACCTCTAGCAATATTAATATATGAATGTGTGAGTGGGGCGTAGGCGGCAAGCTATCTGCTCTCTATCTTATGAACTCTCTTAGAGACTTTTTTCATGAATATAAATTGAATGAATATGAAAAGGCCTCTAAGGGAAGAGTTGCGATACTAACCTTGCCAATGAAATGAAAATTGCATAACGTAACAAATGCAATCGGTGTTTATGAGTGTTTTAGAGCAATTTCCCCGTGTGATTTCTTTGTTGTTGTTCTGGAGGTTAACGGTAGAAGCGTAAAGTTAAAGATGTGATCATTCTAGAAATAATAAGACAGTGGTATTTTATATTGATCTTATCGCTTAAGGAACTTGGAGGAATTTAATGATTTGTGCAGAAACATGATCAAGATTATAGCGACTTGCTTTTGTACGTGATAATTCTCGTTTTATACTATACTTTTTAGCCGTGAATTTATGTGTTGCTATAATAAAGCTATTTTGATTTTTAAATATTATAATTTTTATTTTTATGGACCAACAGCGGAAGGTAAGAATTATTAATTTGCAGTAAGTGAGAGATGATGATAGTTTTCTCCGCAAAGATGGACACTATAGTTCAACTTATTCATAGCTGTACACTTTTACATTATTAACTGTCTGGAACATTTTACTGATTCGAAAATACTATAGTGGGACACATACTATAATATAATCTGATCAAGTTTTCCAATTTGTGTACTCTTGGTATTTGTTACGATAGATGACAACAAATTACTTCTCATTTTAAAAGCTTTTGTGATTCCCATTTTTCATCGTACTCTAATTACCACGAAGGTTGTTCAAAGTCGTGGTACAACCCATCCTCTGATTACGAAAATATTATTTACTTTTGTCCTACCTACAGATTCCAAATTGTGTGTTTAATTGCAAAATACAACTAAGGATTATTCAAGAGAACTGAAGATTGAGTATAGTGACTCTAACATTGGTCAGCTCTTTCCTGATAATTGGGCAAGAGGCTGGAAGAAGCACGTCAATCATTTTAAATTATGAGGATTGGAATTAACCTTGCTTAATTCATAACAAAGAATTTGGTGAAAAACGTGCTGCTCTGTATAGTCTAGACAGTAATGACATCGGCGAATGATTAAACGCAATGTTTCGGAAATAACAAAGCGACGATTTGAATGTCTTCTGACCACATGGACAGGGCAGTAAATGAAGAGCAAGAGCATTTTAAATGTAGATTACAACCACATTATAGTTGTTGAGCAAGGTTGTCGGTTTATTTATTTTGTTTATTGCAATTCTTTTTAAAGATTTCCAGACATTCGCATCCCGTTTTAGACAAAATCGCACGTCTGTATTTTTATATTTTTTTTAATGAACAAAATGCAAACATGAAAGTGCATTAATGAACATGCAATGTGTATATACAAGTAACATGCGAATTACCTTCTTTTTTGCGGATGCATTTCAGATCTAAATTGAACCATTGATAGCTGACGGCTAAACCCTGATGCAAGATCGAACGATACTAAAAAATAATGAAAAAATAAGACAGACTCTCATGATGTAATTATTTTCACAGCAAACGATCTTTGTTCGAAAGATTGACAATTGTAGTTTGAACACAAAAGCGATTCTAGCTGACTTGGAAACATCCAAGGCTTCCCAAGAAACTAGACATGAACAGAAAACAACATTGAACATTCAACGAGAGTTTGGGCTCGCTTTTATGTAACACATCGCTTTTATTTCACTTTGCCGCTTTATTTTAAGTAAGAGTATAGTAAAGTGAAATTTTACAGAAAACATAAAAATGTTGTTTTAAAAATACTTATACACAATGGATATTTTTATTTGAAGTTAATTAAAATATAATTCTCATAAAAAATACCAATTTATTTCAAGTTATAGAGGCTCTGGTAGGTACTAATTAAAAATAGTTTGAAAGGTGGACACAATTAGAATGTTTTAATACATTACAGAAACAATTCTATGCGAATCTTTCAAACAGAACAATGTTCAAAGTTCTGAGCTGATATTTAAGGACATCATAATTTTCATGCCTTGAAGGAAGACTCCGAATGTTTCGACTAATGCAATTCTCTCTGAAACCTTGTACCTGGCATGATTCTTACATGTCCTGCCCTGGGCCTTTTCCATCTAAAAGAGAAGAGAATTTGTTTCTATTCTTCTTATCAAGAGCCGATATCAAGCGCAACCTTCTTTTTGGTTGATTTGACCAGTGAAAAACGTCGGCCGCGCGACCTTCCCTAAAGCAATATTCATGTTTTGACGAGTATGTTTATATACTTCATGAACTTCAACAATGTGTGGAAGAAACAATAAATCTCCAACAGCGTTTGCACGGATATTGTTCCAAGCCATAATTAAGGAATTAGTTTCCGTCATAAATTATTGGAACTGTCATGCAAATTGTATTGGAGTACACGTAAACAAAATACATGGAGATTGAAATGTAATTAATACCTTAATTCCACCAAAAAAATACATTTGTATTTTCTTTTAGATTCGAAAAAACTTATGGTTTAACAATAGTTGTTTGTATTCATTTTTATTTAAGAGTGGAGTACACAAGAATATATTTCGAATGGTTGGGGGCGGTGATGATGCAATGACATCTTATTACAGAAGATTGAACATAGGGTCATTCGTTTCCTTGGGTTTTTAATTGATACGTACAACTTTTAAGATATACTTACGATATTTTATACATAATTAATAATTGTGTTTATTTTTTTGCTATTAGGTGATAAAAATGATCATATACTACCACGCTAAAGTGATCACAGACAAATTAAATTTGACAATTTCAATAATAAGCCAATATCGGATTTCAGAGTTTCACCCAAAACGCTATCTCAATACCACTGGCTATATTGAAATTGTCCAATTTCAATTGTAAATACTTGTTTTCAATTAAGGTCTTACAATAATGTTTGTAGAATGTGATAACGCCATTCTTCCAACGCCCTTCCTGAATACATTCTTCTAGATTAGAACTACTTGTTATTTTACCTATTGGCCCACGCTCCACTTACCTTTTTATACGCTAATTCTGTAATTCATTCAGTTTGAATTCCATGTTTTAAATTTAATGTGCACTCTATCACTTCTCATACGCTTTACCACAATGTTCACTAACTTATACCTGTAATTTACTTGTAGCGTTTGCTAATTTCTCATTCCTTGTTAATCTGATTGGCAGTAGGATGCATATACATAAGTTGTCACTTGAAATGTTCATTTAAATATTACAAACAACAACACAAAAATTATAGAGATTCTATACAATTATCAATATTCTTTTCGATACCTAAATTTTGAATTCGGGGCAAGCGACAGACACACACATGCCCCTTGGTCGCTGGGCAAATACTGGGAAGGTTCCCCACTATAGGCCACGACCATCATTTGCCTCTTTCATAATCATCTCGATCTCCTAATCATCCTTCTAATCATTCACAGACGCAAAAGTACGCAGCTTACTTAGTCTTCTAAAAAATAAATAAAAAACCTCTAAGAAGTTAACCATTGTGTAGTGGCTCATAAAAAGACGATAATGAAATATCGTGCTAGTCGGCCTCCTCCATCATTTCATCGGTTCCAAGAATCCACTCAATAATCTCACACATCTCTTGTTTCGCGCGCAGATCTCCGAAACGCAACTCGCCTCACTACAGAGTGCAAACTCTCGCTGCTCGGTAATTAATTCCATGTTAATAGTTAGCAGGCTTCTATAACATCATCAATCCATCATCGCTCATCACTCATCACTCATCACTCATCACTCATCACCCATCAGTACTTGCTTCTTCAGAGAACATTAGCAAGAGCAATGGGCACGTTGGCTCAAGTAGCAATGCTCTGGACTTGATCTCCAAAGCTCAAAGCTTTTCATGGTTCCACTTGGAAGCAAAAGTACAGCGAGCGTCACAATGCTAATCGTGTGACATTCTCTGTGTGTTTGTTTGCATTTCTTGTGTTTTTGCCTGCACTATACCCAGGTCACACCGATTAACCAATCGATATGAAATTTTGCACACACACTAAGACCATGAGAGGTCACATGTATAGTTTTTGAAATACTCTGATTGGTTGAAAATATATTTTGAACCGTTTGGCCAATCAACTTAAAATTTTGCTTTGTCTTTGGTATCAACATTTTAGTAGTGTTTGCCAATTTTAAGACAATTTGGTGAAGAACTTCAAGAGTTATTGAACTTTTATGTTGAAATATTTGTCAACTTTGTTTCATTGAGGAAGACATTTTCACTGCACTTTTATGGATTTGTAATTTTAGCTGTTAATCAAAGGTCTGTATTTAAAGAAGCAACTTCCACACTACAAAGGGATCGCTTATCATAGCGTATCCTAGCCTACTAGCCCACAACTGCCTCCTTCCTCAATCTAACATTGACTATTCTTCTACGTCATCATCTCCCAAACCATGGATCCGTCGCCAATCACGAAGAAACGTCAGAAAGGTCGACCAAAGTGAACTGCACCTGGGGGTAATGATTATATAACTATTCTCATTTAAATGTCGTTTTACAGCAATGTTTTGACGGCGCGAAGCTCTCACATGAAACGACATGTATAACAGTTACAGAATATGCCCTGGGCCTACATGATGTGCTACGGTCCAGTCAACTCTCTTCTCTCATCATGTAAGACAAAATGTCGACATCTCGGACTCGGAATTCAACGCGACAAAATACAAATTGCGATTGAAGTAATACGGTGATGATTACAATGACAAGACGTGAAGAATGAATATGAAGAGGATCTTGATTAATCCCCACTGTCCCCTAACACGAAAATGTATTATGTACACGTTTCATGGAGTTTACTTTTCCAGCTCAGAAAAATCACGAGAATTTTCTCTCAATTTCCAGTCAAATTGAATAGCACATTTAATATTGTATCTTAGTGTTTATTAGTGTTATTTAATAAATGATTAAATACAATATACCCCCCCCAACCCCCCCAGGAATTCATTGGGGGGAGACGAACATCTAGTGGAGCGGTCGCTCCACTCAGCCAAGTCGTACCGTACACTCACAGTCACTCTACATACCGTAAATGCCTATATAAACTGAGGAGCAGACCAACTACTTTTACTGTAAGCAACAACATGGCATTTTCGGCCTACTGGATCTCAACAATGGAAAATCTCTCATTGTTGTGAAATGTCTTAATTTTGAGCTATGGCCCACCTGACAACATATACATCACGCGACACCAACCAGTCATGCCGTTTACGACCTAGAGGGCCGTGAAAATCGTGAAATTACACCGCTTTCTTCTTCTTCTTCTTCTTCTTCTTCTTCAGATTCCGATTCCCGAAAAAGTTGCTATCACCGCCACAGCCTAAACGGCTGAACCGATCAACCTAAAAAATTTACCACATATGCACTTTTGGCGTCTGATGATACCTTGCCTCTTGTGATTTTTTGTGCCGCCATTTTTAAACCGGAAGTGACGTCATATCTCAAAAACGTCTCGACCGATTAGAACGAAATTAGCGTCATTCGATTTAGATGGTCATTTATATGAAGTATCAATAAAAAAATAATAATTTTCTTATTTTCTAAACCGGAAGTGACGTCATAAATACGCTATTTCAACAAATTATACTTAAAATACATACATAATTAACTTACATTGTGACATAGATAATACAAATTATAAATTCAAGGTTGCAGTGTTCTCGGCCGCCATTCCTGAAACCGGAAGTGACGTCATATCTAAAACGTATGTACCGTTTGCAACTGAACTAGCTCCTGCGTATTCATTCTGCAATTTATTTGAAAAATCAACTGTGAAAAATGAATAAACAAATTAAAAATACCGAAAATGGCGGCAGGAACCACTAAATGAAACCGGAAGTGACGTCATATATTACAACGGCATGATCGATTTTACGGAAATATAGGGATTATGAATTCAGATGGTCGTTCATGAAGTATCAACTAGATAAAACTAGATTGTTTTCTTAAAACCTATACCGGAAATGACGTCATAAATATGCTAAATTACGTCATAAATATGCTAAATGACACTGAATTCACCACTTTATACTTTTAAATAGATATAAGTAAACGTACTTTGTGAATAATTATAAATTCAAGGTTGCAGTGTTCGCGGCCGCCATTTTTAAAACCGGAAGTGACGTCATATATCGAAAACGGCTGTACTGATTGCAACCAAATTTGGGAAATGTGTAGGTCTAATAATTATGAATAAAAGACGAAATTATTTTCGGCTGCCATTGTTAAAACCGGTAGTGACGTCATATATCGAAAACGGCTGTACTGATTGCAACCAAATTTTGGAAAAGTGTAGGACTAATAATTATGAAGACAAGACGACATTATTTTTGGCCGCCATTGTTAAAACCGGAAGTGACGTCATATATCGCATACGGCTGTATGTTTTGCAACCAAATTTTGGAAATGTGTAGGACTTATAATTTTGAATTTAAGACGACATTATTTTCGGCCACCATTTCAAAACCGGAAGTGATGTCATATATCGAAAACGGCTGTACCGATTGCTACCAAATTTTGGAAATATGTAGGACTAATAATTATGAATTCAAGACGACATTATTTTCGGCCACTATTTCAAAACCGGAAGTGACGTCATGTATCGAAAACGGCTGGACCGATTGTAACGAAACTTAAGCTTATCTTCTTGGATAATATTTTAAGCTTAATATTCCAAACGCAACTTTTCTTAATAACCAAATCGGTTGAGGCGTATTCTTTTAAAGAAATTGGTCCTTCTCGGACATGTGCTACAAGCTGTATGAATAAACTAACAAAAGAAGTGATATCCCAGAAAAAAACACTCCGTGTAAAAAAGGCAGCCAAGTCTCTTTACTTTAAAAAAATTCAACACCGAAAAGGAGTGATATCAAAAAAGGAGCCAAGTCAATGACATTTCCAAATATTTAATCGTATTTTTGAAATAAAAGAATAAACACCGAGAAATACTTTACAAAAGGACTTGGCGCATCGTTTTTTTAAAGACATTTTTCTATTCATAAGCATATGCCATTTATATACAACCGTCGCATTTTGAGAATAATAGGGAAACATCTTTCAATTGCATAATATAATGTACATACCTACTGTAAAATATTTTCTACTTAAATATGTACGCTATAAAAACTTGTTGCCTATGTTTTCTATAAATACACAATAGTTATCTTCGTAATGTTTCGTGGTAAACATAATTAAGTCTCATGCGTTATACCTTCTTATCATGAAATACATTTCTATTAATCCACATTTTATAACAATACATTTCACAAAGTACACAGTCACATTGTATTTCTATTAAAAAATTTAACTTTATACACTTGACACTTCAAAAGTATATAATAGTGTTCCATAGATAGTTCGTAATTATTTGACAACTTTCATGATTTCCTTCAGTCAAGATCAAATTATGAAATATACGCTTCTTATATCACCATATTAACAGTACTGCAAGAACATGTATGAGTCCACTTCAAATTGTTATTTAATTCTTCCACCCTTATATTACTTATCTATTAAAGCATGAAATCTTTCTTTTATCGCTATTGACAAAACTATAAAATAGCCATTACTAATAATATTGATATTGATATTCATAGATTCTGGCTCTAATAGAAAGAGGAAGATGTACCTTCTTGTAAATTTCTGTCCACTTTTAGGATAGAATGATGTCTTTAAAAAAACGATGCGCCAAGTCCTTTTGTAAAGTATTTCTCGGTGTTTATTCTTTTATTTCAAAAATACGATTAAATATTTGGAAATGTCATTGACTTGGCTCCTTTTTTGATATCACTCCTTTTCGGTGTTGAATTTTTTTAAAGTAAAGAGACTTGGCTGCCTTTTTTACACGGAGTGTTTTTTTCTGGGATTATTAATACCGAGGGGCAGGACGTAGCTATCAAGAAAATTTAGTTTGTCTATTGGTAATTTCTTTTGCTCTGGGTAATTTGAAGCATAGGACAAATACATTTTTTAATTGATAATTATTTGTGGATTTTTTTTAACACTTTTAGAAGTTATGAAGAAAAACCAATGCTAATTTCATAACCAATGTGAAATTGTCTAATTCAAATTTGAATGTTGATAAAAGTTTTGAAGTTGATGACGGGTTTTTGGGATGACGACGATGATAAGGATGATGATGATGATGATGATGATGATGTTGATGATGATGATGACGATGATGACGATGATGATGATGATGACGATGATGGTGATGATGATGTTTATGATGGTGATGATGATGATTATGTTGACGATGATGATGATGATGATGATGATGATGATGATGATGATGATGATGATGATGATGATGATGATGATGTTGACGATGTTGATGATGGTGATGATGATGATGTTGATGATGATGATGATGTTGACGATGATGATGATGATGAAGATGATGATGATGTTGAAGAAATGGAAATAATTGAAGGTAGGAAAGAGGTGGTCGTGGTTCACCCTTGATTCACCCACTGTACCTACACTTCCGTCTATCTATTACCTATTATCCAGTGTCGAGAATGAAGCCTTGTTGACGGAGATACGCCCCTCTTGCTCTGAACAGCTCATTTTACACAACTCCTTGTACAAGGAGTTTGATTGATTGTAAAACGCCGGCATAACAATTGATGTTTCATGGATGCTGAAAGACGTCAACATTAAAGACTCAAAACTCACTTGACGTCGAACGTTGCTCAAAAAACGATTCTTTTCCAATATGCATACTTGAAACACCCTCGGGAGACAGTTATTTGTTAAATGAGCAAACCATGATTCATTTATTATGAATATTGATCTTAATTAGAAAACTGGAATTTTCACCATGCGCGCTAGAAGTTATCTCCTCGTCTTCTATAGTGATATTATGCCCACCCATGGTGCTTTTCAATAATATACCAAGGTTTTACGTAACAATTGCACCTTTAATCTTAATATTGACAGCTTAATTGCATCGAGAAATGATTCGCAAAGTCCTCGAGGGTATAAATAGTTTAATTTCTCAATTATGTCGACAAAAAGAACTTTGTTAGCGGAAGCTTGACCGTCTTGATACACAATTATTCATTTTATTGCTATTGTAAAGTACATGGCGTACATCCCAACGATACAAGACTGATACATAGATCTGGAAGAATGGAATATTTGGAACGTTCTCTCCTATTGATTCCTATGTTTGTAATGGACAAATCAAGTTTCTCGTTTATATAAGATTTGAAGAAGGTGGTAAACCCAGTTGTGTCTCGATATTGAGTGATGATAACTGTCTTTTACATCGAAATTAGATAATGAAGTAGCCTAAGTTGACAAGAGAAAAGTGATGTTTTATGAAGAATATTGGCATGTTATATGATCCCACATTGCAAGGAGAAATCGATTGAAATTGATATATTATTATATGATGAGAGAATGTCGACTAGTGAAATTTGATCTATGATGGTGCCAATATAGTCGAGGCAAGGAGGGGCTGTACACATGGGTGAATTATCGATGTGGTGAGGACCCATAAAAAAATACTATAATTAAATAACGTGATTTTTTGACATAATTAGATTCATGTTTAACTATGGAGTGTATGATGATAGGTCTTCTTTGGCATCATGATAGCTCTTCACGCACATCCTGAGGCCACGAGATTTGTGAAAAATCAATCAGCCATTTGGATTTTGATGAGGAGTTTCTCTCTTCTTCGAGGTGATCTGGATCTCTTGAGACGTTCTGCTCAGTTGACGGTTTTCTGTTACGTGAATATGAGCTTGAGCGAGATATTTGATAGGTGATGTTGCTTAGATGTAACCAAACACCGCGTAGTATACTGAAACATATAAGAAGATTGATTTTTTATAGCTCTTTGCAAGATCGGCCTTCAAAATGCAGCCGGACAGAACCTTGATGAAAGCTGGAACAACCGTAAGGAATTTACTGGTTTATATACGGGAAAAAAGAACAAGTTAAATATAGGTCAATACTTAGGGAAATTAAAAAATAAAAACAGATGTTTTATTATTATAATTACTTCTGGTAAATTACAGTGTTTTCTTACTAACCTCGTCATTTTCTTACAATATTGTATTTGAATGTGTAAATAATTGTTACAAAAACTGACTCTCGCAGGTATAAGATGAAATTGTCTCGAATAACATGTATATAATAATAAATAATAATATACCGTTTCGCATGTCTCAATGATGACTCTTATTTATTATGTCTGAAATTAATTATTTTTCCATCGATTGTATCGTGTCTACGATTTATTCTCTTGGTCCTTTTGAATCCGCCAATGATTGGGATATGTGCGGTAGAAAGATGATGGGGAAGAGGAAAGACAACATTCTAAAACAGTGACTATGGTCGGTGACAAGCAAAGATGAACCCGCTGTAGCATGGGCCGGCCTAAACCTGGCCATTTAAACAGGGTTCATCTTTGCCTGTCCCCGACCGTTTCGCTAACTCGCAGAGCCAGCTGATACAAAACTCTTGGGGCTGGATTCACAAAATGTATTATCTCTTAATGCAATATTAAATATTATTTTTTTGATTGAAATATGTATCTATGTTATATGATAGTTAATACAGAATGTTATATGTATTAGCAGTTAATATCTACATTTTGTAAATCTAACCTCAAGAATATTCCGTAAATAGAATCAGTTAAACTTGTTAGTAGGTATTATGAAACAAATATATTGCAAATATAATTTTCTTCTTAGAACTGTTTTTTCTCAATTATTAAACACTGTCATAGCCCACGACTTATTATTTTATATACAATGTATGCCTTTTTGTATATCAAACATCTCCAAAAGCAAATGACCGTATAGAGAACCGGTTGCCCAATGCCATGTATTCAATTCCATTAAATTCGAAAACCGTAACATTCCTAAATCATTTAGTATTAGTATTAATTATGTATTTATTTAAAAAAATATGTATTTTCCTAATTGAATGAATATTTATAATTTTTCTACATTGCCATAGTCCAAAACAAATTTGTATCTACATATAATGCTATTTATTTGCAATATATCTACCAAAGCTATGATATGGAAACGGTAGCCCGATGCGTGTATTATGCTATCGATCAAGCTATGGAGAGAAGTGAAGGAGTTATGTTCTCGCCCGCAGCTCTTGCATCAGCATTGCTCTTGTTCTCCATGCCCAGAGGCGGCGGGGGCGGCACAGGCTGGGGGTGGAGGAGGGGGGGAGGGGGGGAGAGACAATCTGGGTCACATCTTAGCCAATGCGCGGACTTTATTGATTGATTTACCCTCTTGACACACCTGGCGGTGATGGTTATTGATTACATGACAATGTGGTCCAATGTAGACGAGAGACGGCTGGTTGGCATTTTCTCTTACAGTTCTTGGTCAAGAAGAAATGTTTTTGGTTTCATTAATAAAGTTTCCTTGGAACTAAAAGTTTTGTTGTTCTTTTATTTGTACTATCAAAACGGGTATTACCCAAATAAAATGAGATATATTTGAAATTATGGCCCTGGAATTCGATTTCATACTATAATGGTGTTAAATCGAGACAAAATTGTACCTGCTTTGGTAGAAAAACTGGCAGGAAACTAGGGAAATGTGTAAAGTAAAAGAAATTTGGAATTGTAAAAAGTTAACTGGAATGGTTTAAATAAATGTAAACTGGGATGATGTCTAAACTGAAATGTAAACTGGAATGACTGTAAAATATATGTTAAAGGGGTTAAGTGTAAAATATATGTGTAAACTGGAATGAGTGTAAAATAAATGTAAACTGGGATATGTGGAAAATAAATGTAAACTGCGATGAGTGTAAAATAAATATAAATTGGGATAAGTATAAAATAAAATTGAGCACATCAACTGCTACTATTCACTATAACTAACAATTTTTCTATAGCAAAATTTCTTCTGCCTGCAACTCTTTTCTAAATGAAAGGCCGCCAAGCCTTTATTATATTACAGTTTATGAACCTCCGATGTAAATGTTTTTTTTAATAATCAATCATCGGTTATTGATGAAGGCCTATGATTTAGTCGATTAGATCGAGAAGGTCAAGGAGACTTGGCTTGCCAAAGAGCCTAGCGAGATAATCGCCAAGGTTGACCGCGATCTATCATATACTTTGTCACCCACTGGATTAAGTGTGAACAACTCTGAAGAACAAAATAATGAGGAAACGTCCATATTTATGATGAGTACGAAGGCGTACCAGAACAGAGGTGGGTAGAGTCGAACATAACTATAATTTTATTCAATGTATACTAATTATAATTTTGCCATGAAAAGACGTATATAATTAGGCAACAGTTACCGGTTATGATAGTATTAAGACATTACAATGAACACCCAATATCAAAAAATTATACTTGAAGAGTAGATGATTGTGAAATTGAAGGACTTGAGCCGGCTTTTGTATGGAGTCAAGTTTGGTGTCTTTCGAAAACTTGCTGTTATGTACCAATTATTGGAATTGGCATTACTAATTGGAAAGGAGAGAAGAAAGGCAAATTTGATATTTTTTATGTGATCAATAGGTCAAACTACTAGTCAAAGACGAAAGCTTGATCCAACATTCGCGATCCAATTCATAATTAATTAAAAATACATTATAAAATGCATATTTAACTTGTCTGCATTAGTATGTTTTTATTTTCCTTTTGAGAAATTCTTCGATGCAGCTCAGATAATGTGTGTATGTAGCTATAATTCTGTTAGAAATATAGAAATGTTATACATATTATCATATATACATAATATTTCCTTTTAATAAAGTGTATATACAATGTATAACCTTGGTTTATGAATATATTCATTTTGAATATCCGCAAATAAAATAAGTTAATTTACATGCATTTTAGGATTCTTGCAGAAATCAATATCACATTGTTCTAGATGAATACTTTCTTCTGGTCCTGAATCCAAGGCCCTTCCATGTGTGTCCAACTAATGAAAAGTCCTTGGCTGATTTGATTGATGGCTGCTGTCTTCCTGGCAGCTACCCCACTTAGCTCCGAGAGATTCGCAACATTGCTGATCACATCCATAGCCGACGCCGTGCAAGTGTAATTGGCAGGACTCCACACGCTCAACGAAAACTACCGAAAAACCAGTCTTCACTTTATATTACCATCAAGTCATCATTTAACTTAACTATTTTGATCTTTAGCCTTCGGTAGCTAGAATGTGCAGCTAAATTATACTCTTCACCTAAGTTTATTTCACCCTCTATACTGTTATTTTGAGTGTATGGATGGAGTAAGTTGAATTGGAGATAGGAGGAACTCCAGCCTTCATCAATGCATTCCAAGTAGGTACTTCCGCGTACCGAATCATTTCCATGGCATCATGGAACAATTAAACTGTGGGAGGGTCGAAATTAGATTTTGTTCAAAGTGATTTTGTTTAAAATTTATGAGGACTTCTTCTATAACTTCCTATTTAAATTTTATAAACGAATGATGAAATAAGAATATTAATTTAAAAAAATATATATAGATTATAACCAATTCATTAGTAAAAGTGTTGCTGACTAAAATATTGATTGGATTTTTCAAACCGGTTGAGTTTGGTAGCCACTAAATAGCGTGAGTACTGCATTGGTTTACAACTTAACTTTTCCAATATATCAGTTATATTCCGGGTGGGATACAAGTTAATGTTCCAATAATCAAACTTATCTCCTTCTAAGAGTAATCATTCCAACAGCCTCTGGAATATTTCTCTTCGACTCTCTCAATCAGGTTTATTGGCCATATCCCACACAGCGTGCGATTCACTCGAGTTACTTCCAAGTAAGGCCAAGACTTTATAATAAAACACAAAGAACTCATTATTTTGTCACAAAATGACACTCGAGGAATGCTAATGACTGGTATTTGAAGAGACCACCGAGGAAAAGCCAACTTAACTTTGCCACAACAATAAAATGTTTACTTTTAAGGCACTAACTGTCTTTATAGCGTGGGTTATGGTGATGCATCCTCGTCAGCAGAGGGCAGAATGGATAAGGAAGTATCTCTACGCTGTCTTAGAAGAAGATTGACTCTTTGATAAGACAGCAGTGATTGCATAGAAGGAGAAACGTAATTTAGTAAACTAGTTTGTGTTCGCTCGGATGTGATCGGCTTTGGATGGCGAACGCGGGAAGATTGTGTGTGTAGTGACAGTTTCCAGAGCCATCGGTGTGACCATCGCAAACGACTTGGCAACAGTGGAAGAGATGTGAAATGCTGGCATAGTGACTAATAACCAATCAAGTGGAGCAAATAGAGTTTGATATTTTCAAGGAGATGAAAGAGGTGATGTGATTATGCCGGAATGATGGATATTTATCAGGGTTTAAAGGCAAATGCATTGCTGACGAGTTTTTAGATCCCGTTTTAGGACAGCAAAATGGTATTGGGTAGATTTTTACTCCGTACAAGATGACATTATCAATAAAGTGTATGCTAATCGAGTGTGTTAGACAAGTTTAAGAAATCTAACCCTAATTTTGTAGATCATCAAGTGGAATTTTCAACTTCAAAGTTCAAAGAATACTTTACCAATTATACCATTCATTCATAATTACATACATTTCATATCTTTTTGATAAATAATAAATCAATAAGGTGTATGATTTTCATTATTTGATTGAAAATTGACTTTAATTCTTTTTTGTAAACAAGTTCCATCTGAATTTTCATCAAAACGACCTATAAGGGCATGTTTATTACCTAAGTTTAAATGTTTTAAATAATGATATTGTAGCACTTGAAATTATAAACAGTTCGAGAATTCCCGCACACTTTTAATTTCAATGTTACAAAATACACTAATTGTAGTAAAATACCTATTTAATCTTCCAGTAGTGCAAATTGGAAGATCTGAATGATGAATGAAGCTCGTAAACCTGCAACTCTTAGCAACTGCAGGAGTAATTATCACTCACATTTCTACTAGGTGTTGGAATTCGGAGACATCGGCAAGAAGTGGACATCGTGGAATGCTGTAAAGATGTTCAAGGAAATTCCTCGCTAACGCTACAACCATAATTATACTTTTTATAATATTATATTAAATATATACTTTATGCTGTTATAATACAGAGAAAATAAGTGCTTTCACACTCCAATGGCACGTTCTTTTAAGATTTATATTACATCTACGACAACTTGTAAGTAATTATTGCCACAAGTTCATCAAATTACCTTATATCTTAGGATCATCCTACCATTAAATAAAATACAACATAATTAATGACATCAAAATATAAAAGAACATTTCGTTCGTAGAATATTTAATTTCGTTGTGCGATGGTTGTTCGAAGAAACCAAATGAGGCAGTCGGCTTGCTACTGGTGTTGGATAATCAATGATGCCATTTAGAAACATATACCTGTCTCTTCAGCTGCTCTAAGTCTAAGATCTTGGAAAGTTTGCAGCTTGTTATGAACGGTGAGAGATCAGTTCAATTGATAACGCATCGTATGATCGTTGTTGGCTTTTCTAGTGGATTGCTGACTACCCCTTCACTTTCCATGTTACATCATACTACATCCCTGTTACGAAAAGAGATCAAACTTTACTTCTCATTTCAAACAATCCATTTCCACACGATTTAGTTTCGTTTCTGACAAGATTTCACGCAATTAAGTAATTGGTATCACAAAAAAATATATGTATAGTTTTGCCTTCAAGTTTTATTAATTAAGTTTCAATTAAATAAAACCCCATAAAAAACACTCCGTGTAAAAATACTAGCCAAGTCTCTTTAACTATAAAAAAATAGAAGAAATCTAAAAATTCAGCACTGAAAAGTAGTGATATCAAAAAATTGGCCAAGTCAAACTTAATTTGAAAAACCAAAATATACTTGGCGCATCGGGTATTAATCTAGTATAGAAGTATATGCCAAAAATCATATGTACCTAAATATATAAAATATACCTATAATGCCCTTAAAAACGATGCGCCAAGTATATTTTGGTTTTTCAAATTAAGTTTGACTTGGCCAATTTTTTGATATCACTACTTTTCAGTGCTGAATTTTTAGATTTCTTCTATTTTTTTATAGTTAAAGAGACTTGGCTGGTATTTTTACACGGAGTGTTTTTTATGGGGATATCACAATTTTTTTTAGTTTATTTAAACAATTTGTAACACATATCGAAACAACAATGACTAATTCCTTTAAAAAAATAATCCAGTTCCAATTTAGTTCCTAAGAAAAGTTGCGTTTGGTACCAAAATATGCTTAAAGTGATATTCCATGAAGAAAAGCGAAAGATTTGTTCCAATCGGTCCAGCCGTTTTCGAGATATGGCATCACTTCCGGTTATCAAAATGGCGGCTGAAAACACTCCACGTAGAATTTGTTTATATAAATGTTTTGTATCATTATAAACCTTGTGAATAAGTAGTTATTGTAGTAAGAGGTGATTAAAGTCTGATTTTTCATTTTTATGACGTCATTTCCGGTTTCAGTAATAGTACATTTCTGTTTAGACTATTGTATTTTCATATATATGACCGTCCGAATAGTTTGACGCTAGTTTCGTTCCGATCGGTTCAGCCGGTTTCGAGATATGACGTCACTTCCGGTTTCAAAATGGCGACTTCCGGTTGGTTTTATAAAAAGGCACCTCAGACGCCAAAAGTGCACATGTGGTAAAAATTTCAGATCGATCGGTTCAGCCGTTTAGGCTGTGGCGGTGATAGCGGTGTTTCCTGATATCTGAATCATCATCATCTAAAGAAGAAGAAGAAGAAGAAGAAGATAAAAGTGATGTAATTTCACTGTTTTCACGGCCCTCTAGCTCGCAAATGGCATAACCTATTGTTCCCAAATTTGGTATATGTGGTGGGGTGGGCCATAGCTCGAAATTAAGATATTTCACAACAATGTGAGATTTTCCAATTTTATGATCCAGTAGACCGAAAATGCCATGTTGTTGCTTACAGTAAAAGTGTTTGGTCTGCTCCTCGGTTTATTAGGCATTTACGGTATGTTGAGTGACTGTGAGTGTACAGTACGACTTGGCTGGGTGGAGCGACCGCTCCACTAGATAACCCACAGAAAAAAACATCATAAAATGCTTTTGAAATTTTATGACACAGAAATTACAAAAGATATTAAACACGTTTATGTGATTTTTTTTTTTCGGAAGCAGGTTAGTCTCCAAATTGCTTTATTGCATTCGATTAATTCGTGATCAAGTTCATTCAATAATACTGCTGAGCCCATTCTATAC
Organism: Leuctra nigra; assembly: GCA_934045905.1. Taxonomy (NCBI): domain Eukaryota; kingdom Metazoa; phylum Arthropoda; class Insecta; order Plecoptera; family Leuctridae; genus Leuctra; species Leuctra nigra. The sequence goes on from OW203763.1 coordinate 38,934,596, forward strand.
CTGACTGTTCTCATTTCATTTCGGACCGAAATTATTTCACTGTCATAAGAATGACATGGAACTAAAATTATTTTAGACCGAAATGATGTGAAAATAGTTTAGAATAGCGGCTCTGGAAAGTGAACAGCATCATTCGAAATGGCGGGACTTACATTTATTGAGAATACAAACAAACGGTGACACCTTATATAGAAGCAAATGCATGTGGGGGGATGATCATAGAAAATATAAAAACAAAATTATGATAAGGAACTAAATATAATAAATATATTACAAGATCATCATCATACATTAAAAATTCACTAATTTTAGATTATAATATCAGGACTACAAATAAACTTACCATAGGTATAACTATATTCTCAGAAACTGTATATCTATGGTCGATGACAGGCAAAGATGAACCCTGTTTAGCATTGCCAGGTATAGGCCGGCCCATGCTAGCGCGGGTTCATCTTTGCCTGTCACCGACCTTAGAGCCATTTTTTAGTAGTAGGTATTTTAAAATACTTTATATCATTCTTGCGATATATTTCATCTAATATTAGTCTGTATCAAATTATCAACTGTGGGACAAATAGATGCGTCAGTAATTTTTACAACAAAACCTCTCAAACTCTCTTTAATTTAACTTTATTGTTACTTCTAAATCAAGCCTCCAAATCGAATTCGCCTGGAGATTAGTTTAGATTTAGCACGCTTGGGTTCAAGTACAGTCTCTAAGATTGTTTGTGTTATATTCTTACGAATAACCTGTCAATTAATGACATGACAGCCTCCCACCATCGCCACCCGTTCATTATCATCTGCCGATTCTCAATCAGTAATCACTATTTGCCTCAACCCAGACACGACTTTTATTTTGTCAAGGGATCAACTCACTACAGAACAACTCTTGCGGCATTTACACCCAGTTTTTTTCTGTCACCACAATCCTCGTATGATTCGACATTGATCGCATGCAATTGGCATCACATCGCCTCCAACATTGTTCCAAGTTCATTGTTCAGTCATTTTTCTTGCGACAGGACAATATCTTTCATTGATAAACTGTAGATTCTCGCGTGACTCTCGACGACATGAAACATTCTAATAATTGTCTCAGAAATGTCACGAGCCTCGTGGCTAATAAAAAGACTAAAGAGAGCACATCACAACGCACTGCATTCAATGTTGATACACTTGAGTTTTTGACCACTAACTTTACAAGTTGAACATGTTAGCCAGCCTGACGAGTGATTTCCATAACCTGACTCATTTCCTTTCAACCTCGAATCTTCGTATTCGTCACGTTGCACTATGCAAATAATGATCCCATGTCACTCGAAGCAACGCTCTTCTGGACTGATACATGAAGCTTAGTTTATGCAAATCCTGCTCAAGTTTCCAGCCGAGACTTTTTTTAACTATCTCCTTCTCTTTCTTTTACTATACTTCTGGAATAAGAATGACATATGCCAGATTGATAGCAAAGTTACTTCGAATGTGGAAACAACTGTATTTGCAAAATGACGGCAACATCTTTTACTTCAAGAGTGCCACTTCATGTCCTTTATACGTCAGGCTGCAGCTTGCTCTGTAGCTATTAGCTTCAGAGAATCTTACAATATATCATCCTTTTTTACTCGATCTAAATCAAGGATTTTAACTAATCAATTAATCGAATTCAGTTGTAGATTAATCATAATGTTTACCTCACAATTACAACTGTCAAAAATCCTTAACAATAATAACCACCTTTCATATACAGACCATTTAATTGCCATCTCTTCTACACATTTAGATGACAGTAAATCTTTCTTGCGTTCGCAGACAATGTCTAGACTGATCTAGTTGCTATCATTATTTGTATAATTCTCCTCTAAACGATTGCAAAAAGCATGTTAGAGGAGAAACATTGATCAGTATGGTGAATTCAAGCCAAGTCTTATGGACTTATTGATGAAGCTTCGAAAGTGATGGTGGACATTAATGGTATAGAAAACCATTAAATGGCATAGCAACAACTAGACGTACACCAAGAAGTTATCAGAGGATTTGCTGTGACCTGGTACAACATGTTATGTTGAATTCCACATGGAAAATCACTTTCTTTTATACATTCTCTATAATGTTGATAATTTTCAATTAAGTTTTCATTATTAGAATGACTTCGTGATTGCGTTTGTATTTTCTTGAAGTTTAGCAAATAGTGGTTACGTACACAAACAAACGTGAATTTTAATTCAAACTGAAAATTTGAATTAATTAGTTTGTTCCATTTCAATTTTCAATATATTCTGCAGGCGATCTTTTGGACAAATGAGACTTGATTATGAAAAAATATTTTGTAACATTTATTTTTTTAGTCAAATTGTGAAATATCATAGGTATACTATTTAAAAACAGGTACATTCTAAATTATATGGTTTCTCGAGAAGAGAATCAGTTGCTAGAGAAATAATTTTGGGTGGGGGGATCAACGTTCTAAACGAAGACAATAAAAAAGACGCGCGTCCGGGACCCCCAAAGATTTGGTGGAATCGATTGAATTGCATATATCGTTTACGTGCTTTTACCACTGAGTTCTAACTTCCTTTTGAGTACGAAACATTGTTGGGTACCAACTTCAAAATTATGTTTCTTTTGACCAGGGTTGTAAAATCTATGTATCCAGAATAAATTAAGAGAACCCAAAAATATTAAATAAAAAAATGAAGTGGCTTAGAGATAATTTTCTATAAATTTAATTCGTTTTGTGAGTAATTTTCAATAAGTTTTTTTAGGAAATCAAATTCGCGACAGAGATTCTGCGAGCAGCACTGCAACTTAGTGATATTTATAAAAAAAAAAATATTAGATCACGCTAAAGGGGAATGGAGGAAGAAGGAGGACGCCAGCCGATCCAGTTGGTCCCGTAGACCGATGTTTTTATGTAACCTTACAAAACCAATTTGAGATCACGATTACCACTTTTTAATGTTTGTTCACATTAGGGGGGCCAGACCCTTTGCCCCCGCCGTGCGCAAATATGCATTCGCTGAGTGATTTACCTTGCACTGCTCTGCACTATAAGCTCATGACAACAACTGCATATTTATGATGATGATGATGATGATGAATAGGATGGACGCTGGAAGGAGACTGTCGTAGCCTCAGTAGGGAACCTTCCCATCATTTGCCCCTCATCCGAGTACCACGAGATCTGTCAGGAATGACGGCCGAGTAATCAAGGTAAAGTAATCTCTTGGAATTACCAAAAGTGACGTGAATCCTCTCGAAGCGAACCATCAATTAAATCGAATAAACGTTTGCTTCTCGTCGATATCGATGAATAGTATGAAGTATAAATCTATCTCTTGGCATGATTTCTGCCCCGTGGTGTGGAACGAACTGGTGGCTCCCCGTGTGTTATCAAGTGTGTTACCACGAGCTCCTTTACCATTACCTCCTTGGAAGCTACTTCAAGTGTTGCTTTTTGCCGATCAGTCCACGTCACGCATCATGCCAATAACATACATGAAACGTATTTAAAAATCAATGAGGAATGTTGACTAAGGCATGGCAGTAGCTGGAAGCTTTACTCATGATCTTCGAAGCACATTGCAATGAGAATTGTGTACCATTTGAAATTATGATAGAATTGTAATATTACTCAACTTTACTTTCATTGTAGTATATTTTACTTCATTTTCATGCTGTCCTTGAGTGTGTTTTACCACTTACAAACAGACAAATATAAAAACAACATTTTTAAAGTGCATTTTATTCTACCAAACTAGGGCTTAATAGCTCAAAATGAATGCATTTTTTTAAATTTCAGTTGGCTGGTTTAATATACCTACTAGCTATATAACAATCATCCAAAATGTGAAATACACAATATCTTTGATTGAATGGTTGTTGCTGCATTTGCTAGTAGAAAACGAAGTTTTCATACAAAACCAGTGCTCCCCTTCCCCCCCCCCCCCCCCCCTCACAACTGAATACGCCACCGGATGCTTTAAGCTATTGACGAGAACATAATAAAATGTTCAATTGTGTACAATCTTCATTGATTACTCCTAGCATAAAGATTCTTATTTCAACTTATGACAGTATTTCTGAAACTCACTATGAACAAAATTAATGAAAGTAAGAATAACATCCATAAAAGAGATTACGTTCTAAGTTGAACACATTGAAACGCCCGCCCTAAAAGCAACAAATTAACAATGAGTTATATTTCTAGGACTTGTGTATGACTGCAAGTGATGATATAAGCTGGTATGATAACCGTGTTTTGTCGTGCATGCAAAATAATGCTAGTAGAAGATGCAATTGTACAGACAGAGGATCAATAGAGAGTCCATACCATTTTGTCGACAGTATTTTAGAAAAAAAGACTAACACCTAATTTACCGATTTGGTTCAAATGTCTGTGTAATATGACATAAAGACAATTTTAATTTATAGTTTTCTACATAAAATAGTATCGTCCTCGAAGTGTCAAAATTCGCTTTATAAGAGAAACGGCCTGAACAGTGCAGGAGCCAGGGAAGGCAAAAAAATCTGGGTTCAAAAAAAACTTGAATGTAGCGACTTTCTTTCGGTGCCCTAAAAAGAAATATTACAATATTATTACAATATACACCCTTAAAATGCTAAACGAAAACCAACACAGAATATGTCCATTCTGTTCATCCTTCTGGTTGGTTGAAACCGCGATTGCAGCGCCCCAGAGCGGTAAATCTCCAAAGCAAAGTGATCAAGAACGCGAAAGTGGTCTTCATTATTGGGAAGCGCAACGGAAACGCACATGACAGGAAGTGGCCGAGTTTAGTGGATCAGTTTCTGTCACGTGTTTGCACAGTGCTATTCTGCTACCATTCTGCCAGGTTTACCTGTTATTCGGGGACGTTTAGTTACATATTTTTAGACGGAATTCAAAAACTTTTACATCTAATTGATAGTTATTATGATGTACTATTAAGTATGCACACATATTTCGGGTGTTATTGATGACATAGCACTTAAAAATTGAATTATTATCGGATCTCTCAGACTGACTTTCCATTTACAACAACGGCACATTCTTCCTTAATTGTACTAGAAATCAAAGTATGTACACTCCCCCAAATAATAAACGGTACTTGGTACAAAACGTATTGGCTGCTGGGCCGGTTCCTTGGCAATCAATCCTTGTTGTTATCAATGAAATCAGAGCTCACCTAAAAGAGTTAGATAATGCGTTAGCACTGACTTCATGAGATGATGCCATCAAACATTAATCAGTCAATTCATTTTCTTTCGAGTACCGTTTATTATTTGGGGGAGTGTACCTAAATTATATTTTCCACAAGAAATAAAAAAACCACACATCATGAAAATTATTTTATTGTATTATGGACACACCTAGTTAATTTTTCTCCAGTTCTTTATTTCAATTTTCAACAAACTATGGCCTGATCTGTGACAATATCTTTGAGGGCTGTCAGTTGAATTATTCAAATCGAATTCACTTTTAAGTTTTAATAGATTAATTGTTTATTGCGTCTTACAGTATGTAGTTCCAAAATGTATATTTGTCTTTGAATAGATATTTATTAAATTATTTGATTTCATCTGACCTGTGACTCGTTTCGCGGGCAAGGGAGATAGTTATTTACTTTATCCTCGGAGTGATTATCCTTTATATTATGATCTTTGTGCAACAATATATTATAGAACACATTTGTGCAACATTTGTGTTCTTTCATTCAAACATAGTACCTACACATTTTTAAATATTTATTAATTTAAGTGAATATCAAAGATATTTATGCATTTCATTGCATTGCATGACTGTTTAATTCTCCACTGGAAGAGATCAGTAATGAAAGCAAAAATATAAATTAAGTTCTGATGAATGGGTTTATATTGAAGGTTTCTTAAATAATAATTGTGGTTGTAGTTCAATCAATAGACGGCAATTGAGAATGTCAACACTCGAAGTGGTAAGAAAATATGTCTTTGAATATTCCATCCCGTTGGCAAATAGGAGCCGTCTTGTCACCCCATCGCATATTCTTGTACGGTCTAGTATCATTTTTATACGTCTTTGTATACCCCATAAATTTAGTTATAAGCTCCAGTTGTATAGTACAAAACTTTTATACTCATTAAACAAAATACAAAATAGGTGCGAAATTCACTGAAACTCACAATGTATGGCAGCAGACTAGAAGACATGATCAGTAAAAAAACACATGGAAATAACGCTCTCATGTATTATATTTAAATCTAATTGAACTAAATAAATAGTATATTGTGTCAAACATTTGTTGGATGAAAGGTGCGAGCTAATCAAATCATCAAATAACCGGAAGAAATACGAAAATAATCTCCGTTAGTTGCACTTAGTTAGCCCGTGTAGGCGGCCCGAAGTGAATGCTGATCCACCAAAGTCAAGTTCAAAAATCTACCACCAGATAGCGTATTCGAGCGCTGCGCGTCCCAATAAAACGGAAACCAATTCGCCTCTGTAGAAAATAACAAGACAGTTTCAATTGCATCATTGATAGTTTATCAACTACGCAATCCAGTTGTATTTTCTTCAAGATAATATTTAAATATATTCCAAAACAACTATATACTTTAGATTATTATCTCTAATACCTAGTTTGTATACCTTGATCCACAAGGGATGGAAACCTCTAGAATATAGAAAATGGATTTGCCTATTTAAGCAGCAGAAACGTTTCGACTTTGTATAGATACTTACTTGATTGATATCCTGAAAATAGACTTACTACCTGATCTGCAGTTGAACTTGAAATCTGTTTACAAATCGTATTTGAATATCTACCGATATGGTGGTAGATAATGTATCGTATACCAGGGATCAGTTAGCAATCATCAGCGAAGCAAGGGTTTCATCATTAGCAGAAGAAACTTGGATCGTAAACTAGACGATCAATGGTTGACATTTTCTCTCAGCTCTGCCCAAGTTTTATAGCAATGTCACACGTTTTACCGCCCTATCAAGTGTGTGTAGTGCAATACTTCGTTTTAGAATAAATTGCCTGCCATTTATTTTCTGATGCACATCACGCGTACTCAAACTCAGAGAAGAGATCATTAAATGTCAAAATACTTATTTTATTAGTAACATATTAAAATAAATTCTCACACGTTTCGAGAGAGCTCAGTACAGCATAATATATAAACTCTAATTATGTTGCTGATTGCGCAGATCATACATTCAAATGTGCAACCATCGGATTATTATAAAACATGATATATTACATAATATGGCTACCTATTCGCAAACAGAAGAGGCAACGCAATAAGTGAAGTGTTATGTTGTGTTAGGTCTAGGGGCTAACAATACTATTAAAACACGGAATACAGTTTAATACATTTATTTGAATTAATTAGAGACACACACACACCGCAGATAATATTCACTGTTCTCAACTGTTCACAACTGTTCACGTCTGTGGTCCCGTTAGCACTCGCCACTCGCAGTCGCACTCCGATTCTCTCGCTCACCCCTTTGGTCTGCCTGCCACCCTTCGCCTCGCACAGGTGCACATTCCTAAGCTAAAATGTGCACATCCGCTGTGACACGGCGGACCTAAACTATTGCTACCTAAGACAACTAAAACACATTCAATCTTATATATTATGATAGTCACGTTTAAACTAAAATACCTACAACTTACTACTAATCTAACACCTACACTAATCCGTTAGGATGGCGCCATCCTAACATTTCCCCCCCCCCCCCCCCCCCTTAAAAGCGGCGTTAGCGGCGGCGTCGCAAGGCATAGCGATTGTATTTTGTATTTGTAATATATCCTGCAAATGTGCTTTGGCACGGTGGCAGTCTTTTCTTTCTTCTACTTCTTTCTTCACTTTTTCACTATCATCCTTTTATATTCCAAAAGTTCTTCAGCTTTTTTCGCTGCCTCACTTAAACTGTTCCAGTCTTTAATTGTTCTTCTTATGAAGCTGTATTTTCCTATGTCGGTCTTTGATCCTTCTACAGTTATTTCTAACCCTCTTCGAACTGAACACCTCTCCCCACCCTTTCCCCCAGTTCCTCCCATCCTGTCCACCCATTCCTTACCCTAAAGAAGTTCATCAGTCTTTCATTTTTCCTTCTCTCCCCTAAATTTTCCCATCCTAATTCCTCTACCATCTCGCTGGGCCGTTCTCTTAATTTTTCAACTATCCCCTGCTCATTTCTTTCAACTCTGAAACTTTTAACTCTACCAAGAACCCTTCTCGCCGCTAATCTCTGCACCCCCTCTACTTCTTTGATTAAATTCTCATTGTATGGATCCCAGACTGAACCAGCGTTCTCAATCATCGGACGTATTAAACTTTTGTATGCTTTTTCTTTAATGTGAACCCCAGTACCATTTAGTTGTCTCATTACAAAATTTAGAGCTTTTATTCCCTTGTTAGTAAGTTTTTTAATATGTTCTCCCCACCCTAGATTCTTGTGTATGTGTATTCCAAGATATTTGTAGGCATCTACCTCCTCTAGTATGTTTCCTCCCAAGTTAAATTCTGTATTAAGGTCTTCTCTTCTATTTTTCCTGGTGAAATTTACTACTTTACATTTATTCACGTTCAGCCCCATTAAATTTGTTTCAACCCATGTATTTATTAAATTTAAATCCTGTTGTAGCGTCTCCTCATCGTCTTTGCCATTTATAGTTTTGTATACTACACAATCATCGGCAAATAGACGGATTTTTGATGTGATGCCTTGTGCCAGGTTGTTGATGAAAATGTTAAATAACAGTGGTCCCAATACACTTCCTTGTGGTACCCCAGATGTTACTCTTATGTAGTCTGAGTACTCACTTCCGACCTTTACTTTTTGTATTCTATTGCTTAAGAAATTTTGAACCCATTTTGTGATAGTTGTATTTTGAATAACATTCTGTAATTTGGCTATAAGTTGTTTATGGGGAACTTTATCAAATGCTTTTTCGAAATCCAGCTATTTTCTCCCCCCTGTCCAAAGTGTCCGACAACTCCTGCACAAACCCCTGTAATTGTGTAGTGCATGAGTGTCCCTTTCGAAATCCATGTGTCCGACAACTCCTGCACAAACCCCTGTAATTGTGTAGTGCATGAGTGTCCCTTTCGAAATCCATGCTGTCCTCTAAATAAACCCCCCCTTTTTTCAATTATGATTTTAATTTCGGTATCAATTAATCTTTCTAATATCTTGCAGACAGCTGATGTTAGGCTAACTGGTCTATAGTTGGATAATTTTGCCCTTTCCCCACCCTTATGAATTGGTATAATGATTGCTTTCTTCCATTCCAATGGAACTATGCCCGTATCGATTGAATTTTGAAAAATAATAGTTAGATGCCGTGCGGGAGGTGGAGCTGGCGCTGCCTGGACTCTGGGTGTCGGAGGCGGCGTCGCGGTCTGGGCCCAATCTGGGACTGGCACGACTCGTAGGAGCTGGTCGACGTTGGCTCGCCCGGCTGACCGCGATGTGGCGATGTCCTCCAAATCGAACACGTTCGGTCCGATGCATCGTGTAATGCGGAACGGGCCGTACCGCTTCGGCGCCAGACTGGCGGCGATTCCCTTGCTGGCGTCGCTGAGAGTGTGCAGTTCCCTCCACACCAGGTCGCCGACATGGAAGGTCACCTCCTGGCGGTGCTCGTCGTACGTCTTCTTGGCTGTCGCGTGTGCAGCACGGACGTGCTGGGCTGCGAAGTCTCTAGCAGCCTCGAGGCGATGGCGGAGGTCGGCGGCGAACTCGTGGCGGGGCTTATCATCCGCCGTCTCGTCGGTGGCGGCTCTTGCGTCGTCGACGTTGCGCGTCCACGGCGCCCTCAGTTCCTGTCCGTACACGAGGAACGCAGGGGAGTATCCCGTAACGGAGCTGGTCGCGGTCCTCAAGGCGAAGAGGATCTCCGGCAGTCTCTGGTCCCAGTCTCTGTGCTCCTGGATGTAGGCCATAAGCGTCTGTTTGACCGTCGCGTTGTGGCGCTCGACGGATTGACCGCAGGGGCGGTATGGTACCGAGGGACGCTCTATGATGTTGAGGTGAGATAATACTCCTTTCAAGAGGTTACTGACGAATGGCTTTCCGTTGTCGCTGGAAATGCTGCGCGGAAAGCCCTGCCGCGAGATGACCTCCAACATGCGCGGTACGATGGCCGCTGTTGTCGCCGACTTCAGTGCAAACACCTCCAGGTACTTCGTGAATTTGTCCACGCAGACGAGAAGGTATTGGTGGCGGCTCTTAGACGTCGGCAGCGGTCCGATCAAGTCGACGCTTAACTCGGCGAATGGTTCCTCGGGATGGCGACTGAAGATCTTGCCCGCTGGTCGTTGCCTGCGTGGTTTGATTGTCTGGCAAGTGACGCACGACCGCACGAACTCAGACACGTCCGTCAGCATTCCCCTCCAGACGTAATCACGCCGGATGCGCGTGAGCGTGCGAAAATATCCGCCGTGTCCGCTCAATGGGTGCGTATGTCCCGTTGTCAGAACAAGGGACCTCAAGTTCCGTGGCAACCAGACCGTTGTTCCGGGGTGTTCCTTGATTCTGCGGATGAGGAGGCCGTCGTTGTTGATCTCGCTGTCTGTTGCCACGCTGCGTATCCATGTGGCGAGTTCGGAGTCGTCTGGCAGCTCGTTGTGCAACAGAAACCGCGCCAGGCTGACTAGTTCCTTGTCACCTTTCTGATGAGCGACGAGTAACGTAACATCCTTCAAGCATGTGATGTCGGCGTCGGCCACCGCGGTGATGTCGTCGTCGTCGACGGCGTCGGTCGCCGCGCATGCCGCCGCGACCTCGGGGTCTGCTTCGAACCTGACGGTGCGAACTTCGTCCTGTATGTTCATCGGGAAGAGGCTTTCGGCTACCGATGGTCTTGGCGACTCTGTCGATAGTGTGACGGGCGCCCTGCTAAGTGCGTCTGCTGGGAGGTTGTTAGTTCCTTTGCGGTAGCGCACCGTGCAGTTGTAGCCCTGTAAGCGCAGGACCCAGCGGCGGACTCGGCTGGACGCTAGATCCGTCTGGAACATCCAGGACAGAGAGGCGTGGTCGCAGTGGATGTCGAAAGTCGTGAACTCCAGGTACGGGCGGAACTTGTCCACCGCCCACACCACAGCCAGGCACTCGAGTTCTTGAACAGTGTAGTTTTTCTCGTGCTTTGAGAGCTGGCTGCTGATGTACTCGACTGGACGCTGTTTACCGTCGTGGTCTTGGAGAAGAACTGCTCCGATGCCTATTCCGCTGGCGTCGGTCTCCACGGAGAACGGCGGTTGAGATCAGGAAGAGCCAGAGCCGTCGCTGCGATCAACCCGTTGATAAGTTGCCTGAAAGCTGCTTCTTCCTCGGTAGACCAGACCCACGGGACATCCTTGCGCGTGAGTCGAGTCAGTTTGGCGGACAGACCTGCCATGTCTTTGATGAAGGATCTGTAGTAGCCGACGAGACCGAGGAAACTCTGCATCTCCTTAACGGACGTCGGTCGGGGGAAGTTCAGAACTGCCTCCACTTTAGCTGGATTCGGGAGGCACTGGCCCGGCCGGAGGACGTGGCCGAGGAAGTGCAGAGTGCGTTGAAACATTTGAATCTTCTTTGGGTTGACGGTGAGTCCGGCGTCTTCCAGGCGGCGCAGCACTTCCTCTATGTGCCGGACGTGGTCCTCCGCGGTCTCGGAGAACACTACGATGTCGTCCAGGAAGACCATGGCGCATTTGTACTTGAGGTCCCCTAGGACGTTGTCCATCAGCTCCTGGAACCTGGCCGGACTCCCAGCCAGCCCGAACGGCATCCTCTTGAATTGTAGGAGGCCTCGATGACAGATGAAGGCAGTCTTGGGTCTGTCCTTGTAAGCTACTTGTATCTGGTGGAATCCCTGTGAGAGGTCTAGGGATGTAAACCACTGCGCCCGTCCCAACTGTGCGAAGATCCACTTCGTCGTGGGCATGGCGTAGACGGGAACGACTGTCCTCTGGTTGACGGGGCGGTAGTCGACGGCGAGCCTGTAACCTTCGACGGGCTTCTTCTTAGGCACGATCACGGGAGCTGACGCCCAGTTGCTCTGAGATGGCTCGATCATGTCGTCTCGGAGGAGGTCGTCGATCAGAGAGTCCAAAATCGCTCGCTTTCTCGAGTTGACCTCGCGAAGCTTGCAGCGGTATGGCGCGCTGTTTCCGGTGTCGATATGATGGACGACTCGCGCTGTGGAACCCGGCTTCTTCGTGAAGAGAGCCGAGTAGCGCGCCATGACGGTCCTGAGCGCCGGCAATACTTCGGACGGGCAGTCTGAGGGTCTGTCGAACACATCGCCGACCACTTCTTGCACAGCTGTGCCGTCCTTCGCCTATCGCCCGCCGGGGAACCTTGTGATCGTGTTCGGCGGCGACGCAGACTTCGGGGTACTTCCGGTTCGCTCGATAGAATGAGCGCAGAACGCCGATGCGACCCTCGGACTCCCGAGGCGTCGGGGCGCCGGTAGTATTCGGTTTCTCTAGCACCTTGCTTAGAGCTAGTATGACCGACGCTAACTGTTGCTCGCGTGATGGTCGTCGGAACGAATGTGGTCTCGCGGAACTGCTCTGGCCTGGCCTCGCTGAGACCTTGCTACCTCGTGTCATCGCAGATCCCGTGACGCCTGGCATCGTGGCGGGGACGGCGACGTGGCTCGGCGACGCCGGAAGTCTCGCGGCAGCGTCGCTGGATGACGGCGTCGTGGCGGAGACGGCGACGTTGCTCTGCGAAAACGGGAGTCTCGCAGCGGCGGCGCTGGATGACGGCGTCGTGGCGGGGACGGCGACGTGGCGCACTGTTGGGGCTGTCGTGGCGACGGAGGCGTAAGATCGCGCAGTTATCGGCGTGGCCGCGAAGAAGTCTGGAGGCCGTGCCCTCGGAGCCGTGGAGACTTGCTCGAGCTGCGCTACGCGGGATGGCATTTGACGGCGTCGGCTGTGGACTGGGTGGACGCCGCTCTGTCGACTGCAGGGACTCGCTAACTTGGCGAATCGAATCAGCCGCTGTGGGGCTGTACCTACTGTCCAGCCGCCGTCCGCCGTGTGGATGGATATCCCTGTAGCATTTAGGAAGTCTCTGCCTAAGATGATGGCTTCCGAGGCGTCCGGCAGGAACAAGAAGGACTGCCGACGGCTTCCTCCTGGCCAGGACACTCTGAACTGCCACTTCTCCGAGACTTGCGCTCTACCTGACGCCAACTGCAAGTCGCAGGACGTAGCTCGAGGTTTGCTTCCAAGCTGCATGGCTGCTTGCCGACTTTCTTTCCCGATGATGCTCACCGATGAGCCTGTGTCCAGCAAGGCCGGGAATGTCGACTGTCCGATTGATAAGCTTAATCTTGGCGCCTGGGTCTGCGACACACTAACCTGCATGGCGTCGCCAGCGAGGGAGTTTGCAGTTTTCTCTCTCACTGGCGCCAGTTTTTTTATTGTTTCTGGTGCCCCGACGACGTCCGGCGCTGTGACGGCGTCGGCTTGAAGAACGGCGACTGCGACTGCTGCTGTGACGGCGTCGGCTGGTAGAACGGCGTCTGCGACTGCTGCTGTGACGGCGTCGGCTGGGATGGGCACTGTTTTGCCCAATGCCCGACGCCGTGGCATCTATTGCACTTGTCAGCAGGCTGTGCTCGCGACGTCGCTCGCGTCATCTGCTGCTGCCCTGGCGTGGTGAATGTCGCCGACGGTGTTCGCTGGTTCTTTGCCCTCGGCGTAAACGCCAGATCAGTTTCCAGTGTGTTTGAGCTTGGTATGGGGGGTGGTTTGTAAGCTGAACTTCGCCATACCAAAGTCTCGATTTCGACTCCGAAATCCTCCAAAGCGCGCAAAGAGGTGAAGCTCCGTCCCTGGAGGAACTGGCGTGCCGACGGCGACGCTTGAGCGAGGACGCGCTACATCTTCTCTTCCTCTGCGGCTGGCGAGCCGAGGCGCTCGTAGAACTCGACGATGACGCGCACGAAGGACGAGAAGTCTTCCTCCTCGTGCTGGGTCCTGTCGTCCAGCTCGCGCTGCAGCCGCCGCTTCCGGTCTGGTTGGCCGAACGCTCCATAGAACTCACGTGAGAACTCTCCCCACGTCTCGTAGCCGCCGCGTGACGACCACCAGCGCTCGGCGTCGCCAACGAACGCTACCGGGAGCAGCTCCTCCAGCACCCACTCCTCGGATTGATGTTGGGCCTTTGCGTACCTAACAATGGCCCTAATGAACTGCTCCGGGGTCTTGCTGTCGGCTCTTCCCGCGAACGTCGGCACTTCTATCTTGAGCGAACGGACCAGCTCCTTCCGCGACGCTACGAGGTGGTCTGGCTGATGAGCGGGCGTCGAGGGGCTGCCGAACTGCTCCCATCTCCTCATCCCGACCACGTAGTCGTTGAACTCGAATGTCTTCTTTCTTGCTTCAAATCTAATTACGTCGAGAGGGAGGTCGTCTTGAATAAACGAATCCATTCTCGCAAACGCTTGCACAACTTATAATAAACACGATATATATATTTTAAAAAAAACTTTTGAACGAGCCCCCAATTGTTAGGTCTAGGGGCTAACAATACTATTAAAACACGGAATACAGTTTAATACATTTATTTGAATTAATTAGAGACACACACACACCGCAGATAATATCCACTGTTCTCAACTGTTCACAACTGTTCACGTCTGTGGTCCCGTTAGCACTCGCCACTCGCAGTCGCACTCCGATTCTCTCGCTCACCCCTTTGGTCTGCCTGCCTCCCTTCGCCTCGCACAGGTGCACATTCCTAAGCTAAAATGTGTACATCCGCTGTGACACGGCGGACCTAAACTATTTCTACCTAAGACAACTAAAACACATTCAATCTTATATATTATGATAGTCACGTTTAAACTAAAATACCTACAACTTACTACTAATCTAACACCTACACTAATCCGTTAGGATGGCGCCATCCTAACAGTTGGTCAACCTGCTGTTAAAGCATTGAGTCATACCAGATATCGGTCTCATATGCCTCTAGTTAATAAAGCAGGCAGCCAACATAACGAAAAAACGTATATCTGTATCGTCGGAGAACTACATCGCCAGGTTGGGTCCTTAGACTTACGGCTGTGACAAAAAAGTGTTCACATTGAAACTGGATTTTATAGTCGACTCGGCAGCTGGGTCGCTTTAAGTGTGAATGTTTATTAGGAAAGGAAGGTGGGAAGGAGGCGGCCTTGCCTGTTAGCATGGAATCTTCCCAGCATGCATCTCGACCATGAGAAAGCTCAGGAAGTACAAGCTTTGGAGAGGATTCCAGACTTAGCTGGAGCTTTAGTTTCACGGGAACACAATTCGAGATTGTTATTTGATTTTAGCGATGCGTGACGCTAAACGCGTTGTATGCGTACAACCATGTACAACTAGGCAAATGGGATGTGGATGAATGATTATGATAAAGAGATGATGATGAAGTAGAAAGTGGATGGGGAACGAGATGCATATTAATAGAGAACGCTCCCACCATTTTCCTTTCGACTGAGGGAAATGACAATAGTGTATAAAAGGTCAAATTGTCTAGGTTTCCTTCCTCAATCATTTATGAATTGGTCCACTACATTTTTATTCCTACTATAAACATGTACACGTTGTTTATATTTCATGTGTATGTGCCATTGATTTTCTACGATACCATTGAATTAATACATAATAAAAGTTATATAAAGAAAAAAATACTGTGGTACTTCCAATTATATTAACGACCTTCCCACCTACAATCGTTGCAACGAAGAAAGAGGTATGGGTATTGGATAGATAATGACTAAAAAGAATGGAGCGGATGCCAGAGTTCGATTCCCCTCCTGCGTCAGTCCTGACTGAGTATTCTTCGTAGTTTCCCTCAGTCGAGAGGCAAGAAGGTTCCCATACTTCCCATCTCCTTCCCATACTCATTATCAATCATTATAATCATTAATTTATCGACGTTATAGCTTAGTTGCAGAGCAGTACGACGTTAAAGACCATTAAAATAAAAACTATAGTAGGCTTTAAATATATTCCATCGAACCATAGAAATGGTAACATCTGTGAATGGTTTGGAATAAACTCGCTGATCTTCTTTGAGATATCTTGAAACGTTTCGCGTGTATACTAATCAGTGTCTTGGTCGAATTTCTTCTTCTGTCAGGAGCCGTGCTATTTCCTGCGCGCATCTTTACAACCAAGGAAGATCGTTTCGGAATGTAGTCCAATAGAAAATAATGAGATCTGTTTAAACCTTGGTCAGCTTATTTGTGGACAGTAAATTCATCTCCCATGCGAAAGAGAATGGTAAAGCTTGACAAAGATTCGACTCATTTCGATGCAAATTCTAACTAATAAAAGTTTGATAGTGTCACAGGAGATCATGGAAAAAATATCTGTCTTTTTTCTTCCGAGTCAGTTGAGATTAAATGTTATATAAATTGGTTATATTTAACACAGGCGACATGAATACATGAAGTAAAATTAGTTATATCAAAAAACAATGAAAATTCTATAATCTATAACAATTCTTTGCCTCAGAGGTAGAAGGGCGGAAGTTCATTTCTATGATTTTTTAATTGAGCTCAAAAATATTTCAGGGTTCATCAAATCATATTTTGTAATAATGACACGAGTCATTGTAGATAATACTGAAATATATCTGTATTTGTTGACATCAGTCAAATGGCAATGATTGCATCATTCCAGAAATGTGCAACACAAAATCTAGAAAATTGACAGAATTCGAGACACAGAATTATTATCAATATTAAAATTTGTTCCATATTTGATTTTTTCCATTATTAAAATTTGTTTCTTTATTTTTTATTAAATAATATTTGGCCTATGACAGAAATTTATGACATCCTGAAGAATTCTGTTTTCCACATTCCACCTCAACTAACGCCCCCATTCATAGAGAATACACGCCAATAAATTAGTAATAAAGCAACCAGGAATTTAACATTCGCTATCCATTTAATTATACAAAGTCAATCAACACATGCATACTTGGAAAGTTGTTAATGATCATAAATACTTAAATATGCCATGAAAAGAAATGTTAATGACTCAATCAAATCACGATGTGCATCTTAATGATCTGTTTATGAAGATATCAATACTGCTATCAGTCACACTATAGGGCAAACTAGATTGTAACACACAACGCACTGGAAGTACACGTTCAGTAGTAGAGAAAAATTATATTTATTGGTTATTTATGTGTCTTAATGATTTAAGATTGACTTGAAGAAGGATGACATTTGCTGCCATCGGTGAGTCACTAACTGGATCCATTGATTTAAAATGTAAAATGCATGCACAAAATATTTATTTTTATAATATATAATTTTCTTGTAGTGTTACCCCATGTATTAATTAATAATTACAAAATAAAAGATGGCACCTTGTAGCCCTACACTAGCCATTCTGCCTCCGGCTGCTAAATGTGCAATAAATAATAATACCTATTATGTTCAGTGTTGTGAATTATCTAGATAAAATTATCTAGATAATTATCTAGATAATTATTTTCTATCTATTATCTTATCTAGATAATTTAATATTTGGTTATCTTTATCTAGATAAAAATATAGCTATCTATTGGCAATTATCTAGATAAAAAATATGAAATTCAAAATGCATTTGCCTGCATGAACATGCACGAACCTCAAATGTCAGATGATATGAAAAAGGAAAATCATCTCCGTTTAGTCGCATTTGTTGGCTTGTTTTGACAGCCCTATTTTTTCAAAACTCGAAGTCCGAATTAAGGATTTGAAAATAATTATAGGGAACAGTATTATTTGGTAAAAAATATCTATTATCTATTACAATTATCTAGATGATTTCTTGGAAATTTATCTTTATCTAATCTAGATTTTTTTCAGGTTATCTTTATCTTTATCTAGATAAAAAAAAATATCTAATCACAACACTGATTATGTTTGCTTATTATGAGACCGTGATAAACAATTCCTTCAAATTTCAAAATGATTGAATCAAAGTGCCCCAGCCTTGCAGAAGATTTCCAATTGCATCCAAAGTGAGAAAAATTACCTACTTCATTTAACCCTTCTGTTAACACTGGTGCAGTTAGCACATGTTAATGATGTTAGTTTTTGGAAATATCAATCTACAATTCTATTCACAGAGAAAAGTAATATTCATAATTTTTTAATTTGTCATTTCGCTTCAGGATGATTGAGGAAGATTGTGAGGTGAGTGAGGTGATGATGATGATGATGATGATAAGTATCTAATGGTAAGGTAAGATGTATGGAAGGAGGTGGTCGTGACCCATTAAAAAAGCAATCTGCCCTTCGAAGTCCTTGACTGAGGAAAACCATAAAAATTCCTTATACATGAAGGGGCAACCAGCAGGGCGATTGTATAACTTTTTTAGCAGGGATAATGATCGTTATCGATACCAATTGCTAAAAGTAATCTATTAATATCATTGTTAATCATTTGAATTGTGCAAAAGCTACGAGGATATGAAATATAATCACATTATTTATCGCAGGAAGTCAACTTTAAGCACTTTGAATTGCTTTACCTTCTGATAGGCTAAATTACTTTCATCAATTGGTATAGATAACGTTCCATTATCTCGGCTAAGAAGTTATACAATTGCACTGCAGTAATGCAATTGTGTAACTTTCATTTCCAAATGTAGACTACATCTATCGTTCATAGCCAATAGCCGAGCAAGGCGAAACACATACCCTGTTCGCTATTGGCTAGAAGCGACAGATGTAGATCTACATCTGGAAGTGAAAGTTATAGACAATCAGCTGCAGGGGTGGGATCATATAAAATAACTTTGTTATCACTTAACAATCTTCTCATCTCACCCGAATTACATTAATTACGTTGCAATGAGAAGAATTGTCACTCGAGAACAAAATTGTCATTTTAAATGATCCCACCCCTATAGATATGCCAGTTTAAAATTGTATGTAATTTTACCTAATATAGGTAGTGAATAGTATAAGCAAACGAAATAGACATTCTAACAAATTATGAGTTTGTCAGAATCAAACATACAAATTCCTAGCCACTCTCATAATTCCAACGAAATTAATATAAAAATAGGAAAAAGGAAAGGAGCGATCTATGCCTTTACAAAATGAGGAAAGCCAAAATGCACATAATGTTAGGATGGATAACCATGGCAAGAAGAGAATGGAAGAAGTCCAGTGGTTTGAACATCTTAGCAAACTGCGTATGAGTTGTGTATGGATGTTATTCAATCCTAAAGCAACATTGTTAGCTGCTGAAGCCGAATAAGTCAAGAACGAGGAGTGGTGACAAGAATATTCCCATGGTACAGTTGACAAGATCAGCTCTTAATATTACATGCATATTCAAGGATGAACAACGAACACATTTTCAAAGTCACCAGACTGAGACATATATAGACATTTTAGATAAAAAAAATATACGTCTCATTTTGTTTTCTAAATTGTGTTGCTTTAACAGAGAATAGTTTTTAGCGTGTAATTTTCATTCTCTTTCTGATGAATAAAACTGGTAAATCATTGAAACTTGTATCATTCATATCCCCAAGGTTAAAATGAATGGAGGCAATAAACAAAAAAACTGCTTTCCAAAGAAGGAGAGACTAGACATCAGCTCATCAATTGACTTGCTCCATTTTTTTATATAACTTCTTTCCAATGGTGAATGGTTTTCAGAATACTTCGCTGTGGTTTTTACATTAAGTACGTAGAAGTGTAAACAATGCAGTAAATGTTAGATGGCTCGAAAGTTCTCTTTACAATTACCCCTTTGAATAAGATTTAATATCACAACAATTTACGCAACTAGAGAGAAATTGGGATAATATATTATACAACTAATTAATTATCAATAATATGTACCATGCCGGAGTATGTTTTCGAAATGGTATTTTATGAATTAAAACGACTTAATTACAATTTTGTTAACCTCATGCACCTATTGTCAACTTGCTACAGAATTAGTCACATCTTAGACCCTAACAGTGGTCGAATGGGGGAGATGGGGTCTTAATATAATTTACAATCCAAGCATATCCTATAATTAATTTCGTTAATATAATAATGAATTATAATATAATAATGAATTTGGTTACATCACCATCCCCCAAAAATGAATTCGGTTGCATTACCATCCCCCAACAAAGAATTAGGTTGGATCACCATCCACCCATAATGAATTTGGTTACATCACCATCCACCCATAATGAATTTGGTTGCATCACCATCCCCCCATAAAGAATTTGGTTGCACCATCCCCCCCATAATGCATTTGGTTGCATCACCATCCCCCCATAATGAATTTGGTTACATCACCATCCACCCATAATGAATTTGGTTGCATCACCATCCCCCCATAAAGAATTTGGTTGCACCATCCCCCCCATAATGCATTTGGTTGCATCACCATCCCCCCATTATGAATTTCGATACATCACCTTCCCCCCATAATGAATTTGGTTGCATCACCATCCCCCCATAAAGAATTTGGTTACATCACCATCCACCCATAATGAATTTGGTTACATCACCATCCACCCATAATGAATTTGGATACATCACCATCCCCCCATAATGAATTTGGTTGCATTTCCATCGCCCGCATAAAGAGTTTGATACATTACCATGACGCCATTAAAAAAAAAGTATGATGCATTACAATACCACATAAAAACTTGATGTATTAATCCTCCATAACTATGAGATTTGACAGCCTTTTCAAGAAAAAAATCGCCATTTTAGCGTACTAAATTCGTTTTAAAAACTAAGATCCAAAAATGGCCTGTAGTATTAACTTGGAGAGAGAGCTTCGTCTGGTTGACGCAATTTCGACGGTTTTAATTTAGTTTAATCTACCAATTCGACCTCCGCCCTCTCGCATTGCCTCCGTGATGTAATCCGCATCATCTCATGATTGGTGATCGCATCAATTCTTCTTTGGACAACACTGGCCACTAACTCATCTAGCTGTAGACGAGACCCGATTCATCATTGTCAGAATTAATTAAAATTTGCACTCAGAGCGTACCTTAGACGTTTCTTCAGAGCTTGTTATACAATTTCTCGGCCACACACACACCTTTCATAATCAATGTATAATAATCCACTGGATTATAAACTGAACGCATTTTATTCGCCTGACACACCCCCACATCGTTAGTAAGGGCAGCGGCACATTTATCCCGGAAAACTTTCAATATATGAAAACACTAATAAAAAGATTGATATTGAAAATGAAAATGAAAATAATTTTATAATATGGTGAATAACATTTTCGTTTGGACATCTTTGAGCGTGCTCGTGTCATGAATATTTATAGGAAAAAAACAAGATGATGACCAAAAATAAAAAATTGACAACATAAGTATTAAATAGTCAAGGATTAAAAAAGAATTTTAATAAAGATATTATACCTTTCTGAGATATTGGCAATTAAAACTAGGTACCTACCTTGATAACTTAATGATGCTTTTCCCCTTTTGACACTTGTCTTTCCTAACATCTTAATTTCAATTTCTTGGACGTCTTTTTTTATTATTATTGATCGTAGTAAATTTTTAAATTTTGCTCTTCATTTTGCTTTCCCATGGTAACTCAATAATATAATATATAGGTACGAAAAATTGTACTTACCATCTAGCAAAAAGTACAAATTCATATCATTTTTTATTATGAAAAGATCTGGATAATTAAATAACTAATGCCTACATGATGACATATGAAGTATACTTTGAAGCATGTTTACTCATGTCCAGACTTACACACTGGAGGTCCCAGGCTCGATTCAAGTAGTATTCCTTCGTGCAGGTTCGTTTCATGTTCCTCTTCGGTTGAGATGCAATTTTAGAAATGTTCGCTACAAATAAGACACGAGAGCCATCTTCCAACATCCATCCTTACCTATTCTTCATCATCATTTCCCAATAATCATATTTTTTGTCCGGGGCTTAACGTCGCACTGTTCTGCAGCGAGGCTAATGGCGACGGATGAATGATTATGATGATGATTGGGAGATGATGGTGTAGAGTAGGTAAGGATGGAACTAAAACTCCTTGGGATGGAAGGTGGGAAGGAGGCGGTCGTGGCTTATTAGTATGGTACCTTCCCAGCATTTGCCTGTCGACTGAGGGAATACTACGAAAACACCCCAGTCAGGAAGGACGGCCGCGGGAATCGAACCGGGGCCTCCGGAATACAAAATAACCGAGTTGAAGGACAGTGCGACGTTAAACGCTACTCAAATATAAAATATACCTATTATCAACAGATTTTATTTCAAGATAATATCGTGATTTATCTTTACAGTTTAAACGCATGAAATCGCATGGAAACGTCATTTCAAACCATCATCAGATATTATATTCCCTACTTCACAAGTATATCGAGAAAGTAAGACAAGATTCTCAAGATATCACACCCACACCTTGTAGGAGAAGAGCGGTAGCATATCGCTGCCCAATGTCACTACATAACAGAAAGTAAGAGAATAGGATTCTCACACCCACACCTTGTAGGAGAAGAGCGGTAGCGCATCGCGGCCCAATGTCACTACATAACAGAAAGTAAGAGAATAGGATTCTCAAGATATCACACCCACACCTTGTAGGAGAAGAGCGGTAGAGCATTGCTGCCCAATGTCACTACATAACAGAAAGTAAGAGAATAGGATTCTCAACATATCACACCCACACCTTGTAGGAGAAGAGCGGTAGAGCATTGCTGCCCAATGTCACTACATAACAGAAAGTAAGAGAATAGGATTCTCAAGATATCACACCCACACCTTGTAGGAGAAGAGCGGTAGAGCATTGCTGCCCAATGTCACTACATAACAGAAAGTAAGAGAATAGGATTCTCACACCCACACCTTGTAGGAGAAGAGCGGTAACGCATCGCGGCCCAATGTCACTACATAACAGAAAGTAAGAGAATAGGATTCTCAAGATATCACAACCACACCTTGTAGGAGAAGAGCGGTAACGCATCACGGCCCAATGTCACTACATAACAGAAAGTAAGAGAATAGGATTCTCACACCCACACCTTGTAGGAGAAGAGCGGTAGCGCATCGCGGCCCAATGTCACTACATAACAGTAAGTAAGAGAATAGGATTCTCAAGATATCACACCCACACCTTGTAGGAGAAGAGCGGTAGAGCATTGCTGCCCAATGTCCTACATAACAGAAAGTAAGAGAATAGGATTCTCAAGATATCACACCCACACCTTGTAGGAGAAGAGCGGTAGCGCATCGCGGCCCAATGTCACTACATAACAGAAAGTAAGAGAATGATTCTCAAGATATCACACCCACACCTTGTAGGAGAAGAGCGGTAGCGCATCACGGCCCAATGTCACTACATAACAGAAAGTAAGAGAATAGGATTCTCAAGATATCACACCCACACCTTGTAGGAGAAGAGCGGTAGAGCATTGCTGCCCAATGTCACTACATAACAGAAAGTAAGAGAATAGGATTCTCAAGATATCACACCCACACCTTGTAGGAGAAGAGCGGTAGAGCATTGCTGCCCAATGTCACTACATAACAGAAAGTAAGAGAATAGGATTCTCAAGATATCACACCCACACCTTGTAGGAGAAGAGCGGTAACGCATCGCGGCCCAATGTCACTACATAACAGAAAGTAAGAGAATAGGATTCTCAAGATATCACACCCACACCTTGTAGGAGAAGAGCGGTAGCGCATCACGGCCCAATGTCACTACATAACAGAAAGTAAGAGAATAGGATTCTCAAGATATCACACCCACACCTTGAAGAAGAAGAGCGGTAGCGCATCGCGGCCCAATGTCACTACATAACAGAAAGTAAGAGAATGATTATCAAGATATCACACCCACACCTTGTAGGAGAAGAGCGGTAACGCATCACGGCCCAATGTCACTACATAACAGAAAGTAAGAGAATAGGATTCTCAAGATCTCACACCCACACCTTGTAGGAGAAGAGCGGTAGCGCATCGCGGCCCAATGTCACTACATAACAGAAAGTAAGAGAATAGGATTCTCAAGATATCACACCCACACCTTGTAGGAGAAGAGCGGTAGCGCATCGCGGCCCAATGTCACTACATAACAGAAAGTAAGAGAATAGGATTCTCAAGATATCACACCCACACCTTGTAGGAGAAGAGCGGTAACGCATCGCGGCCCAATGTCACTACATAACAGAAAGTAAGAGAATAGGATTCTCAAGATATCACACCCACACCTTGTAGGAGAAGAGCTGTAGCGCATCACGGCCCAATGTCACTACATAACAGAAAGTAAGAGAATAGGATTCTCACACCCACACCTTGTAGGAGAAGAGCGGTAGCGCATCGCGGCCCAATGTCACTACATAACAGAAAGTAAGAGAATAGGATTCTCAAGATATCACACCCACGCCTTGTAGGAGAAGAGCGGTAGAGCATTGCTGCCCAATGTCACTACATAACAGAAAGTAAGAGAATAGGATTCTCAAGATATCACACCCACACCTTGTAGGAGAAGAGCGGTAGAGCATTGCTGCCCAATGTCACTACATAACAGAAAGTAAGAGAATAGGATTCTCACACCCACACCTTGTAGGAGAAGAGCGGTAGCGCATCGCGGCCCAATGTCACTACATAACAGAAAGTAAGAGAATAGGATTCTCAAGATATCACACCCACACCTTGTAGGAGAAGAGCGGTAGAGCATTGCTGCCCAATGTCACTACATAACAGAAAGTAAGAGAATAGGATTCTCACACCCACACCTTGTAGGAGAAGAGCGGTAGCGCATCACGGCCCAATGTCACTACATAACAGAAAGTAAGAGAATAGGATTCTCAAGATATCACACCCACACCTTGTAGGAGAAGAGCGGTAGCGCATCACGGCCCAATGTCACTACATAACAGAAAGTAAGAGAATAGGATTCTCAAGATCTCACACCCACACCTTGTAGGAGAAGAGCGGTAGCGCATCACGGCCCAATGTCACTACATAACAGAAAGTAAGAGAATAGAATTCTCAAGATATCACACCCACACCTTGTAGGAGAAGAGCGGTAGCGCATCACGGCCCAATGTCACTACATAACAGAAAGTAAGAGAATAGAATTCTCAAGATATCACACCCACACATTGTAGGAGAAGAGCGGTAGCGCATCGCGGCCCAATGTCACTACATAACAGAAAGTAAGAGAATAGGATTCTCAAGATATCACACCCACACCTTGTAGGAGAAGAGCGGTAGCGCATCGCGGCCCAATTTTACTACATAACAGAAAGTAAGAGAATAGGATTCTCAAGATATCACACCCACACCTTGTAGGAGAAGAGCGGTAACGCATCACGGCCCAATGTCACTACATAACAGAAAGTAAGAGAATAGAATTCTCAAGATATCACACCCACACCTTGTAGGAGAAGAGCGGTAACGCATCACGGCCCAATGTCACTACATAACAGAAAGTAAGAGAATAGGATTCTCAAGATATCACACCCACACCTTGTAGGAGAAGAGCGGTAGCGCATCACGGCCCAATGTCACTACATAACAGAAAGTAAGAGAATAGGATTCTCAAGATATCACACCCACACCTTGTAGGAGAAGAGCGGTAACGCATCACGGCCCAATGTCACTACATAACAGAAAGTAAGAGAATAGAATTCTCAAGATATCACACCCACACCTTGTAGGAGAAGAGCGGTAACGCATCACGGCCCAATGTCACTACATAACAGAAAGTAAGAGAATAGGATTCTCAAGATATCACACCCACACCTTGTAGGAGAAGAGCGGTAGCGCATCACGGCCCAATGTCACTACAAAACAGAAAGTAAGAGAATAGGATTCTCAAGATATCACACCCACACCTTGTAGGAGAAGAGCGGTAACGCATCACGGCCCAATGTCACTACATAACAGAAAGTAAGAGAATAGAATTCTCAAGATATCACACCCACACCTTGTAGGAGAAGAGCTGTAGCGCATCGCGGCCCAATGTCACTACATAACAGAAAGTAAGAGAATAGGATTCTCAAGATATCACACCCACACCTTGTAGGAGAAGAGCGGTAACGCATCGCGGCCCAATGTCACTACATAACAGAAAGTAAGAGAATAGGATTCTCAAGATATCACACCCACACCTTGTAGGAGAAGAGCGGTAACGCATCACGGCCCAATGTCACTACATAACAGAAAGTAAGAGAATAGATTTCTCAAGATATCACACCCACACCTTGTAGGAGAAGAGCGGTAACGCATCACGGCCCAATGTCACTACATAACAGAAAGTAAGAGAATAGGATTCTCAAGATATCACACCCACACCTTGTAGGAGAAGAGCGGTAGCGCATCACGGCCCAATGTCACTAAATAACAGAAAGTAAGAGAATAGGATTCTCAAGATATCACACCCACACCTTGTAGGAGAAGAGCGGTAACGCATCGCGGCCCAATGTCACTACATAACAGAAAGTAAGAGAATAGAATTCTCAAGATATCACACCCACACCTTGTAGGAGAAGAGCGGTAACGCATCACGGCCCAATGTCACTACATAACAGAAAGTAAGAGAATAGGATTCTCAAGATATCACACCCACACCTTGTAGGTGAAGAGCGGTAGCGCATCACGGCCCAATGTCACTACATAACAGAAAGTAAGAGTATAGGATTCTCAAGATATCACACCCACACCTTGTAGGAGAAGAGCGGTAACGCATCACGGCCCAATGTCACTACATAACAGAAAGTAAGAGAATAGGATTCTCAAGATATCACACCCACACCTTGTAGGAGAAGAGCGGTAGCGCATCACGGCCCAATGTCACTACATAACAGAAAGTAAGAGAATAGGATTCTCAAGATATCACACCCACACCTTGTAGGAGAAGAGCGGTAACGCATCACGGCCCAATGTCACTACATAACAGAAAGTAAGAGAATAGAATTCTCAAGATATCACACCCACACCTTGTAGGAGAAGAGCTGTAGCGCATCGCGGCCCAATGTCACTACATAACAGAAAGTAAGAGAATAGGATTCTCAAGATATCACACCCACACCTTGAAGGAGAAGAGCGGTAACGCATCGCGGCCCAATGTCACTACATAACAGAAAGTAAGAGAATAGGATTCTCAAGATATCACACCCACACCTTGTAGGAGAAGAGCGGTAACGCATCACGGCCCAATGTCACTACATAACAGAAAGTAAGAGAATAGAATTCTCAAGATATCACACCCACACCTTGTAGGAGAAGAGCGGTAACGCATCACGGCCCAATGTCACTACATAACAGAAAGTAAGAGAATAGGATTCTCAAGATATCACACCCACACCTTGTAGGAGAAGAGCGGTAGTGCATCACGGCCCAATGTCACTACATAACAGAAAGTAAGAGAATAGGATTCTCAAGATATCACACCCACACCTTGTAGGAGAAGAGCGGTAACGCATCGCGGCCCAATGTCACTACATAACAGAAAGTAAGAGAATAGAATTCTCAAGATATCACACCCACACCTTGTAGGAGAAGAGCGGTAACTCATCACGGCCCAATGTCACTACATAACAGAAAGTAAGAGAATAGGATTCTCAAGATATCACACCCACACCTTGTAGGTGAAGAGCGGTAGCACATCACGGCCCAATGTCACTACATAACAGAAAGTAAGAGAATAGGATTCTCAAGATATCACACCCACACCTTGTAGGAGAAGAGCGGTAACGCATCACGGCCCAATGTCACTACATAACAGAAAGTAAGAGAATAGGATTCTCAAGATATCACACCCACACCTTGTAGGAGAAGAGCGGTAGCGCATCACGGCCCAATGTCACTACATAACAGAAAGTAAGAGAATAGGATTCTCAAGATATCACACCCACACCTTGTAGGAGAAGAGCGGTAGCGCATCACGGCCCAATGTCACTACATAACAGAAAGTAAGAGAATAGGATTCTCAAGATATCACACCCACACCTTGTAGGAGAAGAGCGGTAACGCATCGCGGCCCAATGTCACTACATAACAGAAAGTAAGAGAATAGAATTCTCAAGATATCACACCCACACCTTGTAGGAGAAGAGCGGTAACGCATCGCGGCCCAATGTCACTACATAACAGAAAGTAAGAGAATAGGATTCTCAAGATATCACACCCACACCTTGTAGGAGAAGAGCGGTAACGCATCACGGCCCAATGTCACTACATAACAGAAAGTAAGAGAATAGAATTCTCAAGATATCACACCCACACCTTGTAGGAGAAGAGCGGTAACGCATCACGGCCCAATGTCACTACATAACAGAAAGTAAGAGAATAGGATTCTCAAGATATCACACCCACACCTTGTAGGAGAAGAGCGGTAGCGCATCACGGCCCAATGTCACTACATAACAGAAAGTAAGAGAATAGGATTCTCAAGATATCACACCCACACCTTGTAGGAGAAGAGCGGTAACGCATCGCGGCCCAATGTCACTACATAACAGAAAGTAAGAGAATAGAATTCTCAAGATATCACACCCACACCTTGTAGGAGAAGAGCGGTAACGCATCACGGCCCAATGTCACTACATAACAGAAAGTAAGAGAATGATTCTCAAGATATCACACCCACACCTTGAAGGGAAGAGCGGTAGCGCATCACGGCCCAATGTCACTACATAACAGAAAGTAAGAGAATAGGATTTTAAAGATATCACACCCACACCTTGTAGAAGAAGAGCGGTAACGCATCACGGCCCAATGTCACTACATAACAGAAAGTAAGAGAATAGAATTCTCAAGATATCACACCCACACCTTGTAGGAGAAGAGCGGTAGCGCATCGCGGCCCAATGTCACT
Source organism: Leuctra nigra (assembly GCA_934045905.1). NCBI lineage: Eukaryota > Metazoa > Arthropoda > Insecta > Plecoptera > Leuctridae > Leuctra > Leuctra nigra. Next base: position 38,963,431 of record OW203763.1, read on the forward strand.
ACATAACAGAAAGTAAGAGAATAGAATTCTCACACCCACACCTTGTAGGAGAAGAGCGGTAGCGCATCGCGGCCCAATGTCACTACATAGCAGAAAGTAAGAGAATGATTCTCAAGATATCACACCCACACCTTGAAGGGAAGAGCGGTAGAGCATTGCTGCCCAATGTCACTTCATAACAGAAAGTAAGAGAATAGGATTCTCAAGATATCACACCCACACCTTGTAGGAGAAGAGCGGTAACGCATCACGGCCCAATGTCACTACATAACAGAAAGTAAGAGAATAGAATTCTCAAGATATCACACCCACACCTTGTAGGAGAAGAGCGGTAACGCATCACGGCCCAATGTCACTACATAACAGAAAGTAAGAGAATAGGATTCTCAAGATATCACACCCACACCTTGTAGGAGAAGAGCGGTAGCGCATCACGGCCCAATGTCACTACATAACAGAAAGTAAGAGAATAGGATTCTCAAGATATCACACCCACACCTTGTAGGAGAAGAGCGGTAACGCATCGCGGCCCAATGTCACTACATAACAGAAAGTAAGAGAATAGAATTCTCAAGATATCACACCCACACCTTGAAGGGAAGAGCGGTAGCTCATCACGGCCCAATGTCACTACATAACAGAAAGTAAGAGAATAGGATTCTCAAGATATCACACCCACACCTTGTAGAAGAAGAGCGGTAACGCATCACGGCCCAATGTCACTACATAACAGAAAGTAAGAGAATAGAATTCTCAAGATATCACACCCACACCTTGTAGGAGAAGAGCGGTAGCGCATCGCGGCCCAATGTCACTACATAACAGAAAGTAAGAGAATAGGATTCTCACACCCACACCTTGTAGGAGAAGAGCGGTAGCGCATCGCGGCCCAATGTCACTACATAGCAGAAAGTAAGAGAATGATTCTCAAGATATCACACCCACACCTTGAAGGGAAGAGCGGTAGAGCATTGCTGCCCAATGTCACTACATAACAGAAAGTAAGAGAATAGGATTCTCAAGATCTCACACTAAACGCCTGTAGGACGAAATAAAACAAATTACCCATTCCCTACTATGAATTTTTTTGCATTCAACAGTTCTGAAGACCCGTACAAAGCCTTATTTTATTAACAATTACATTGTTAAAAGATATTGATAAAAATCGATTAAGATACTCTTCAAGGCCACGCTCACTTCTCAGCCGTCTTAAGAATAGTGTTAGTTTCTGACCACCTCAAATGTTCTCTCAGCAATAAAGACATTATGATTATTATTCCATTATTATTCTAAGTCATAAGCAAGTGAGTATTTTAAAATAGGGCATGTACCAAGTCATCTATCAACATGTGTCTTATTCTATTAGTTTACAAATAAGATGAACTCTCATTCTACAAGTAATTGCACTGAAGGCGGTGAATTTCAGAAATAACAAAATGTCTGCCCAAATATTTCAATTAGTCTTATGAAAAATGAGTTTGTAACTATAAACAAGTTAATTGTCTGACGCAATGTGTAAAATAAGGTGAGTAAAACTATTTCATGAAGAGAATAGTTTATGCAAATTCTTAAATGATAGATAGGTAGTTGAGATTTGAGGTAGTGGTGGTTGAGATTGAAGTAAATGGGATCTGACAGACCCCATTTACTTTTGATTGTCATGTGCATTGAAGGTATTCAGTGTACATTTATGATTTATTTGCATTGCTCAATAACAGACCTTAAATATTGCCATATTTATGTTGCTTTATATTTTTTTATTGACTTTAATAAACACAAGGAAAATTTTGAATTTTTAGAGGATCCTTGCTATTTTTTAAATAAATATATATATATTAAATGCAGTTGGGCAGACGGTTTGTTCCGTTGATTGTGCTGGTGGCCCTGAAAAGGGTCGTGGGCGACGTTTCGAAGGACTTACTTCCATCATCTTTGGGCAACGACTGAGAAGATGGCAGCTTGCTTTATTTTTATTGAACTATCTGAAGCACTTCGACGTTACAATCTAATATTAAAGTCGTTTCTAATAGGTAACCCATTTTCGGCCCAAAGTTACACTAGGATTTTTTTCAGAAGTGCTGCTATCTTTGAAGAAACAGGAGAAATGGCAAGCTTGGGGGTCTGACAGATCCCAGGTTTATTGACCACAAATCGATCTTTCACGCATTGGGGGGAAGAATTGACCATTTTTGACATGCGCTATTGTGTGTGTTTAAATCCGTATATCGATGCAGTGATAGGCTATGGTATCGTAGCAAAATAATAATTGCGGCCTCTTGAATTGAAACAGAAAAATATTACACTTCTGGAGGCCATCGACCCAATACGTACAAGACGAATAAATACCGCATTGCTGAAATACCCTCATAAATTGCAAATAGAAAAAATATCGCCAGTATAATTGAAAGAAATCACTCGATAAATTATGATGAATATAACTAACAAGTATGGAATCGTTACATTCAGTACTTCATTTTCCATTACCTGTCCATAGTTGTCAATGTCATATGTTTTTCATATGTACTTGGTCTTAGGCATATGTAATCTCAACACATGGTTATCTGTACAAATAGCTTTAGGATATTCAGTCATGCTCAGTTTATTTGAGCTAATAAAACATTTAAAATAAGTATATACTATAATATCTAAAAGTACCAAACTTCCGCCAAATTTATAAATAACTATAACTTCATATTTATAACATAACAGATTATAGTGATATCGTCAATATCTCTCATTATGTGTCTAAAATGTGAGTTCAGAGACCACGTCCAATACGGGATGTGGTTTGATGTGGATTTTGAAAGCAGGCGTTTTATTAGAAAACAGAGTTGACGTTTATTAACTATCTACCTCTTTTGTGGTTTACTTAAATCTATAAGTAAAACTCATAAAAAAAGGTATAATCAGAATCTCTCACATATTTATGTAGTGTCGGTTTAATAGAGTACCTCTGTAATTGATAGGTGGATCGCTTAATTATACTTATTAGTATTAAATTAGGTATGTAATCGTGAGAATCATAAAACTAAATTATTAGTTTATTAACATAGAAAAATGTTTTGCACTCCAAGCATACCCTATAGCCCAACAACATTTATTTCCAACTCAATTTTTCACTCGATGATTTTGTGTTATTAATAAAGGTAATAAGCATAATTATGAAATTGTGTCTCTAAAGGCAATACCAGTGATACCAAATGACTATAGCAATAAAAGCACGATGTTAAACCAAACTACTGCACCTAAAGGGTTGAGAGGGTATTTCCTCATTCTCGAAATGATTTCTACAGCTTATATGACCTTTTTCCTTCCAGTATTTTAATTCAGAATTTATTTCTGCAAATTTTAGATGTTCATTCAAATTGCTTTTGCACCAAAAATTCCAATTCAATTCGTCAATTTTATAATTATTATTTTCTCAAAATAAATATATACAAACCATTTCTGATGTTACAAAAAATTATGAGAAGAATAAGATTCGTATGTAAATATATTTATAATATATTTTTTAATATATTTAAATAAATAAAAAATATAATTAAGCAGACATAGCAGTAAGAACAATATAAATAGAAAACAATAATACTATTATAGTTACACTATAAACAACCATATAAAAAGCTATGGTAGAATAAAAAAAAATAGAAGAAGAAAAATAATTATTACAAATTAATAATTCACATAATTATCCCTTCCAGAAGAGCTCGTTTGTTCAAGAAAAATAGGCGGATGGCATGGTCCTCAAATGTCATTCAAACTTAATTTCTACTACAGCAGCCTACAAAATCAATAATAATATTAAATATGAATGCAAAATGTTGTACCTACTCGCATGTGTTCTTTTTGTCATAATATAATTAAAAAATATTGAAAAGTGCAGGCAAGTCATAGTTAGTATAATATCTAACACGTTTCGTCTCATTTTGACCAATTCCTTCGACGAAAATATCAATGGACTTTACGTGACAAATATAAATATAAATGTCACGAATATGTTTTGTGACGTACAAAAATGACTTATGTATGATATTACCAACTATCTCTAACATAATATGCATACAGTACAAGTACTACACTTGGCACAACTAAAAACGGTACTTGTACAATTTAATCAGAACTCGCGTACTAGAGATAGATAACTAGCTATATCATCGGAAGATGCCATCAAATCTTTTTCAGTCAATCAGTTTCTTTCGGATACTTTTTAGTTCATCAAGTGACGTACGTTAAGGCCTAGATTGTTCTTTCTTAGCCTGATGAACACTTTCGGTGTGAAGCGCTTGGCAGACTTCGTCCATGAGTTTGTATTTGTGTGATTTAAATGTGGATAAATCATTGAACTCTCGTGATCTCCACGTAACTAAGTTGAAGGGACAATAGCGAACAGCTCCACGGCAAAAACCTTCTATCCCAGGTGGTCAATAGAGAGACTTCAGCTCTCTCAGTTCTTTTCAAATTCACGTATTACAATTTATTTAAATCATAGCCGACTTCCTTAGTTGTATTTTGTAAATAACTGTTCCATTGCAAAGTCATCTTGGATTTTAACGTTTTAGTTTGTAAAACGAATTAGATGACATGTTTTGTGTAAATGTATTTAGGCCCACCAACGTTGTAGCTATTGGTTGGATTCTGTGGTTTTGTTCATCGTTTTCGTAGTTATTATACTGGCTTGGCATGCTGTTTTATACGGAGTGTTTTATTGGGGAAATCCCCAGAGTTAATTTTATATTAATAACACATATTGAGTTGACAATAACTAAAACAAAAAAATGCTAAATAATTGCATTGTATAATAATATCTCTACCTCAGAGGTAGAACGCCTGATGTCCAATTTCTCGACTTTGTTTTTAGGTGTAAACACTTTTGGAATCATGTACAATCAAGCTCTATCAATTACCATTTTACTGAATATAACAAATATTTAAATATTTTGGTTCACCATTACAAATGTGACTGGATAAACGCAGAATGACTGAGATGAACTCACCTCAAGAAATATTGAAATGGATTTCGGGTACAGAGGTACGTACAGACATAATGATCTTCTAAATCTAAGCTCTAGTTCCTTTCCATATCGGTACAACCGTTTTCGAGATATGGCATCATCTTCAGCCCAATGGTAAATATTGCCTCAAAATCATTCATTTTGGTGATATTTCAAGCATATAATTTACATTTTAGTTATATTTTATACAAAATAGGGGTATATTCCACGCTTAAAATGTGTAGGTATAATGATCAAATGTTGGTCTTCATGACCTTGCAAAATATCCACTTGATCGGAAAATGTCTACATTTCAACCAGAGAATCCCTCCGGTCCCATTCAGAGGATTTTGTGATGAACTATTTAGCACTCCAGACAGGGTATAGTCTTTATGTATAACTTCATCCCCTTACCTGTATTCTGTAATGCAGTAACAACAGCGGAAAAAAGAGTATGGAGCCAAAACAGTCAAATGAAAACACTCGCTTCGCTATCCTTATCATAATGTGAATAAAGACTCGAGAACGATGACGGAATGGAATTGTCGCCATTAGTGAAAACATAAAACAAACAAAATGCTAATTATGATCATCATTAGGGAATGGTTGTAGAGAATGGTGAAGGGGAGAAAGGTGGGGGGGGGGGGGGGGGGAGGTCAAGAAATTAAAGGTTGAATTAGCATGGGATAATATCGTAATGGCTTTTAACTTTGCACTAATTTCAGTTAGATTAATTGCTTTGAACAAACACGCATTTATGACATTACTTTTCATATGACTATGAAGCATTGCTCTGTAATTTCCTATACCTTAGTAAAAAATTTAATTCCATACATTAATTTCAGTTTAGGTACGTCTAGTTAATAATACTATCTCTTTTTTGTTAAAGGTAATTGTTTTTGTTTGTTCCCATTCTAGACATGTATGCTCCAATATTTCATGTTTCTAAATCATTCCACAGCTCGAAAGAGTTCCATATTTATTAAAAAATACTTTTGTTCTATATCTGAAAGTTAGGTTAATACTTGACTGAATGAAGATTGAAAGATGGATTGATCTAGTTTTGATTGAAACATTCAAGAATTGTATTTAGTAGTTTGTGGGATAATGCGTTGAAACATGAATGAAATATATTGGATTAAGTTATACTTGGATTGAAAGATACTCGGTTCCATATAATTCTGGATTGAAATATATGATTGATGCACTACTACATGTGACACTACTACACACAGTCATGTTACTACTACACACAGTTATGTGACACTACTACACACAGTCATGTGACACTACTACACACAGTCATGTTACTACTACACACAGTTATGTGACACTACTACACACAGTCATGTGACACTACTACACACAGTCATGTGACACTACACACACAGTCAAGTGACACTACTACACACAGTCATGTGACACTACTACACACAGTCATGTGACACTACACACACAGTCAAGTGACACTACTACACACAGTCATGTGACACTACTACACACAGTCATGTGACACTACACACACAGTCATGTGACACTACTACACACAGTCATGTGACACTACTACACACAGTCATGTGACACTACACACACAGTCAAGTGACACTACTACACACAGTCATGTGACACTACTACACACAGTCATGTGACACTACTACACACAGTCATGTGACACTACACACACAGTCAAGTGACACTACTACACACAGTCATGTGACACTACTACACACAGTCATGTGACACTACACACACAGTCATGTGACACTACACACACAGTCAAGTGACACTACTACACACAGTCATGTGACACTACTACACACAGTCATGTGACACTACACACACAGTCATGTGACACTACTACACACAGTCATGTGACACTACTACACACAGTCATGTGACACTACTACACACAGTCATGTGAAACTACTACCATAGACATTGTATAGCCTTATACACCGTAATACTCCAGTCACTTTATGATTTGACCCCAAACTAATTATTTATAAAAATGTTTTTGACAATATTATTGAGGTCAGCCCACATAACTAATAAACGAAAGTTTAACAAATTTTAGGCCGCCATTTTGTTTTTATCAAGTGTTTTGTCAAAATCACCATTTAATTTTTCACTTGAAAATGTGAAGCAAATTTTTACTTTCAATATTTTTTTATTTTTTTGCAATGTTTTATGCAACTCCAAAAAAATAATCAGCTTGATCGCATTCATTGTTATCCAATCATATTCATTTAAATACAAAAACATCAATTTTATTAAAACTGCTCTATTCAAGTCGTCATTTAAGTTATCGACTTCATTTTTGCACTGAAATATTCCTCACTTGATACACTATGACATATAAAAAGTTTACCGAAATCGGCTATTTATAGCCATTTTTTCTCACGACATTTTCTACTTACATTGACAAAAATTTTGATTCCACATTCATTTTGAGATTTAAAGCACATGCTAATTGAAAATAAAATTAAAAAATAACTATTTTGATCCGTTAAATATAATTAACAAATAAAAAAAATTATAGACATTTTTGAGCAGCCATTTTGTTTTTACAGATAATTTTGTAGAAATCACGTATTAATTTTTATTCTAATAATGTTTGAATTTCCGGTTAATCTATTACGTGATTAATTGTTGTTGGAAATATAGAGAATCGAGAAAAAATAATTGTCGCCATTGCTTTTGTAATTTGGCAGGTAATTTCCTTTTTGCAAATAACCTCAAATAATTCAATTCAAGCTATTAGCTTGAAGCTAATTCAAGCTATTTGAGCTATTGGCACAAAATTTTCAGAAATTGTACATCACGTGGTACATTATGACATATTAAAAATTTACTAAAATCTAACGATTGTGAAATAAACTATTGACTAAAGAAGGTCGTTTAATAAATATGATAATTATTAATGTTTTTCAAATTTTACTGCAAATTTTTAACACCGATATAACTGCGACGCTTTTAATCAATGACATTTTATTATGGTCCACCTAAGCAACTTTATGAACGAAAGTTTGTAATTTTTAGGCAGCCATTTCGATTTTACAGATTTTTTGTCACATAATTATCAAAGTTTTAAACGACCTTCTTTAGTTAATAGTTTATTTCACAACCGTTAGATTTAGATAAATTTATAATTTGTCATAATGTACCACGTGATGTACAATTTCCGAAAATTTTGTGCCAATAGCTCAAATGGCTGTCGTTTTAGAGCCGTTTTGATTTATTTGAGGTTATTTGCAAAAAGGAAATTACCTGCCAAATAACAAAAGCAATGGCGACAATTATTTTTTCTCGATTCTCTATATTTCTAACAATAATTAATCACGTAATAAATTAACCGATAATTCGAACATTATTAGAATAAAAATTAATACGTGATTTCTACAAAATTATCTGTAAAAACAAAATGGCTGCTCAAAAATGTCTATAATTTTTTTTATTTGTTAACTATATTTAACGGATCAAAACAGTAATTTTTAATTTTTATTTTCAATAAGCATGTGCTTTAAATCTCAAAATGAATGTGGAATCAAAATTTTTGTCAATGTAAGTAGAAAATGTCGTGAGAAAAAATGGCTATAAATAGCCGATTTCGGTAAACTTTTTATATGTCATAGTGTATCAAGTGAGGAATATTTCAGTGCAAAAATGAAGTCCATAACTTAAATGACGACTTGACCAGAGCAGTTTTAATAAAATTGATGTTTTTGTATTTAAATGAATATGATTGGATAACAATGAATGCGATCAAGCTGATTATTTTTTTGGAGTTGCACAAAACATTGCAAAAAAATAAAAAAATATTGAAAGTAAAAATTTGCTTCACATTTTCAAGTGAAAAATTAAATGGTGATTTTGACAAAACACTTGATAAAACAAAATGGCGGCCCAAAATTTGGTAAACTTTCGTTTATGAGTTATGTGGGTTGACCTCAATAATATTGTCAAAAAACATTTTTATAAACAATTAGTTTGGGGTTGGACCCTTTTGTTCATTAAAATGACTGGAGTATAACTTTCGTTTCGTTGATCCCAATATATTGAAATTTTTACATTATTGATATCAATATAATATTTTGTTTAAAATTTACAATTTTCAGATTGATATCGTAAGCAGTTTTGAAGCAACAGCGTCCCGGCCAATGGACGTTTTTTACGCGGGTAATAATAGATAATAATAGATTTTTCGGCAACCAAATTCGAGCACCTGGTATTTTTTTCCCACAAGAGTAATCCCTAGTAAAACGAAAAGATCACCAAAGCATCACCATAACGTCGCAATAAGATTACTAACATCACCAAACGATCGCCAAAGGTAAACCTAGCATTACCAAAATTTTAGAGCAAAAGAATATACATTACCAAAACATCACCGATTTACACCAAAAGATAACCAACAAACCAAAGCATTACCAAAGCATTTCCAAATGTAAACCACTAATCCCGTCTTATAAACCAAAAGATCGTCAAACGATTACCATGGTTTGCAAGAGAAGGGTAAACCAAAGCATCACCATGGTAATGCTTTGGTAATCTCTCCTTGTAAACCAAAAGATCGTCAAACGATCACCATGGTTTGCAAGAGAAGGGTAAACCAAAGCATCACCATGGTAATGCTTTGGTGATGCTTTATAATGTAATTTTCGCCTTTAGTTATCCAGTGTGCTCCATGTGTCCATTAAGCAAAGTACTGTAATTCAAATTTAGGGTAAGGATAGGCGATTCCATTTTCATAAATATTGATTTTTGCATTGATTTTCTGCATTTCGATTAATCTGTGAATCGATTCTCCCAGACTGATTTTCACGATTATGCCATTGAGTGGAATGTTTTCTTACATTTGATAAAATAATACGCGCTAGAATTGATTCGACTTTTGGCTATCGATTTTTTCGACTATCTGCATTCTGATTAATCACTGAATTAAAAAAATTATAATAATTTACATGTTGGTAAAATCTTAATGATTTGCAGCTGATAACAGTTAATCCAATCTATTCTTTTACTGTAGGTATAACCAATCACTGTTCACTTCCATTTCACAAACATGATTGGGGCTTATTGACTTATAAATATGCAAGTCTGTTTAATTGTCAATATAATATCTTTGTAAAGTTAATAAACTACAAATATATAGGTACATAAATAAATAGGTATTATGTAAGTAATTATCAGAGCTGGGCGATTCAGTCCAAGAATCGATTGAGTGATTAACAATTACAAGAAACAGTTCTGATCTCCTGGGCAGTGCTAAACACAAGATTCAATTCGAGTAGAGAGGCGTCTATGAGATACCATCGTTGGGTTAGAAGGTATAGAAGTTTCAGCGCACGAAAACACATCTGCCTCCATGGCTCAGAGCAAGCGCTGCGAGATGTCACGTCGAGGGTCCCGGCTACATTCTTCGTCGCAGTCGAATAATTTAATTTCGCATGTTTGTTACAGCTGAACAGTTATCTGCAAATATCTGGTTTAAATGTGCATACGAGTGTTAATTAAAGTGTAATAATGAATTAAAGTTTTGAATTTTGTTTGTAATTATTCGTTACTCTTTGGTGACGTTTTGGTAATGCTTTCGCGATGCTTTGGTAATGCTTTCGCGATGCTTTGGTAATGCTTTGGTGATGCTTTGGTAATGCTTTCGTGATGCTATGGTAATGCTTTGACGATGCTTTAGTAATGCTTTCGTGATGCTTTGGTAATGCTTCGGTTTTTGTAGGTTTTCATGGTGATGCTTTGGTGATGCTTTGGTAATGCTTTGGTTTAATTTGGTAATGTTTTGGTAATGCTTTGGTAATGCTTTGGTGACGTTTTGTTATCCATGCATGGCAAATTGGTTTGCTTTTGGTTTACAAAAGCATCGCTAAAGCATCATTTTGTGAAACAAATGAACCTAAATGGTGATGCTCTGGTTTGCTTTTGGTTTACGTTTTTGGTTTGCTTTTGGTTTACTTTTGGCTATCTTTTGGTGATGTTATTTTTCTACTAGGGATGTTTTTGAAACTTTCACATATTAAACCTTAGTATGATGTTTATGTTATGTAAAATTTTCAGCCCTATGTATTCAGTAGTTTCGTCACAGCTATGTTTCGCCCATTGTGAGTTTTTTTGCGCCACCCGGTATATAACCCCAAAATGGAGCCTTTCGATGTAGATTCAGGGATGGGCTGTATCTAAGAAACAAGCATATGAGATACGTATTGAATCTAAGATACATTTTAAAGTATCTTGAGTATCTTATTTTTCCAAGATACTTTTATACTTAGAAAAGTCAACTACCACGCATAGGTACTTGCCTAATACCCAAACAAATACCCAAACAAGGCATAAAGCCTATGGGTCACTGCATGTGTATTTATGTATACCTTATGTAAAATAAGGAAAATAAACTAAACTAAACTAAACTAAAAAAATATTGTGACTATTTTACCATTTCCAGCTGCATTTTCCATTCGAAAAAGTTTACTCTTCTGTTCCAGTGGCGAGACTGTTCTAAATCGTATTACAGATTATTATTAATAATTACATTTTTTAATTGTGTTTCACTTATCAGGTTAATTAATAAATCAAAACATAAATTAGATTTAAATTGAATAAATTTTCAATTCATTCATATTTTTCCGACTACAAATATCTTGTATCTTATAAGTATCTTGTATGTTCAGATACCTACTCTTAATAAAAAGTGTATACTATCTTGTATCTCAGATACTTTTTTAAAGTATCTTGTCCATCCATGTGTAGATATTATTCCCAGATTCTCTTTTGGTACGTAATAGTACCCCCAAAAACCAGTGGTATGACTTTAAAAATTACTTGGTTGTAAGTGACACTACAATAAAGGTGAGTGAAAAGATAATTTCTTTACACAGTAGTAAGTTACTTTCTTTACTTTATGTCCAACACTGTTATTATCCTATTAGATATTATACAAGGAATTTATTGACATTATGGGCGTTCTGAATAACATAAACGCAGCAATACTTGACAGGAATCATTAAAATTTCCATAATAAACCGCATGGCGTTATGTTCATCAGAAGAGTTCAAGAAGTGTTCAAGAAGAGTTCAAGAAGTGTAGTGATCAGAAGTAGAGTTATGAGTAGTATCAGAAGTGTGCATCAGTAGTGTTCATCAAATGTGTTCATCAGAGGGAGTATCAGGAAGGAGTGTTCATAAGGAGAGTTGAGCTGTAGTGATCAGGAGTAGTGATCAGGAGTAGTGATCAGGAGGAGTGATCAGGTGTAGTGATCAGGAGTAGTGATCAGGTGTAGTTATCAGGAGGAGTGATCAGGAGTAGTGATCAGGAGTAGTGATCAGGAGTAGTGATCAGGTGTAGTGATCAGGAGTAGTGATCAGGAGTAGTGATCAGGAGTAGTGATCAGGAGTAGTGATCAGAAGTAGTGATCAGGTGTAGTGATCAGGAGTAGTGATCAGGAGTAGTGATCAGCTGTAGTGATCAGGAGTAGTGATCAGGAGTAGTGATCAGGGTGTTCATCATGAATATCGAATATGATTCTTCATTAGGAGTTAAAATTTAATTTTTCACAATGAAAACAAAATGCCTAATTATATATTGATAATTGGTGCAATGTTTGTTGGGGACAAATTAACGGTTGCTGTTAGATGAATTGTTTTAACTCTTAAATTCAATTATTTGGTAATTAGTTGGCATATTTTATTTTTTCATCTATTGTCTAGATTTGTTCATTTTAATTTACTTCAAAATTTTTAAACATATAGGGTCAACCTGCTTTGGTTGACCACATAGCCATGGGGGATGGGGGAAAATAATTCTGAAAAAATTGGCAAGTATATCGAGTTTGTGAAAAACTGTTAAAAGGCGTAAAAATCAAAAAATTATTTCCTTCAATTATTTTCTATGTACAGCCGTCTCGTTATGTGTGATAAAAGCCAGCGATAAAACCAGTCTTGTAAATCATCCCTCTGTATACAAATATCTATATTTTAGGTAACTTATACCACGTCTGTGTACGACTGGTAGTCGCGATAGGGGGTAAGTTTTATCAGGACATAAAGAGGTGACTCAACACGTAGAAAAATCATCTAGTGAAGCGGTCGCTCCACACAGCCAAGTCGTACCGTACACTCACAGTCACTCAACATACCGTAAATGCCTATATAAACTGAGGAGCAGACCAACAACTTTTACTGTAAGCAACAACATAGCATTTTCGGCCTACTGGATCTCAACAATGGAAAATCTCTCATTGTTGTGAAATATCTTAATTTTGAGCTATGGCCCACCTGACAACATATACATCACGCGACAACAATCAGTCATGCCGTTTACGACCTAGAGAGCAGTGAAAATCGTGAAATTACACCGCTTTCTTCTTCTTCTTCTTCTTCTTCTTCAGATGATGATGATATCAGAAAAGGTCGCTGTCACCGCCACAGCCTAAACGGCTGAACCGATCAACCTGAAATTTTTACCACATATGCACTTTTGGCGTCTGATGATACCTTGCCCCTTGTTATTTTATGTGCCGCCATTTTTAAACCGGAAGTGACGTCATATATGAAAAACGGCTGGACCGATTAGAACAAAATTAGCCCCATTCGATTGAGATGGTCATCTATATGAAGTATAATACTTAAAATTAAAATTTTCTTATATTCTAAACCGGAAGTGACGTCATAAATTTGCAATATTTAGCTTATTTCATCAAATTATACTTTAAATACACATATAATTAACTTACATTGTAACATGGACAATACAAAATTATAATTTCAATACACAGTGTTCTCGGCTGCCATTCCTCAAACCGGAAGTGACGTCATACATCGAAAACGCCTGTACCGATTGCCACTGAACTAGCTCGGATTGTCTATTCATTCTGCAATCTATTTGAAAAATCAATTGGGATAAATGAATATACAAATTAACGGTAACGGAAATGGCGGCATGAACCACTAAATGAAACCGGAAGTGACGTCATATATTGAAAACGGCATGAGCGATTTGAAGGAAATTAGCGCTAATGAATTCAGATGGTCGTTCATGAAGTATCAACAAGATAAAACTAGATTGTTTTCTTATTACCTTTACCGGAAATGACGTCATAAAAATGCTTAATGACGTCATTAATATGCTAAATGACACTAAATTCATCACTTTATACTTTTAAATAGATATTTAGTAAACATACATTATAAATAATTATAAATTCAAGGTTGTAGTGCTCTCGGCCGCCATTTTCTAAAACCGGAAGTGACGTCATATATCGAAAGCGGCTGTACCTAATGCAACTAAATTATGTTAATATGTTGCACTTATAATTATGAATTCAAGACAACATTATTTCTGGCCGCCATTTTCAAAACCGGAAGTGACGTCATTTATCGAAAACAGATGTACCGATTGCAACTAAATTATGTAATTATATAGCCCTTATATTTATAAATTCAAGTTATAACACTATTTTCGGCCACCATTGTTAAAACCGGAAATGACGTCATATATCGAAAACCGCTGTACCGATTGCAACCAAATTTCGGAAATATGTAGGACTAATAATTAGTAATTAAAGACGAAATTTATTTCGGCCGACATTGTTAAAACCGGAATTGACGTCATATATCGAAAACGGCTGTACCGATTGCAACCGAATTTTGGAAATGTGTAGACCTTTAATTATGAATTAAAGACGACATTATTTACGGCCGCCATTGTTAAAACCGGAAGTGACGTCATATATCGAAAACGGCTGTACCGATTGCAACCAAATTTTAGAAATGTGTAGGACTTATAATTATGAATTAAAGACGACATTATTTTCGGCCGCCATTGTTAAAACAGGAAGTGACGTCATATATCGAAAACGTCTGTACCGATTGCAACCAAATTGTGCAATTATGTAGGACTTATAATTATGAATTCAAGACGACATTATGTTCGGCCGCTATTTCAAAACCGGAAGTGACGTCATATATCGAAAACGGCTGGACCAATTGTAACGAAACTTTGGCTTTTCTTCGTGGATAATCATTTTAAGCTTACCAAACGCAAATTTTCTAGTAACCAAATCGGTTGAGGCGTATTTTTTTAAAGTAATTAGTCCTTCTTCCTCCGACATTTGTTACAAGCTTTATGAATAAACTAACAAAAGAAGTGATATCCCCGAAAAAACACTCCGTGTAAAAAAGGCAGCCAAGTCTCTTTAATTTAAAAAAATTCAACACCGAAAAGGAGTATATCAAAAAAGGAGCCAAGTCAATGACATTTCCAAATATTTAATCGTATCTTTGAAATAAAAGTATAAACACCGAGAAATACTTTACAAAAGAACTTGGCGGATCGTTTTTTTAAATACATTTTCTATTTATAAGCATATGCCATTACTATACAACCGTAATTTAGAATTCTTAGAATAATAGGAAAACATCTTTCAATTACATATTATTATATATATACCTACTGTAAAATATTTTCTATTTGAATATGTACACGATGAAACTAGTTGCATATGTTTGTAATAAATACACAATAGTTATCTTCGTAATATTGTTTCATGGTCAACATATTAATTAAGTCTCATGCGTTATACCTTCTCATCATGAAATAAATTTATATTAATCCGCATTTAATAACAATACATTTCACAAAGTACACAGTAACGGCACATTCAATGTCTTTAAATTTTTTAACTTTATACACTTGACACTTCAAAAATATATAATAGTGGCTCTAAAAGAAAGAGGATAATGTACCTACTTGTAAATTTCTGTCCACTTTAGGATAGAATGATGTCTTTAAAAAACGATGCGCCAAGTCCTTTTGTAAAGTATTTCTCGGTGTTTTACTTTTATTTCAAAGATACGATTAAATATTTGGAAATGTCATTGACTTGGCTCCTTTTTTGATATCACTCCTTTTCGGTGTTGATTTTTTTTAAATTAAAGAGACTTGGCTGCCTTTTTTACACGGAGTGTTTTTTCGGGGATATTATTATGCTGCATGTGAAACCCTGATGACAGGCCAATATCCAAACGCCCACAAGCTTTAAAATGAGCTCAATAATATTTGTATAAAGGTCCCCAGGACCAAATACACGGGCATACATTTAGAACTAAATGTTTACGTGTACGAAGACGAATGGTGGAATGGTGGAATGGTCCCCGAATCTCCACTCCAACCACCTTTCTTCTTCCACCATTCATTATCATCAAGTTTATCAGGCAGTAACACCTGGACTTTCACTCCAGAGGTCTTGGTTTCGATTCCAGAGGCAGTCCTTCCTCACTGAAATTCCCTCCGTCGATCTGTTTGAAAGATTCCTTACTAATTGGCCACGACCGCCTCCTCCCCAATATCCATCTTCATTTATACTTCATCATTATTATAATCACCATTACACTAGTTGCAGAATTGTGCGAGGTTGAAAGTCGATCATTTCTGTACCTCAGAGGTAGAAGGGCGAAAGTCCATTTCAATGACTCGTGAGGTGAGGTCATAACCAGTAAATCTGTCTTCATCCAATAATATTAGTAATGGTGACATGAGTCATTGTGTATGAGAATACTTCAATAGAACTGTATTTGTTGATATGAGTCAATGGCAATTGATAAAGCTTGATTGCGTAATTCTAAAAGTGTACAACGCAATATCGAGACAATGGACTTGCGGCCTTCTACCTCTGAGGTACATATCTCGCCTGTGTTGTGATTAGATCATTTATTTTTATCTAGATAAAGATAAAGATAACCTGCTAAAAATTTATCTAGATATGATAATAGATAAATATCCAAGAAATCATCTAGATAAAAGATAAAGATAAAAAATTATCTAGATAATTGTAATAGATAATAGATACATTTTTTACCAAATACTACATGTTCCCTAATTATTTTCGAATCCTAAATTCGGAACTCGATTGTTTTGTAAAAACGAATGCGACTAAACGGAGATGATTTTTCTTTTTCGTATCATCTGACATTTGACTTTGAGGTTCGTGCATGTTCACACACAAATGCATTTTGAATTTTATATTTTTTATCTAGATAAAGATATAGATAACCAATTATTTAATTATCTAGATAAGATAAAATATAAAAAAATTATTATCTAGATAATTATCTAGATAAGTCACCACACTGTATCACGCTACATCCTCCCTCTACGTCTTACTTGATTACATCATTCCAAAAGTGTTGAACGCAATATCGAGACAACGTACTTCCGTCCTTCTACCTCTGCGCTGCTGTCCAGATCTCGCTCACTTCCTGTCAATGTTCTCCCAGCATCTCTGTTTTCATTCTCTCTGAAGGTTGTGGTGCTTGGAAGTCTTGGACTTGGTCCTGTCATCAGTGTCTTGGCGTGTGATACACCGAGGTCGTCGAGCAGTTAGTGACGCGACCTTCATGGAGACATTTCCAGCCACCATCTCAGCTGGCAACAGTGAGAGATCATCGAAAACTGGACCAATTTCAACTCCTCAGGCATGACGTAAAGGTAACATGTTTTCAGGTTGTTTTGTCGCCTCAGCGGTTAGGTTCGATCGAGAGTTGATTTTGCAGGCTCCTTCATGAAAAACAAATGTGTAAATTGTGCAGTACCTACCTTTTTTCAATTTCCATACAATTCTTATAGTTATTCCCAAATTACTATTTACACATCTTAAAGTTATTTTAATTTGTCACCTTTTATCACTTTTGATTTTTATAACTTGTATACATAATATTTTTTAATTTCCTTTAATTCTTATAGTTCTTCCCAATTTACCAAATATAAAATGATTTTTTTTAAATTCTTAAAGTTTGTGTTATTTCCCATATTATGAATACTATAGATTTTTTCAATTTTGTATTTTTTTAAATTTATATAGTTTTGTGTTAATTCACACTTTATTTCACTTTTAGAATAGTAAATATTTAATTTAATTTCATATAGTAATTTAATGTAGAATGGTACTATTTGTGTAGTATTTTTATACAGTTATTATTTATAGTTTTCTTTTAAGTTGATCCCAATTCACAATAGTTTTTTCTGATAATTTTATAGTAATGTTTCATAAGTTCTTTTGGTTTGAAACATAAAAAAATGTATAATAAATTTGTTAGAGTGACTAAATCCCCAAAAATGCAATATACATTTTGAGTGAAAAATTGCTTCCACTTCTCTGCAAGTGATAAATGAAAAGTTACTGATGCACGGTGCTAAATTCCAAGTGCTATTACATTACATCCTGGGTTTAACACGTGCATTCGAACACGTTCGTTGACATTACATAAAATATTGAAATTGACTTACATGACAACTAAAATTACTAAATTAAAGTGAGTTGTCAGTATGTATGTTAGTATGTAAGGAAGTATGTTATAAGTACCTATCACTCTAATTATATACTTACCTAAGTGATAAATGATAACTATGAGTGATAACTATACTAGTATAACAGATTTAAAACTTTCGGTAATTATTCGTTCAATTTGTTATGAATGTACTTTAGTTTCAACTGTCCACAATTTGTTGACTTGAACTTGATATTTCCATATAAATTACACCCTATGAAGAATGTATAGACAAAATAATGTGTATAAAATATTGACTACATAATGTATTCAAATAAATACTGTGATTTTGATTTTCAATTTTTAATTTTATATCTAATAATAATCTTCTATGATATTAAAAGCTTAGCCCAAGGATGGAGCAAAATACCTGATAAAATAGATTTTCAGTTCAAGGTTTTTGATAAAATTTGGTTACAAATTTGCTTTTTTGAGACTGTAGTTTTCTTTAGAAAAATATTGTAGTACTACTGTACTTGGTAGTTTCGCTTCTGAGGATGATTGTGAGATGATGATGATGATGATGATGATGATGATGATGATGATGATGATGATGATGATGATGATACTGGTAAGGATGACGGTGGGTAGAAGGCTGTCGTGGGCTATGATAAACCACAACAGTTGCTACTTGCAGAGTAAGAAATATGATTCATGCGTGATAGACAACTCTTGTACAGAAGAATTGCAATAGTCGGTATTTAGGTATTAAAATTACTTACATTTTATATGAATGTATGTATTCCAGCACAACGCCAGACTAAAGCAGGGATAGTTCCAATCCATTGGGATTTCAGAATCTAATCATCGTTGTCATCAATAGGCGACTTTTGACTTATTATTTAACACTGCTTCGTTGCATGTGAAAATACAGTGACAGTTTGATAACAGTGATAATAGCAATTTAATGAATACAATTTATTCTCAGTACATTTTCATACCGAGATTATTTCGCTGGATTCAGGAATTGATATGAGCTAGGTACTGATGTAAATATGTAAATAGTATCTAAAAGATGCTGGAAGGAGCATAACTGCAGGCCCCTATGTCTTTCAATATTTCCCGCACATGTGTCTCTCGACTGAGGATATCTACGAAGACATCTCAGTCAAGAAGATAGACTGCGGGAGTAAAACCTGAGCCTCAGGATTAGGTCCGGTAACATTCTTGTTTCTTGATTTTTCACTTGTCTTTGATTTGTTATTCATACTTGTATTGGACAGCAAATAAATCAAATCTTTAGATCAAATCAAATCTAAAGTGCAAGTGCTAGAAGTTGAAATAGAATTTCATTATCACAAGTTAACATTGTATTATGTAATCAGGAAACTGTCCATTTTATTGTAATGTAATTAATTAATTTCAAATGTAGCATTGTTTAATATTTTCAATGTTTACGTTATTTGTTTATCAATCTCATTTGTATTGAAACAAATGAATGAACTTGACATTTCTATAAATTTTAAAAGGAATATGACAAAGTCATCTGAAATTACACTATGCTTTCGACTTGATTGTATTTAGCAATTCGCGTCAAGCCATTCCAGTCAGCAATTTAAATTAGTAATGACATTACAAATATTTTAATCACCAACCAATGAAAAGTCCATGGACACTTTACATTCAATCTACTCCGTTGTTTGAATAATGATAACCACAGAGCAGTTTCTTTGAAACTATCTCATTGTTGGAATGTGCGAATGCTTATTTTCTGCAGCCCGAGCCACTGCATGCGGTCGAGAAGAGAAAGTTTTCTATCAGCTCACGGTTGATCTACTTCTACTTCGGACTCGAATGCATTGCGGCAGTGGAGAGTTCGTAGGAGCACCAGTGTCTAGAGCTGCTCATTAGCTTCTACCTTCAATGTGCAACATAACTAATACCTTTTCTTCGATTTATATCTTAGACTATGAATTTCAAAAGATTCAGGTAGTAAATAATAATCGGTATTTGTTACTCAATAGAATCTATTGAGTTGAATACATGCTGTCTTGTCTATGTTGTAGGATGAAATTAACTGATTGTTTTGTAATGGAAATTAAACAAGATTTTTGTGCAAATTTGGTTCGCTATTGCTTCCCCGCCGTAATAAATCAAAACATAATCAACATGATTCTACTCAATCCACTTTACTTTTACAGGAAATTATTTAAATTTGCATTCACGCTTTTTATAAATGTGTTTTTTGTTTACAATATAAGAAAAACATCACATACCTGCCACAGCATTTTTCAGTTTTCTTTTATTCTTTACTTTCTGAAGGGCATTTTCACAACACAGCAATTAATGTTTATTCATGACTATTAATTGATAACGTATATAATTATAAGACCATTGATTCCAAGGTACGTGATTGTGTTAGTTTTGAAAAGAATGTAATTATTTCTGTTATTGAAAGTTCAACCAAGGGGCCTAGGCTATAATTAAGGATTTGGAATGATGGCATTGTTGATTGTGTGTAAAAGCAAAACTTGGTATTTGAAAACTAATTTCCACGAAGACAAATTTAATAAAATGTTGCCCGATTTTACCACTATTCTCGCTCTTTCCCATCGTATAAGGATATTCCAACTTCTCCATAGTTTCCAATATGATTTTCATTAGTGGTAGAAAGCTGATTATTATATTTATTTTGTTCTGCTAAACAACTATCGAGCACTTGGGTAATTCTGCAAACCATTAAATTGGCATTGTTTACTCTATTCCATAAGTTGTAAAGTTTACTCTAAAATTCTTCATCCTTGAGATTTTTTTACATTTCACGTCAATGAATATGTATTGGAAATGAAGGAATAGCAAAATATCAAATTCGATTAATTTCATTAAAACATAATATTTATTTGATCAGCACTGTACATTGTGATAGAATTAAGTTGACACATTTTTATAGTAGGTCTAGATAACACTGTATTCATTAGGCTAACGTTTTGTATATATGTTTTATTAACAAAATCAAAAGTGGTTAAAGAGTATAGTGTTCCACGGTATAGAGATCAGGCAAAACATGTTCCAAAATAATGGGAACTCATACAAACACAAAACAAACTTCACATACGGAATTCCATAAAAAAAAACTTTTGCTTTTTGGGACGAGTTCTCACTTTCAAAACAAATCGTCTTTCATAAATTCAGTCATTAAAATATTACGTTCCCTTAGAGTGAAAATATATAAATTTTACTTTATAATTAAATGTGTTGGTGAACGAATATAATATTCCAAGGAGCAATCAACATTTTAAAATTTTAATTTAACGATCTTTAAAATAGACTCGTTTCAAAATCATGTTCATTCAAATCTCACCGTACAAAATGCAGCGTTTTAATAAATCAATTATCTTGAGTTTTTCAGTGTTTTTAGTAAAATTGAAATGTCAAGTCATAGCCATGTGTTCGTAACGAATGAAAAAAATATAAATGATGCTTGAGAATCCACTGAAAAACTTGTGATTTCCGACTCGAGATGGTAACTGCATAGAAGATAAACACATAATGGTAAGTAAACACATCACTGTGGCTAGAACTAAATGACTAGAATGACTAACGTGTACTCGACGCAATTGTACACTCCATTTCCATTTGATGTCATTGATTCAATGTTCATTTTCATAAACTGCACATTATTCGTTATTTGGTAACACAATTCATCAAGATCATAATTCCATCAAGTAAACCTAATCTATTTTCTTGAAAGTAGTCAGAGAACTGTGGGAGATTGCTTCTTTATTAACCATGTATCCAATCACTGGATAACTTAATTGATTTTGAGCCAAATATTTCTCTAGTAAGTTGCCTTGAGAAATGAGCTTATCAATTAATTATCTTTTAAAATTATTTTTTCCAGAATGCATTCATACATCACTGATATTCATCTCCATTATTTCTACCTGACTAAATATAAAAAAACGAGATAGGCATAGGTCTCTGCATCGTAAAATGCTAGCCGATCAAGAATCGTGTCTAGATCATATCATAAGAAACTTGAAGTAAACCGCTTTGGTCTCTGGCGAGATTTGGCATTTAGGACACGTCTAAGAACAGTAGGCTATGTCTCAGCAGCCAATAACAGCTTCCTTGGCCCAAGCTCCTCGGATATTCATTCGTTCAACAACACAGAAACACGAAATTGCAACAAATATTATCCGGCGAATATTATCTCATTGGCTCGGGGTGTTTTATTGGAAATTTATGTCGCAATTTGTAATTTATAGCTCAAACCTTAAAACATGCTTAATTCAATTGAGTGTGGAAAAAGCTCAGGTCTTAGAAACGCTGCAACCACTATTTTGACGAGTGACGCGTTTTTACACTTTTTCAAGTGTGAAAATCACTCCCAATGATGTGAACTCGATTATTATTAGCGTGTGTGTAAACTTATTGAATGTTCTCGGAATGAATTTAACTAATTAACATTTTATGACGTTGAAAATAAAAACGCTACTATATTTAATATCTTGAAACTGAAAATCTATGCGTCGGATAATATTTATCAGGGGGTCGTAAATGGGTCTAGAGATGTCTTAATGCTCACAAAGATTACACTATGAGTTGGGATTCCCACAATCACACCAGGTATGAATTTGGTGAAAACTATGAGTAAGTACTTCGCCTCATGCTTAAGGACAGTAGTTCTAGTGTAACCTGTGCTTGCGAAAAGAACAATCTGCTAGAGGACCACGATCAAATGATACACGTCCAAAAATGAAACAGGAAAATAATAATAATAACTGGAGTAATATTCTGATATACTATCAATTGTAACATGCTATAATATACGTTCCCAACTAAATTCACTACTCTTTACGACATTTAGTATTTTTCATAATGTTACCACAAAAACATAATATTTTGTTATCGAAAATAATCGACAATACTTATTTTTTTGAATAACGACGTTTTCTTTCATTTATTATGACATTTAATAAAAATGTGCTTTTTTGTAGAATTGAAAAGAATAACACGAAGATTGTCTGAAAGAATCATTCATTCATCAATCATTCCCACACGAAACATTTGAATATGGCAATTGAAACCACTCAGCTGCAGCTTGCAATCTCTTCACTAGCAGACAGGAGTATTATTAGATGAAGAGACGAACAAGTGGTGGTGTCATCTTCTGGAGACATTGACAATGTTACTTGGAGTTGTTTGAATATCATCTCGCAAAGTCTCGGCCGAAAGAGCCAAGCTTCTTCAGAGTGATCGATATGTTAAGATTGACATAGTACTGAGTACTCGAGTGCATAATGGTAACATTGGAATATATACAAATATGCTTTGAAATATACGCAGTTAAAGGGTAAAACCTTAACAATCGTCTGTTCGGTTTGATATATCTCACGTAACACCGAACTGAATCGAATGGCACCTCCACAAATGGCATACGGTCGCTGGTAACTGTGTTTAAGAATAGATAATTTCATTCTGTTGTTCATCTTTTGTACTGATTCACACACTGACATGTCGCTTCATATGCAACGAGAGATGATCCGAGCGCGAGAAAGCTCGCTCACAGAGTCGACATTGGAACGGTCGATCTCCGGTGTGCTTCCGATAATGCCGCGTCAACTCGTCGGATCTCGCAAACTTCCATCCGCATCCCTTCCAGCTGCACTGATACGGTTTCTCCCCCGTGTGTGTCCGCAGATGTGCCTTCAGATGTGACGACTTCGTGTACGTCTTCCCGCAGCTGGGGTGAGAACAGGTGTGCGTTGTCAACTTCTTCCGACCGCAACTTCTTCTGCCGCGCTTCGGTTTCTGTTGCGCCTCGCTGTTCTGTCCTCCGCCGCTTACAAAAGCTGGATGTTGTTGTGGCTGATTCGGTGGTTGAGAAAGTAAGTCAGCTAGATTCGGAGAGGACGGAGGAGTCATGATTTTTATTAAAGGAGGCGGAGGAGATATGATATTGTTGGTAATTATCTTCTTTATTGGAGGTGGTTGGCAAGTGTTATTATTTGGAACGTGCATTCTTCGTGGATCAAAACCTTTGAGATACTCTTGGTTCTCGGGACTGGCTGGTGGTGACATTTGTCCGTGGTTATACGCAACTTGCTGGTGTGACGGGACAATGGTCATGAGCCCGTTATAGGACGACACTGCGAGCGGCTGAAGGTTATATCCCTGCGTAACGTCCCCTAACCTAACCACTTCCTGGTGCTCTCGGAACCCCCCGCTAACACTGTAGTCCATGGAATTGATTCCGGCACGCAATGAGTAACCCTCTTCCTTGAGCGCTGGCAAATCTGTCGAGTGACTCCCGAGGTGCTGGGCGGGCGGCGTCGGATAGAAGTTATGTTGCTCGGCGGCATAGTTGATGAGCATGTCCAAGTCGCAGAACTCCTCACTCTGGTAGGGTAGTTGGTCTTGTTGCTCCTCCACAGGCTCGGTGTAGGACGCCGCAGGAGGTGACGACGGCGTCGAGACGGCGTCGACACGTGTCAACGGCGACGTCGGGGCGACCACAGTCCACGAGCCCGTCAGACTCACGGGCGAGGCTTGAGGTGGCGTCGGTTGACCGAGCAGAATACTCTCAATGTCCTGCCACATCTGGAACAAGACAAAATGACGAAGCCGTTAGTCGAGGAGTTTGCAATCTATCTCTGGCAACAGTGAGCAACTCCTGGGTAGGAGTTAGGACATGGGTGACAATGACAGGGATCGAGCAAGTGTCCCCGAAAGACACTGCCAGTAGTTGCGTTCTAAGATCTTGTCTCGAGATGATATGAGTACTCGTTGTTCGCAGCTCAGTGCATGAGCTCATTAAACGATGCGGATAGGTCGGACATTAATGAGCACTTTAGAAAAGCTTGTTTTTAGCTAACCATGCGCGAGATGCGATCTGATACACGTGTTAATGGGCGATACTATTGTTTCAACATAACATGGCTCATCTGAAGTTCGCTTTAACTTAATCAGCACATCTCAACTAAAGCTGAATTCTAATTACTTTTTTATTATCTCCAATCAAAGCGTGACATAAGCAAGAGGGGAATCAGCTTAATGTATAAATCCATTCTGAACACGTTACATGATTTCAGGTATGGATCTGACATTTTGCAAACAAACTTACTCAAGAAGCAATGAATCTGGTTCGTCGGATGCAGGGAATGGAGTCACTAGATTTTCACTTGGCCCTATCGTGTGTGGTGGGTGAGACAGGGGAGGGGGAGGGGTGGAGAACACGTTTGTAATGTATTCACATTATAATCGTCAATCTTAATTAGAACGATCTTGTTAAGTCAGACCTCAGAAATGCGCGCAAGTTTCAATCTTCGATTGATGAGTCTGATAGTTCGTCTATATAGTTAAGTATCTTGCACACTGCGAAAGATACAACGAATTTCTAAGACGTGCAGATTTCGATCTAAAATAACATGTACCTACTCAAAATTGGCAAATTTACAATTTCATAGACCCAGAATATTATTATCATCGCACATTACATTATATTATAGAGTGAGTGAAATTGAATTCATAAATGAAGTGAAATAAGAGTGAAAATGTCAAGCCGAACCTGTGGGCATATTCTCGAGTATGTTCGTCATGCGGAATTGCGCCACTGCACAATGAATAGTAACATTGTACAAACTTTAGATTGATTTCGCATAGTCGAGTATTTTCGCATGCGGCTTCGATTCGATTCGAGCTCCGGTCCTCTCACTAGCTGGCAAGAGTTGAACCAACTGAGATACATCTTGTACGAGTTAGAGAAAAGTTCGAGCCGAGATAAGAGTTCGAGATCTCCGAGAAAAATGACACTGATTATTCGTAATTAATAAATACTTCAATTCCATTCTCTTCAGAGATGAATTCATGGTTAAATCCAACCTGATACCACTCTAAGTTTTCTTCCAACATAACTTCCAACGTTTCAAAGTCATAGGTTCGATTCCAGTCCGGGACTATCTTGGCGATTTACCTTTTAATATAATGTGGCCGAGGCTAGATTCACTCTTAGCCCAGCTTCCAGGACCAGAATAGTAGCATAAACAGAGCAAGTTGGTTCAGTCTATACTCCAGAGTCTCTGGTTCGATCCCACGACAGTCCGTCCTGACTGAAGTTTTTGCGTTCACTTGGTCGAGACACAATGCCGGAAAGATCCCCTACTTAGGCCACCACCGCCTCCCTCCCACCGTCCATATTCTTCATCATCATCTCATAATCATCCATCCAGTCGCCATTATCAGTTGCAGAACAGTACTTCTTGAACAACTTAATATATATTTAAAAAAATTCTCTATACGCAATGAATTTTTTTGATTCTTGATTGAACTTTTACTCTTCCACTGAGTTGAGGCTTATCCGTGGATTATATATACATAATATTTAATAAAAGCTGATCAATCACACAAAAATAAACATAAAAAGCAATATCTTTAAATTTTAATAGTGATTAAACATTAAATAACATTAACAAATTTTTAAATTTAATGAATACAATTATAAGTATAACCAATCAATGAGCTATTTCTTGATGAATTATTATAGGTAGCTTTTTCTTAGTAACTTTTCAATTGTCTTAGATTGCAGGGCCAACAGTTGAAGCTAAGGGCTCAAGGGTTGAAGTAAACAATTAAGCCAGTACTTATTTTGCTTCAATTTCGCATCTTCACGGTTACATTCGTTGAACCAAAAGGTCTAACTCCATGAATTTGAATGAAACATTGAACCTTGTAAACTATCTCATAACATAACGGGATTGCAATGGCCATCATATCTCAGTAGCTGCATGTGAATGCATCGTTAGATTCGCACTCGAAGAACGTCATCAGTGGCAATGCATCATGAGTGATGCAATCCCGATCATATGTACCACGGATGCTTCGAGACGTCCAGACAGAAGCAATCTCATGAGAACACTGAAGAGATCGCCTCGACATCTGACTGTTGCGTGACGCTTTACAAACATATCATCGCTATCATCAATCAAAATATACGTCCGCCGAAATACAGCCCACCAGCATTGAGTTTAGGAGTTAGACACGAGAACCGCGTGGCTCAGCCGATTGAAAATATCAAGATATTTTTTTTTTGAAATTTTCATTAGTTATTACTTTTTCCAACATATAATTCTATATTCAAGTATAAAATACTCATAATATCCGGTAAATTGCAACTCCCGTCTTATAATATGGTTTAAATTTACTTTCTTCAGAGAATTAACAAAACTTTATAACAGGAGGTGTAGGAAGAGTAAGATTTGGTTTCTAACTTTTAAAATAGACACGTTGGTATTGTTTCAATTTTTCCTTGATATGTCTCTATTTCTACCCGAAATAGTTATTTTGTTCAATTCTCGGAATAAACAAAAATTACATCTTCATTATAGACTAAAAACAACAAGATTTTACCTGGCTGCCATAAGATGACAGGGGAGACAACTCAACAAATTATCTCAGAAACTTTAGGAGAAGTGGTTTATTTTTGCAGGTATTGTATTTTGCATTGCACACACAAATATTGTGAAGATCTGAACAATTGGTTAAGAGTGTTTTATTGAGTTTGTCTTCACACAAACAGAATTAAAAAAAATCAGATATTAGCGATCATTTCCTGATTACTATGGAATAAATAATGCCACACGTTGGAGTTCATTATGACCTCTGATATGACCCCAACGTGTTAAATACGATATGTATCGTAAAATACTCGTATATTTAACACTTTTAGGTAATAATGGCAGAGGTCAATGTAGTACTCGTATAGTGTGTGGCATTTTACAGTCGAGTAAGCTTGAAATATTTGATTTCTTAAAACTGTGTGAAGCCAAACTCAAAAACCGCTTTGAAGAACCGTGCTCGAAACCCAACATCCCCTTTACTCTTATGTTCATTTCGAAACTGAAGATTTAAAAAAACTTTCGAAAACTACAATATGCTGCTTCCAAAGCGGACTGCGGGAGGAGGGGGGGGGGGGGGGGGCGACGTAGACGTGCGTGTCGTGGCGCAATGCTCTGGGAACTACGAGGTGGTACACTCGGCAAAACAAAAAATGATCGTTTAATAAATCTGTTTGACTGAAAAATTTCAGATCGCACCATCAGAAGTCAGTCGAAGAGATCTCCTTATCTCACTCTAGTAGATTACCTCTCATTTCAATGATAATAACAAGCTTGATTGTTACGGAACATGACCAGGGTCATTCAAATTTTACCGATCATCATTTATTTGACCAAGTGTACCTATTTAAATTTAAGGACAGTATTTTGTTAATTCTATACGTAATTTGGGCAGTGTTGTACTCCGATATTTAGATCTCATTAAATATCATAAAAAAGTGCAAAACACTCAAATTTCGTTTTACGCTGTTGACTGTCATGGATCCTCGGAAGATCTGTCTTCTCATGGCAGTTACGCAGCTTCCATGCGAATCTGTCACTGGACCAAATGATCAACAACACCGCATTATCCACGCTCGATAATCTTTATAGACGTCTCGGCTTCTAGATCGGTTCGCGAATGATTGTGACGAAGGGGAATTGAAGGTGGGAAGTAGGCGGTCGGTGAGTAATATTTAGAAGCTTGACTCTGGAATGAAGATCACGAAAGAAGAACGGCCGCGGGAATTGAACTTCGGTCCTCCAAGCCAAGAGTCAAGAGTGTTACTGCCTGAGCCAACTTGCACCGTGCGGGAATAGAGAATATTCATTCTATTGCATAACATTTTCTGTATGTCAAATAATATCGTAAAAAATCATCGAAATGAGATGAAAGCTTTTATTTTCTTCCATTCTGATACAGGTACTTTCTACATCTAATGTTTTTTAACTGTATAATTATTAATAAATCCGACTTCTCTGAATTTCTGTTCTCATAAAATTGTTTCGAATAAGGTGAGGGGGTCAGCAAAGGCCCCCCTCCCCCCACACATTTGCGGTACAACGCACAGACATGAAAAAATTGAATGGCTGAAAGGAAATTAGTAGTGAAGTAATTGACGTCTAGATATTTACATAATTAACGCACTAAATGCTACTAGTCTGGACCTTACAGGCCCAGAAACATTCAATATAATTAGGTATAATATTGGAATATTTTTACACGTTTACGATGCATAAATACTCAGCATAAATAATTTGTTAATTAATGAACGAAATATAATATTGTAAATCGTGGCAAAAGTGAATTATGCGTCAATTACACTATAGCTGACTACTGCGTTTTACTGTGTTTTACATCTGCGTTTTCTCGTTGTTTATTTATCGCTGCGTTATCGCGGCGAAAATTCAGTTAGCAACCCAGTAGTTGATTCCAAAAGCGCTAACTTTATAGCAAAAAAGTCTTTCAATTTTAGGTTATTCATTAAATTTGAGATTTTTCAATATTAGGTTTTCTATCAAACCTGTTCTATTCTATTATACTAACTCCACAAAAATTAAAACGAGTTGTTGCGATAAATAACTATGAACATTTGCGTGATTTTCTATTCTTCTTTGCACTTCCGGTTATGTGAGGATTAATAGACTGGTGTAGTTGTTTTTCTTCAAAGCTAAGTAGCCTATGTTGGATCTCGATTATCTAAGAACTACAAAATGTGAATGAGTGATTTTCGCTAAGTCCACATAATATAATATCTCCTGAACCTATAGGTATCCATAGTTAGAAAATTGTGTATCTCAGCTTCAACATTTGACCTCGATTACATCCGTTCGATTGACTATTGGTAAATCCCTTACCAAAATTCTGAAGTAAAAATAGGCTTACGAGCTCTTTAACTGGAACTATACCAGCATTTTAGTGGCCGTGGATCTAACGGAAGTCGTCGAGGACAAATTGTAAAAATACAATTTTCAGTTTTATTACCCGCATACGTAACGGATAGTAGAATCAAATCGATTATCAAATCTTTCACTAAGTGCTTTTACCTGATTAATTGCTCTACACTCTTTTTTTACATACGAACTGAAATTAAAGTAATGGGTATAATTGATTCTTAGAATGAAATAATTGGTTTCGGTTTTTCTATCGTCACATTGTATTGTACATTTTGGAACGCCGTCTGACATAAAAGAGCTCTGAACATCGATAAATCATTCTTGTATAGATTCAAAAAATAATTCACATCAAATTGATTATATGTCAAACCAAGAAATATAGGATATTATAAAAATAATCTACATAATAACTTTCAGGTCTCTACCCATAGATCATTACACAGATACTTCACTATTGATACCCAAAATATATTACGGTTTAAGAATAATAATTAAAAAATAGACTGAATCGAGAATAAATATAATTGGCAATCGCATTCCAATTGAATTCTGAGAAGCCCACATTCTTTCGTGATCATTATTTTCTTAACAAGGCAATAGTTTCACGCATTTACTATCCATTGTTCTTACCACTTTTCATGCTCTTCACACTTCAAACCCTACAATCAATTACAGGAGCAGCGTTCAGAAACCGATCCTTATCCATGTTTCAAGATTCCATTCCATCTTCAAACATCCGGCGGAGATTGCCTCATTACCAATTTACAGATTAGAGCTTTGAACAATTAATCTGTATTAAGGGGAAGGACGACCATTAAAGACCTCCGCCACTTTTGGGAAGATACACTTTTGTTTTAGATACACTAAGTTGAAGCGACAAAGTTGTAGACAACAAATTGTGTACCGTTGCCAATTTTCTTTAAAACAAAAATATACATTTTCATATTTATTATATTCATTAAAATATGAAACCCTTCAAATCAATTTGTATTCAAAATGACTTTATTGATTTAAAACAATTTAATTGAATAACAGTTTTTAGGTTTACCCAAAGTTATTGACTTGATACTCTATCTACAAAATGCAAAACAGTGTTTGGTTTATTTGCGTCTTTACAGAAATTACATTTTCATATTGTTTTTTTATTACTTGTTGTGAAAAGAAATCATGATCGATACCTGTTCTAGATTGCATGCAGGTTTCAGCATCCGGTGGACATTGCTCATTAGCAATTTAGAGATTATCGCTCTCACAACTTACTATTAATCAATATGTGCAAACTCATTTAGGGGGCTCAAACCCACAAAATATACGCTCTATATATTTCACTTTGAAGGCTACTCAAAAGCCATTAGATGTAATTTTCTGTATGATTATTTAGATTAGATTTTATTCAAGTAGGTTATAGAAAAAAAATACAATTTTTATTTTTTTTTATATTAAAGCTCACGAAAGCAACTAATTAAATTTTAAAGACTTCATGCACTAATTCCCATATGTCGATTAAGTTTGGCTCATTATCAATTTATGGATTAGTAATATTTTTTTTACCTATTATCATTTATCAATTTATGCATAATCATTGAGGCCAGAAGTGTTTTAAAAACGAAAATATAAATTCCATCTGCATGGTTCTATATAAGAGTGAGCTCCTCGAGGTCACTTCCGAGCTTGAAAATTATTGTTTTTATTTACTTGGACTAAATACAGCCTTGACGATCCAATAGGTTGTCCTTAACGTGCCATATTTTATAACTAACTATAGATGAGTACTATATTATTATATTATTCCATTATTTCATTCTCCGCTTCTCTTGCTGACTGGAGCACGTGTAGTCTGAGGTCTGAGACATGCTTCTGACACTTGTTATAATGGCCCCCTAGGCAGGCTGCGATGGACAGATACAGACTCGACACAATCAAGCGAGAGAAAAGAATTTCGAGCTTTTAAACATATATGTCGTCACTTTTATGATAGCACCAAGTTATGTTTTCAGAATGTTTGTTTATGTATTACATAATATTATTATACAGAATTGGTATAATTATTGACAGATTGGTACTGGATTTGATGTAATTTGCCCTGCAATTAAGAAGTCCCAAGTTTGAGCCCCGGTTTGTCCACATATTTTATATTTCACACATCCTTCATTTCAGAAGAATGTTCCCCTTTTTGCCTTGCTAACGCTATTCTCATGTATTTGACATGTTTCATTCGACTAATCTAGTTTGATTCGTCTCAGAAGTAAAAATTATTTCGAGAATCTTAATTCAAATATTATTGTTGATATTCACTGCGTAGTATAGCTTAACTAGTGACCTGCACATTTCACTGAAAAATGAAAAATCAATGTCCATCTTTTTTGCATTTATTATGCCAAATCTGTCTCCATTCTATTCTCTATTCTCTCCATTCTATAATTATAATTATAAGGATTCACTTTACCCATCTAATAAGTTTCTTCTAAGGAAAATCCGTACAAAATGTGAGGTGGAAATCTATTAACAAAAACGGATAATATTATTTGGAGATTTTAAACCAACCCTTTAAATAATAAGTGCCTAATATGATTAGTAATAGACTTATCCGTCTTATAAGCTCCGAATAAGGCCACTTGATCCTTGAAGACAGCTTGAAAACAATTTATTCCATGGATATTAGTTAAAAGTAGATCCATACACCTGTTGGAAGCGAGTTCGGATTTTGGAACACATGATTCACTATAAATAGAGATGTAGTGTAGATGCAGTATATTTTATGTGCTAGAT
The DNA here is from genome assembly GCA_934045905.1 of Leuctra nigra. Lineage (NCBI taxonomy): Eukaryota > Metazoa > Arthropoda > Insecta > Plecoptera > Leuctridae > Leuctra > Leuctra nigra. The sequence goes on from OW203763.1 coordinate 38,996,233, forward strand.
TAAAATTAAGCATGGGGATTAAAAAAGTGTAAGTAAATAACTTCTTTGGTTTCGAATCAAGATGTAGAAGGCATATGAAAACAGCAAAGAATTATTTCAGAGGGATCTGGCTTTGAAAAGAAAATTACATAATATGATCGCGATTTCGCAACGTCTTGCAATGCGTTTTCTTCAAGTTTATCAAAACCTCAATCAACGAATCATAAAAGTTTCTACTAGGTGGTAAAGACTGTAATTTATACAATGGACACTTGCAAGAGAATAAATCGTACACGTTATAATCAATTTATATCCTTGACATTTAGCATATTATTCTAACTTTTCTCCCTAATTCCGCATTGAATATTTAAAACTTTTAAAACTTTACCTTGGGTAATTACTTTACTATAAATAAAATATATAAAAGAAAAATAAGAATAAAACATGAATGATGATGGAATGTTTTGATTATAGTTTTATTTTTATATATACACTCCTGCACAATGCTATTAAATAAACATAAGATTTTAAAGACCGTCGAGGGTGAAGGACGAATACAACTTTCATCCTGAATAGTTTTACAGTTATGTCACTTTGATACTGGGTGTGGGATAGTTTACCATATAAACAAGTACTATCTAGTAGGCACCTATAAAAATAGAAGTTGGATATTGGTTATGTTATTGATAGAAATAATAGCAAGCAGGAAAAGGAGTAACTCAAATCCCCTCAATTATGCGATTAACAAATTGAAAATGTCATGGTCCTCTTTCACAAATAAATCTTGTTTTAATACTCGTATATGAAGGTGTGAAATTGTCATAATCATGTTGTGAATGGAAGTCATAGCAAATTTTACCAATTATGTGAACTGTCAACAGGGACTAAAATGCAAATACGTTTTATTTGTAAAAATCACAATATTTCATTGGATTATATTGAAACTATATATCATTTTCTAAACACTATAGGTATCCCGAAATGTTCGAGTATTCATTGGGCAGTTCTAAAATTAGATCTTCATGGTAGGTAGACATCGAAATCTACGAAAAGTGATTTTTGAAATAAAATATTTCGAAAATCTAATTTTCTGCCAGTAATTTTAAGTTGGGTATCAATTTAAAAAAAAAATCTCATCTTCAATGTCTTCATAATGATACATTTGTCATAATAAAAAGAATTAACTCCACTGTGCTAAACGCAGCCATCATAATTGCTGCCACATCGTTGAATCGTCAGCCGAGCGAATCCATCTGCATAGTAATGCTAGATAATGCTAGATAATGCTAGATAATGCTATAGATAATATCAATATCAGAGTATATAACGAGGTCTCCCGTGAGCAAAAGATAGACATTTCTAAGAGAGAAAAAAAAACACTTTTTATTCAAGTGTCACAAATGGCGATTGGCACACATGGAGAATTGACACACTACACAACAAAAAAGAACCAAGTCAATCATAAGTTTTGAACGTGAATGCGTGATAGAGGTATCAGATAATACTGATGGATTTGACATTTTGCCGCTAACAATTCAACTACTTGATACTAGAGAACCTGCTATTGTACTACTCAAACCCAATACAAGATCTTGTTAACCTTTGCAAAAATAATGTCTTCCCTTCTTTTTTTCTAGAAAACACCAACTGCCCCAAAAAAACTCGAGTAATCAAAATTTTTATTATTCTGGACCATTTTATAGCAGTACTTGAGTTTTATTGTGTATTTGGTATACTTAAGACCACTTGTTAACTTAATTTTCATGTGAATGCTCATTAATGAGTCTAGTTTGAATGGGACTGGCGAGCTATTTATGTGCGGCAATGAATCATTCGGCTTGACTGGTTTGGATTCTGCTCGCAGCACGTCGACTATAGCCAGGTATAACAGATCTTCGTTTGTGGTCGAAAATTAGGAACCAAACCAGGTGCCTTCCGACAGGATTTTTATTACTATTGCTCTTCAGTTTATATACTATGATTCTCAGTTCAAGGTATCTATATGATTCTCGTGTATTTTAATTATAGTATTTATACTTCTTTCATCATCTAACAGAAAATTGAAAAAATTAACATCGAGCTAATTGTATCTGTTTGTAACTTTTATGTTCGATGATGAACGCATACTCAAAAGTAGCTGTGAATTGAAATTGACGTAGTTGTGAGTTGTAAATTGTTAATACGCACTGATTATTTTACTTTTTTATTTTACTTCCAAAATATAACACTTTTAATATATAAAAATACTTATGTGAATAGGACCCTATACTCATCTTTGTCTGCATTTATATTTATCTGCATAAATTCAGAATCGATCCTGCGCGATTTTTTAATAGTTGATAGTAGTTGTATGTACGAGATGCAGTTTTAGACTCACATTTTATGATTCTGTCAGAGAAAGAAAATACTTCCATCTTCTAAACTAATATTTTTGGCATCAAAATGCGGTTGTTCTTCTTCCTTCAATATTATTCCTCGTTCAACATTACTTCTTCGTACATTATTGCTTATCTTTCAACATTACCTTTCCCTCAACATTACTTTTCTCTCAACATTACTTATCTCTCAACTTTACATACGAAATGTGCCAAAGAACCAAGTGTCAGAAAGATTTTCCACTTGTTAGCAATTGTGGGCTTGACAGTTAGTTTTAATCATGATTTTTTAAATTTGTTCCATTCTTATAAAAATTTGATCTTCACGCAAAATATCTTATTACATTTCGTCAAACAACAATGTTTATTTTTTTAATCACTAATCTTCGATTTTTTAAATTTTATTGAGTGGTTAATTAGAGTAACCAGCGGCTCAATTTCGGAGCATTATTTCCTAAATTGAACCAATGTAATGCTTCGTAGGGTTAATTATTGAAAAAACTGTATTATTCAGTAAAAATAGCAACTTCTTCATAAACGAACAAGTAATATTTTTTAAAACTGTGGCAATGTTTTATGAGGATAGAAATGTCCAATTCCTTGCATGGAAAAGTTAATTTAGTTTGCCCTCGAATTTAATTGGAAAAATAAATTTGAAATGATATGACACCTTGCTTATCGAATCGGAATTGAATAGTTAATTACTGCTTCAAGCTAAATTATAGAATTTCCAACTCATTTTGATATTTGAGTACGAAGAATGTACACTCATTCAAATGCATGTAAAAATGTATCAGTTTCTAATACGTTTTGTTATCTCGAGACAAATATGCAAATTACTTAAATATGTAAATCAAGAAGAAAATTGATTCAAACTTCAACACCTATAATCGGAAAGATATGTTTTGTGCATTTTAATGATCACTTTTAACTTGCATCACATTATACAGCTATCAAGATTAATATTTTAACTGCATGACAATATTTTCAACTCTGTGAGCCACTTACAGCCACTAGTCATTTGGCATGCTACTTCACGTTAATCGGGTGGGCGAGAGAGGGGGGGGGGGGGGGCAGGTAATTATGGAAAATCGGTGCTACATTTTGGTCTATATAAAAAAATTATTTCATTTTGCCATTTTAGTTTCAATAAAGCATCATACATTATATTTTCATTATAACCAAATTAATATTAAATTCTAAATTTATGACATGATATGAATAATTATCTAATAAAATATGAAGTGCATAATAAACTCTTGATAAATTTGTATATATTTTTCATAAAGTGGAATAAAATAGAATTATCATAAAAATGTTATAAACTTCGATAAAGGTCATTTACGTTTTTAATTCCAGTATTTTGCAGCTCTTATTCGTTTCCCTGCACAAGCTCTGTTGCAAATGATCATACTTCTGAGCTTGCGTCATGAGCGGGATAAAATCACTCAATTCCATCCCTCACGACCGATCGAATCTCCGATTACACGCTGTTTGAACAGAATTGCTATCATCATCAACAAAACATTTGCTATACTTTCAGGTATAACATTCCATAATTTGACTATTAAAAACTTGCCAAAGTGTTTTAAATATTTAGAACAACAAAAAAGTAACCTTTAGTTTACGGTGATTTAAGAATGCTTTTTTAAGTACCGGTAAAAAATAATAAAAGGTAAAAAGCAATCTGGTCCATTAAAACCTGTTTTTAACCTTTTATATCATTATTTTACCTGTCCATGTTCAACACTTGAGAGATGGTAAAGCATAATAGGCGAAGAGGTATTCTACTAAATAGAATAGATGGAAGATTGAAGCCCTTAGGTGATACGAAAACATATTTACCACAGAAATAGTGTGTCCATGGTGCATAATTATTGGAACCAAGAATAGGAAGCTATGAAACGATATCGCTGTTCTGATTTTTGTCTTCTAATTAGCCAGGCTGTGTGGATAGATTTAGATTTCGGAGTGAAATTTAAGTATGGAATATGTTAGCATTTTGGAATATGCGTTAGGACAAATGTTCAGTAAAATTGTTAGTGAAAATCGATCATCTAGTTCTCCTATAAAATGAACGTATTACAGCAGAACGCACAATGCAAAATCTAAAATGTTAACATTTGAGATAATATTTCCTAAATATCGCTTTAACTTTTGGGCCATATAAATGATAAAATATGTAAACGATCAATTTATGTTTGGCCGAGTGTACAATAGAGAAATTTCAGATTTTTCACGAGTTAATTTATGTTTGGCCGAGTGTACAATAGAGAAATTTCAGATTTTTCACGAGTTTGGGCACAAATATTATATTTATCAGATTGTGTTAAATTGCTAAAATTAGCTATGCTAATTATTTGCACATTTTTCGCAAATTAAATGGTACAAAAGCTATAACGATAAGGAAAATCTCATATGTTTATTTCGAGCGCAGCCGACTCTTAAAAACCACTCAGAGGTACCTGGTTCGATTCCCGGATCATCCATGACTGATGTTTAGTAGTTTCCCTCAGTCGAGAGGCCTGTACTGGGAAGGTTCCCTGCTAAAGGCAACATCCCGACATATTCCATCCTGTTATTTCGTCATCTGATCTCCCTTGCATCATCATCTGTCTCAATAGCCTACTTGCAGGAGTGCAACAAAAATACCACTAAATAAAACATAAAAAGTAAAATGTCATTAATCGCATTTGCTTTATGTTGCCGCGTAGGTTCTAATGTACCTACTTAATACCTTGAAATAATAAATTCCCAATGGGGGGCATCAATTTGTGTTTCTTTGCTCACTGGCAATGTATTATAGAAGGTGTCGTAAATCATCTAAATTTTTTTGAGTAGAAGGCAGAAACTTTAAAGAATATCAATTATAATATTAATCGCGAATGTACAATTGGAAATGATGACGAAATACATTAAGATTTATTAGGACTTGAAATCCACGGAATCGGAACTTTTCCGAATTCAGTCATCGGAATAAAACAAAGCTGAGAATTAGGAGTTCCGGAAATTATCTTGTAACATTGAGACAAGAAAATCAATCAAAGTTATGTCTCAATCATCATAATTATATACTTCGTTCAGTCAGAAAAAAACGGCAATATATATTTCTCTTTAAATTAACGAGGGATAAATCTTTGAATTTAATGATGTAAAAAGCTATGCACACAAACTTAGTTGCTCTAGGAAAAAGAGACAAAAAAATGATAATTAGATTATAATAATGTTCGCATTTGATTGAAGCAAAAATCCTGCATACAGGAAGTGTGTTTTTGTTATTGGTGCCACAATGCATTAGATATTAATTTGATAGTGATTCAGAGGTATTTAATAGAGAAAGAGAGAGAGAGTGAGCGTCATAGTGAGATATGTCGGTGGGAGGGGGGAGGGGGAGGGGGTTCGGCACGAATTGTTCGGGTCAGCTTCAGGTGATAATTTCACAGCAATTGCTTCAAAAAACAAATGCGTGTTCTAATGATTTGTTCCAAAGATTGTTAGTTTGATACTTAGTCCAATTTGTGGAGGTTCAACCTTGTCAAAATCTAGGTATAATGTCGTGATCTTATTCTTAACCCAATCACAGAAAATGGTTATTGTAGTACGTTAAAAATATAGGTAATCCATATTCCAATGTCACTACAGTAACATCCAATTTCATACTGCGTAATAGAAGACAATTTTTAGTTTCCCGATTACTTTTCATATCTAAGAGTGTATGAAGAAACATTCAACAAAACATTAAAAGCCCTGAGATGTTACATTGGAGAACTCGACTATCTACAATTTTCGATGAAAATTAAGGTCTTGCTTTTAATTTTAATCCACCTATTAGTTAAAAACATAAAGAATAGTTAACATAGTTAATTTTAACAATAGTTGGTAGATTTTGCAGTAGGTATCTAGAAAGGAAATACCAATATTGGTGGCAGAATGTAATTAATAATAACTTTTATTTACTCTATCCTACTCATTTGAGACATTAGGATATGTATATAGGTAATAGTATTATACATTTTAAATTATTACAAATTAAATTAAGTAAACTGCGAGAAGTATAAAGTGCTTGTTTTAGTAGAATGTAAGACTGAAATGAAAGAGAAACGATGTTATTTCACTTGACTCGTTCTCGTACTTCTTCATGTGTTTAAACTCTTGTCAGATAAAGCAAGTAAGTCCCCCACCGACGGCTGCCACCTTATCGCGGTGGTGGGGTTTGTGTTGGCCAACGATCCATTGCAGCTAAGCCGGCGAGCATATGCTCATGTGTAAAGGTTACCCATGCCGGACAGGTCAGTGGTGAGGTCCAGACAAAGAGCAGCCAGGGTCGGCCTAACCATGTCCTCCCTTGAATTTGCGGTCCCCTCCCCTCCCCTCGGGCCGGCCTTCCCCCTCGAGATGGTGATCCCCCTGAAATCGGGTTCCGCCGGCCCGAATCCTCACACCCCCCGGTCCGTCCCCATTCCGGCCTGGCCTCCCCACTAGTGTTGGACTTCCCCGGATCGGGCCCGTTAGGTCGACCCCTCCCCATGTCCACCACTTATATCAACAAAGTTAAATGCAAAAATGCAAAAATTAATGTGCGCAATATAACCTCGTCGTTGACGCGCCGTTAAACCACAATAATCTAATCTAGCAAGTAAGTCATTGTTCAAAAGCGTTGAATTTGATCTTTTAATCTGTATGAAGTTGCCCATTGTTGTTGAATTCAAGAGCTGTCTATTGGCTAGAAAGACTCATTCGATTTTCCAACACACACCTCGTAGCATTTTATTTAGAACAATAGTTCATTTTCAGAACAATGAATATTGTGCTATCAGATCTTCGAGAGTGTGCAACTTCTTCAACTAAACCTACTCTATAACTAGCTTAATACTAATCGTATTTGAAACATTAAAATCGCGACTTCTCAACCCCCAAGCATTTTAAATAATATAAATTAGACCTTAGAGGTAGAAGACCCGATGTCCATTTTCTTAACTTTCCAAATTTAAATGTGACTATAAGTCAACAAATATAACAAGACTTTTTTTTTCATCGACAAATTCCCCACTAGTCAACAAATACAATTTAATTGAAGAATTATCTTACAAAATGAGTCGTGTCGCCATCACAAATGTTCTTGGATGAACGCAGTATTCCTGGTTTTTGAGCTCATACTCAAGAATAATTGAACTTTACATCGGGCCTTCTACCTCTGAGGTAGAACGTGTAAATATTGTGAGAAAATTAGTTCACTAAAACACTTTTTTATATCGATATATAATGATCCACTTTTCTGCAATGACGACGGATGAATTGTTTTGATGATGATAAGGAGATGACAATACGGACTGACGATAGTACGGAGGGGTCGTGGCCTATTAGGAGGGAACCTTCCCAGCATTTGTCTCTCTACTGAAGGAAACTACGAAGAAACCTCAGTCAGGAAATACAGTGGCGGGAATCGACCCCTAGACCTCCAGAATGCAAGTCCAGAGTATTAGCATAGAGTAAGTAAGTAGTATTTACTTCATATACCTACTGCTACGTATATATCACATACTTTGTTACAGAATTACAGACATAGAAATGTAAACCTGGGTTTATGTGTTGAAAGTGTCATTATAACTGCTATGTTATCCTTATTCTAATAGAAAGGAAATGATATTGAATTTTGATTTCATGTGGAAAAGCTGTGCATGAACGAGAATCGATGCAGACATTTCGATGTGACCTCCTATTTAAATAGTCGGTACTCAGCGCCCTCTTGGTGGCAATGCTTGAAGGTCCATTTTGTTACAGTACCTAAATCATCTAGAACTCGATTTGGAAATTTAATCCATTATCTCAGTTGATCTTATAGTACCACAAATGTTTGATAGGTCATGGTTTGTTAGATCAGACTTGACGCCCTTTCTCGATCAGGTTCCTTATGACTTCACGCAAAAAAGATCACTACATTTTCATAAAAATTCAAAGGAAAATTTATTAAAAGATTTGAAAATGTTCTCGACAGGTGAAAAAAAATTGTGAAAGTATTATTTGACATAATGTAGTTGTTATTAAAATATTAAAAAAGTCTTATAGACTTGTTATAATTTAATTTCCCTTCTAGCCATGCCGGCCATTTTAACTCCCAAACATCCTATCCGTTCCCTAGCTCCCTTGCTACATGGACGCCACGGGAGAGCTCCCCCCTCCACTCAGTTCCCGCCAATGGAGCGTCCCGACGCTCGACGTCGATCACGAATCAGACGCCTCCACACGACGCCTGCGCCAAGCGGCGTCGGCGCAACGTCATTCGTAAATCGTCGTCGGAAAACCCCCTTACAAGATGATTCCCAACTACATGCCCTCACTGATTTATCATTCACTTAAATGTCAAACTCCTCTTTCACAGCTTTTTTAGATAATGAGTTTAAGGACTGTCAGCTACTACGTGTCTAGGCGAGAAATTGATGGAAGGTGGAAATGGGGTGCTAGTAATTCACATATCAAAATCAAATGATTGAGGAAATCACGATAAAATTCAGTCAGAAATTTCGCATTTGTAAATAGAACCTGGGGGCCTATTCTCGAGTTTGTTGAAAATGTTCGCCATGCGGAAATGTACCACTACACAATGGATTTTGCTAATTGATGAAAGAAAAGATTTCACTGATTTCGCATTCGAACATTTTCGCATGCGGTTTCAACTCAAGAATAAGCACCCTAAATATCGCCGGAGCCACATTGTTGCACCACCTTTTATTATTAGTACGCAGTACTTTTCTAATAAACTATTGATTTTAGGACCATTTATAAGGATGGTTGTGGCATGCTGAGGTCTCGACTTCTTCAGCCAAATCGCGGCTAGAGGGGATCTAACAAGTCTCAAAATGACTTTATCCCTGAGTCAAGAGATTTTCTTGCGTAAATATTTGTAAAAAAATCTACACTTATTAAAATTTAGCTTCTATAGAAATTCTTTTCTATCATTTAAGACAATTATACGAAGAACGTATTTTCGTATGTCACGACCAGACAACTCATTTTGTTTCAAGTATCTAAATGATCATTTATTACAGAAAATTGTTACCGAAATTTCCTAGAAATCTTAGTACCTAAATCGGTACTTGAAGACTAAACGTAAGAATGTAGGCACCGACAAAGAATTTTAATGTTCGCTTGGATAAATGATTTGATATTTCTGCAGAGAGATCAAAGTTATTAGGTGATGCATGGAGTTATGACTCCATTTTGAAGAAAAACATGCGCCTTAAGGAATTACTTAAGGTAACACTAAGTATTACTATACTCAACGATTGAGAGGTAACCATTAAGGATGCCTAGGAGTCATAGGTTGGCCTCGCTGCTTATTATGCCTCATTATTCATTTTAAAGGTTCCTAAAATATAAAATCAAATACGTCAATTGTGGGAAATGGCCAGGAATTAGACTAATTTTGAAATCATCAAAATTTAACAATATTTTTTTATTGGCACGGTATCTATGACTTTGTACAACCTTTTGTTAGCAATAAATAAACGTTTGTGAAATAATTGTGTTTTTGTCTAGTTGGTTAGCTTAGTTGGTAGAGCTATCGCCCGGCAAGTGTCCCAGAATATAATTTTGACAATTCACACATTTCACAAAACCCAGTAGCTCAATTCTCTTTCCTGCTTTTTCTGCCATCCATTTTATTTCCAGTCTTGGTATTCATTCCATTTATTATAATTTGTTCATTGAAATCAGATCGTAGTGATTTGCGACTATTTTAAGATGAGTTGGTAGCATGAATTCCGTGAAACTGTTACACTGCCAGTAATGACCGGATGTGTAGGTAAATCATTGCATGAAACACAATTTGCTCTGTTATTACGTGAAATATAAGAGCATGGAGGTGCATCTGCATTACTAATTATCATGCAACTCATATTACTTCAACACAGAGATGCAAGTCAGCGAGTTTCAAGCGCTCTAGAACTCAATTTCATTCAAAACATATTGTTTTCGACAATGTTGAATATATCTTCGAAAAGGAAACAAGACCAATTTTGATTGTCCGTCCTTCTCGACTGAGATTATTTCATGGTTTTCCTCATTCAAGATCACAAAATCTGAGAAGGTTTCACATTATCGTTCACGACCACTTCCTTCCATCATACCATTTTTCATCACTTCAAAAACATTCTTTCGTCTTCATTATAGCCTAGCTTCAGTATCCAATACCATGCCAGGGCCGAAATGGTATATTTATCAATTTTAATCAAACTTAGTATGTAAAGAGTTTGTAATGCCGTCCCTAAATGCACTTTGTAATCAACGAAAATGTTTTCTTTAGATATAACCACTGGGCGAGTTGGCCGCGTTAACACTTTAATACCTGGTATTTACTACCTCTTATATTATCGTTTTTTTGGGGATAATGATAATAAAAACCGTTCCTATTATAATGCCGAAAATAAATGATGGTATAATTATTACAAGTTTTCATGAGTATGACGTCACATAACCGGGAGCAATAATTTGTAACAAAAGATTTCGCGGTATTGGCACGATCCAAGCCAAGGCGTTTATTGTACCATTAACGGGAACTTGTTGCAACTGCGATCTTAACAAATACCTCGACTTATAGGTGGCGCAAAAAAAAATCCCCGTGATTGAGAGGTCACTATATCGAAACAATTATAGATAGGATTTTGAAATTTTAACACCTATTAGAAAACATACCAAAATTTAATATGTGCAAGTTTCAAAAACATTACTATTGTAGGAAAAAAGTGACAGCTGTTCAAATTTGGTTGTCAAAAACTTGATTAAACAGAGCTCAAATAGCGCGCGTCGAGAAAACTTCCAATGGCCGGGACGCTGTTTCTTCAAAACTACTTACGATATCAAGCTGAAAATTTCAAATTATATTGAAGATATATTAAGATCGATTGTGTTAAAATTTCAGTCAATTTGAATGAATGGAACGAAAATTATGTAATCTTGAAGTTGAGCGTAAAATCAGAAAATGAAGATTATTTCTAAACTTTTATTACACACGTTATAAAAGTGATTCTTTTCCCACTATTCTGTTTTCAAGCTCAACTTCAAGATTCCATATTTTTAGTTCCATGTATTCAAATTGATTGAAATTTTTACACAATCGATCCTAATCTATTTTGAATATAATTTGAAATTTTCAGCTTGATATCGTACGCAGTTTTGAAGAAACAGCGTCCCAGCCATTGGAACTTTTCTCCACGAGCGCTATTTGAGCTCCGTTTAAACAATTATTTGACAACCAAATTTGAACAGCTGTAACTTTTTTCCTAGAATAGTAATGTTTTTGAAACTTGCACATATTAAATTTTGGTATGTTTTCTAATATGCGTACAAATTTCAGAATCCTATCTATAATGGTTTCGATATAGTGACCTCTCAATCAGGGGGATTTTTTTTGCGCCACCCGGTATAGAGGTATACTATTTATTTTATCTTTAATCGAACATTGATTATTACACCTTTTAACTACAATTACTAACAAAGTTCATTTAAATCGTAGATCGTCGCAAGTATCGCCAACTCCAAGGATTCAAGCTATCACCTCTATACGTTTTCATATGCATGTTTGTCCTATCATTGGTTACAGCATTCAATTAACCTAATTAATTGTCACATTCAAGTCTAATTAATTTAAGAACAACCACAATTCTCTTATCTTATCTGTTATATCTACAGGGGGCAAGTAGAATGCATAATTAATTTGTTACTTTTACATCAGTGCTTCGTCATAATGTTCACATTATTTTTTTTATTTATAAATACGAGTATAAAAAGGTATTCTAATCACCTAATAGCACCACTAAATCATTCAAAAAACTCCAACCGCTACTGTTTTGACAGACAAAGATAGATTTTCGTTTATAAAAAGTATTATGGGAAGAGATCATCTAAGGAACTCAATATTAAGGTAATAATAATTATAGATTGTGCTCAGAGTTAGATATATCTGTCTACCTTGTTTTCTTTAGTTCATACTATTAAGAATGCAGACCAGGTACCATAAGCTGCTTCATGTTGATAATAATTCATTGTCTTTGAAAGACTTTTGATACATTGTTAAAGCGTTAAAGAAAAACTTTACCACCGTAAAATGATCGATGACGATTCGATTGTTAAAAAAGGAACTAGCATGAGTTTCTCAAGATGAGAGGCTGTATCTGGATCTGATCTGGTTTGCAACTGCCACTACCTGGAGGTCAACGTGAGGTCAAAATCTCAACTGATACTCACGAAGATGTTGTCTTCAGTGCGATGGAACAATACAATGCTCCAAACAGAACCAATAAAATACTGTTCCTTTCATTTCTAGAATGATTTGAATGATGTTGTAGTATTATATGAATTGCCTCTCGTTCATTTTTCATTAGTAGCAATAGCATTTGTTTTATATTGTTTTCTTTTTGTGTTTATTTCGATCAATGTATCAGCCAGTGCAACTTCATAATATAACTTCAAATATGAGAGCTGAGACTATATAAACGCGTTGAAAAAACCGCATAGGTTGAAATGAAAGTGTTTTTCATTGTTTCCAATAAGTTGTCTCAGATGGTAACGCTTAGGCATTCTAGTTGCATTTGTTTGAATACCGCATTTCTTATAGCTTTTCATAGTTTTCCTCAGTCAAGAGCAAATGTTGGGACGTTCCATACAAATAGTTGATACAGCCTCATTCTCACCTTCCATTCTGTATCCAGTTCAATAAATCATCATGAACTTGGACCGATTTAGCTGCAGGCAGAATCTTCCACAAACATTATTAAAAAATATTTTTAAATTTTACTATCATTCGCTATGTGATATTAAAGTGTATTTAACAAAACACGATAAAGGTATAAAGATGTATATGGAAAGACTGTTCTCAAGGTGTAACCAACAAAGAAGACTTGTACTTTAACCAAAAAACTACGTATAGTTTGTATCAAAATCTGATTAATGATATCGAGTTCACATGATATCAAGTGAAAATTACAACAAGCAATCACGAAGTTCCCCAAGTTTTAAATTTCTTAGTGGAATCGCAGAATATTCATATATTCAAAATTATTCGCAGTATATAATTTCTCAATAACAAAAAATGTTGCCACTTGCGTTTCTAAGACTTGTCAATAACAATGTTGCTTGGATGTTGATAACTCAGATTTAATCATTAGAACAACATTTAAAATACTATTCTAAATTATGCTAGATTATACACAGATGAACTGTCACGTCAAATGACAGGGCCATCAGATAAATTCCTAGCCAAGGTGCTGCCCAAACATCGTAGTAGGTAGTGAGAATTACTACTTAACATAAAAATATGAGAATAAGAATAATGACATAACAATCAGAAAGTTGATCAATATCCATCAATTCTTGTAGTTCCGTCATATGTCAACAGTGAGGAATTCATTTCGCCATATCGAAGAGAATTTATGCATAACATTTGCTTTATACAAATGTCACAGATTTTAAAACCAGAAAAACTCCTCTACAATAACGCGATGGCTAGCGAGCGCGTAGTTCTAGAGACTTCATGAGGAAGAAAAGTTTCAGCGCTTTTCCCCTGACAATCTCTCGACCTCCTGTGCTAGCTCTGCGATGCAGAAGACTGTGAGAGACTTCCTGAGGAGGAATGACAATCTCTCGACCTCCTGTGCTAGCTCTGCGATGCAGAAGACTGTGAGAGACTTCCTGAGGAGGAATGACAATCTCTCGACCTCCTGTGCTAACTCTGAGATGCAGAAGACTGTGAGAGACTTCCTGAGGAGGAATGACAATCTCTCAACCTCAGGTGCTAACTCTGCGATGCAGAAGACTGTGAGAGACTTCCTGAGGAGGAATGACAATCTCTCAACCTCCTGTGCTAACTCTGAGATGCAGAAGACTGTGAGAGACTTCCTGAGGAGGAATGACAATCTCTCAACCTCCTGTGCTAACTCTGAGATGCAGAAGACTGTGAGAGACTTCCTGAGGAGGAATGACAATCTCTCAACCTCCTGTGCTAACTCTGAGATGCAGAAGACTGTGAGAGACTTCCTGAGGAGGAATGACAATCTCTCAACCTCCGGTGCTAACTCTGCGATGCAGAAGACTGTGAGAGACTTCCTGAGGAGGAATGACAATCTCTCGACCTCCTGTGCTAACTCTGCGATGCAGAAGGCTGTTACTTCAATGAATACTTCTGGGCGCACAGCCAAGCCACGATTATTAGTAATGATCATCGATACACTCAAGTACTGCCAACCATTTAATTTATATTATTATAATAATTATCATAATAGTTCGTGCTAATAATTAGCGGAAAATGGCAATCAAACTTATTAATATTGCAAAACTTTTCGTGATCATAAGTTAACGAAAAATAATTACAATTCTCTAATATGTAATTATTTTATATTTATTGTTAACCTGAGCTATCATTATGTGACTTTTAAATTCTTCTAAGCTTGTATTCATGGGGCATGCGGACAAGACCAATACATGAATGAAATTTGCATATTTCTCTAGAGGTGCAATAAATTACTGATTATAGAAAGTATAAAGTGTACCTATTATAATTAGGACTATTCAAAAACAACTTCAATTAATGCCAGCCAAAAGACAGCCTCCAGTAAATTGTAATTCGTTTCGATTGTAAATTAGTAAAAGATTTCACAATTCAAGTCTCAATCTCGTCTTGAAGGGACATCGATGTACCCTGACAGGGGACTAAATTGCCTCCTCCCCGTGGTACATAGATGGCGTGACCAAATACAGGGCCCAGAAATCTCTGAATATGCGCCCTGGCACTGTCAAGAAGTGCATATCTCATTGTATTCCAGTGGTATTTTACCCCCAAGCGATATTTGACCCAGTTTTCGATTGCATTACTTTATTTCTCGTGGGTGGTCAACAAACTATTAAACTTTTAACTTACACTATTAAACTATTAAATTAAACAAGTAAACTATTAAATCTACATATTTTACTGCCATGAAGCAGTTTATATTGCGAATGCGTTTTGATACTTGAATTGTAGCAAAATGTAAATTGTTACATAATACGTTTTATTATCCTAAAATTGGTTAAATAACAAACATTTTTATTTTCATCATATAAAATAAAGAAAATGAAATCAGCTATTATTTGTCTAAACGTAGAGTAAATAAGAATTGAAATTGAAATAAAGAATTAGAATTAGAAAATTCAAAGAATTAGAATTAGAGCTACAAAAGTGTATTAGTTATTCAGGAAGTACAAAAAATAACACCAAATTCATCATTAACAAAAGCATTTTGATTACAGATTGTTTATGACAACAAATTGAATCTAAAAAATTTAACAACTGAATATTTTCCACGAAATACTAGTCTTAACTCTTTCGTGGTATCTATTTAAACTCAGTCTATAAACAAAAAGAGCCAACGTACAATTATTTCTATGATGAGCAACGTTAATAGATGATGGTGTGTGAATTTCAGAGCTTTCGTTGAAATCCTGCCATCTAAACAGCAGCAGTTATTTTGAATCCCCGTTAGCTAAATTAATATAATTTGATATCAATTTGGGCCCGCATTAACATCATTTTACTAGACATTCTAATTCCATAAAATCAATTTTAGTACGTATTAAGAATGGCGTGTAGTTTCTTTCGATACGTTCATGAATAATTATTATCTTCTATAAAAAAAAGTGTATAATAAGTTAGTATCAAAGTGAACATGCAAGATGTCAAATGTTTGATTTGAGAAGTTGATTGAACATCTAACGAGTCTAGTGGGCATCCTTGGCTTCAGCTTCGCTGCAGCAAATTGACAAGTGGTTCGGCTAACTCTGGCAGACATACTTCCAACACAGATCAAAAGCTAGCGTTCAGTTATCTCGTCTTCAGACAGGATGGAATATTATTCACCTCAAAATCAAATTTATGTTTTGTTTTTATTTTATGATGAGTTTCACGAAGATGCAATTTTCTGAATATTTCTTTGATAGATGGTTTAGAAAGACGTTGAAATACTGCAATAATTTAAATGTATAAGCAGGTGCGTACTTATATTGAACTAATGCTTAGTTTTATACTTTATAGTGTCTATTAGGACATAAGGATAATTCATGATTCAATTTCTAATAAAAATTTGTCAACTCTATTACTTATTGATTTCCTCTCTTATAATGTGTTTCATTCTTTTCTTTTATTTTGTAGAAAAATGTTTAATTTCATACTTCAAACTCTATTAGGTAAAATGTTTCTCTTGAAATGCATTATTTATATTTACAACTTAATTAATTATATTGAAAGAACACTGCATTAATCTGCAGATCATCTTAATCCAATGTCTGGTCTTAGAGGAACAATGACATATAAAACAAGTTTACTATATTTCTCTCCATCAGTTTTTACAATTCATTCCCTCTGGTTCTATCATACATAATCATTAACAACAATTCCTACTCTCAATCGCTAATCAATAGCTATCTCGTCATAATTGTCTTTGAGTTATTATATTCTGCGATAGAAAAGATAATACTTAATCCATCTTGGTCACCTTTATCAAGTCAAGATGTAATAGGAGAGCCAATTAAGACCATTCGATACGTTTCGTTACTTTGATACAATTATTGATTTTCTCTACTTCCAATGTCGATCAATTTTTTGTTCCAACCCAAAAGGAATTAGGTTATAAAAAAAGGCAAACTGGAAGTATGAAATTAGAACTACAATTTTTGTGAGTCGTTTTTAACCGAGATACCAAAATTAATTAATATGTTCTATTCTTGATCATTTCAAATCTGTGAAAAAGTTGTAAAATCTCTCTGTTCCTTGCAAAAGGTCGAAGTATTGTCGACTACGTATGTAATGGTCTTAATGGTCGTCGCATAAGTTGCTAGCTAATTACCCACGGTGGCCGTCAACACTGTGTCTTGCCTTAGTTTCCCTCTTGTAGCTACGTGATTCCTATGAGACATGAATACATAACTATCTTTACCCACTTCCTTGCACAGGCGCAAATATCACCGCTAGCATAATTCACATTTCCCCTGTTCATTTGCTACTATAACGGTTTTTTTCTAGATCGATATTATTAAATTATGCATTTTTTATTTAATAATTTAATTAACGAGTTAGCAATAGATTGCAATATTGCAAATTATAATACACATCTTGTTGTCAAGTGTTTAACTTGCTCAACTGTTGAGCAACTTGGAAGCAAATGTAACATATTACATTGTTGTGTATTCCCTGCCAACAACAGACTTTTATTTGAATGTCTTTCAACTGCAAACTTATAATTAAAAATAATTTGTTACAGTAGTTCATCGAAATTTTGGCATAATATCGTAAAAAATTAACTGCGCTTGCCGCTTATATAGTTTAAGGTTGATGAAAGATATTTATAAATGAGTTCTACCTTCATCGAAAATTAATGTATAATCAGTAGGTATTGAAATTGATGAATTTATTGCTGACAAAGCGTTAAATAGTCAAGTTTTTCTAGAGTCATTTATATTCGATTTATAGCTCAAACTTTAATAATTCAAGGCACTCTGTTAATTACATTTTAATAATAAAAAACACTTATCAACTCATAAAACGGACAGCTTGAAATCATCTGAATTATTCTTTAAGCGCAGCATCTTGACTCCTCTTGCTGCATCAGGTATTACAAGATCTATACGTTGGAGCTTGTGAAGGTAGCTTAGTCCTGAGGAGCAAGGACGTCTTTTTACGCTGCGCTCAGGAAATAATTTACCATAATTTGTACAAACGTTTTTCCTAAATCCCTCATTCAAAATCTAATTATATGGAAATTAGTCTATTTTGGCTACAAATTGGTGATGCGTCACACGAAAACGATTTTAAAATGTGATTTCGTCACACCACCAAAACCGTGAAATTCGAATATTCCAAATGTAATTAAATAATAAAAAAGCAGAGCATGGTTGAAATTGTTCTTGTCCCAGAAGCAAAGCTGTAAAACAAGTTAAAAACATTATGATCTTAGATTATTAAAATATCCTAAAATAATGGCAGACCGTTACTTGTTATAATAGCTATTTTGCCTGCAGTGTCAATTTGATCAGCGTCATGTTTCGATCTAAAAGTTGATCTACATCATGTCAAGCTCTATGCCTGACCATCCTTTAGCTAGTCACATTTTTTACAACTATCTCTGCAAACTATTTCATTTTGTTCTTCAAGGTTGCTTCTCGAAATGCTTTAGTAGTAGTTGATTAAAGTCTCAAGCAAGGTAATAATCTTTTATCTAACTAGATCCAACATGTGAAATGTAAAATAGCAGACTTGTCAGAGTACAACGATGCAGGCCTTGCTTTATTTGGGATCAGAAAACCAACCCGTGTTTTAAGTATAGAATGAATCGTCGAAAAATATTTAATTCGTGTTATTTTCTTATCACTCTGAATATTAGAATAGCAATTTAAAAGAACATGACAATAAGTAAAGCTGCCAAGGCTTCCAGATCTGTCAAGAGTATAGTGAAAACGTTTTAAATTATAGTTTAGGTCTGTTATTAAACTAGCCGATTCAATTGGACGCTTTCAATTGCACACAGAAATTATGTGTATGTTAAATTAGGAATGACAGTATTATGTGAACAAGAATGCGAATAGATTCGAGTTCTATTCAGACAGAAATGTCCGGAAAATGAAATCTTATAGAATGCGAATTTAGAGCGTAAGGAATTTGAATAGGAATTGTTGGATACAGATTGAGTTAGGGCTTCCTACTCGAAAGCTGAATGTCACTCTTTTGTAATAAAGAAACTGACACTGAAATTAGAAATATTTCAAATTGAATTTGCCCGATAAATTTTAGTTCCCACACTGGTAGTAGCTCGTAACATATGTTAAAACGGTGCTTGGCAGCATCGAGCTAACGCCCGACTAGATTGAGATTCAGAGTTGGCTCATGTGGTAAGCGCATTAGATACTTTATTCTCGAGTCACGGCTTGATTCCCGCTACTGGCGTTCCTGAATTGAAATCTCCTCAGTCGAGATGTAAATACTGCGAACGCTACTAACTATAAACCCCGATTCCCTCCATTCCAATGCTTTCTTCACCATAAACTTGTCTAAAAAGAAAGTTTGTGAAAAATGAGCAACATCGATGTTTGCTCAGGTAAACACACACCACCAAGTGCTCCTTCAATGCAGGAGGGAAATTTACTGCTGTCCAATCAATAATCATCATTGCAGACAATGTCCAGGAAAAGTTAAAAATAAACTTCAATATATATTATACATTCATAAGATTCCCTAACATCTTGGATAAAAACAAAGACTTGTGCACATAGTATTGCTTTATCAGCAATATCAGTATTTTACTGATTATCAGTATTAATAGAAGCAATATTTTTTCCGTGTAGTTTTCTAATTTGTAAATTTTTTCTATCAAAAAAGTTCTTCTATTATTAAAAAGGAGATACTGCAATTTGCTCTTGACAGATTATTAGTTTTGATATTTTCAAAGAACGAGCCATCATAAGTCTTAAATTGTTAAAGCAAAATGTATATAGTATTATAATCAATGAGGTTGTAGTATTATAACAGGGATTTAAAAAATATTTATAAATAACAAAATAATCCACGAAGTATTTTTTTTGTAAAATAATCTATTCAAAGAGATTGGTACCTACAAGAAGGTACACGACACTTGGAAAAGAAGACTAATTAATAGATCCATGCTCGTACTTCCTATAGAGAGTCTATATTTCTTGTTAGTTGTCACCGTGAGATCAGTCTCCATCACCATCACCATCACCATCACCATCACCATCACCATCAACTTGGATGCTGCGTGCCAGATCATGTCGAGAGACTAGAGAGATAAGTTATTTGAATGTAACATCACCTATAGCCGCAGCATTCTTTACTACCTCACATAAATTAACTGTGCGACGGGAAAAGCAATACAGATTGGCATAAACCTTTTGCTAAATCACTGAATAATACCTATTTTAACACTTCAATTACGCTGCAATTAAATTACTCTTAGCCTCTTAGGACATCTTAATTATAGAACACATAAAGTATTTGTAATTTAGAAGATCTGCATTTTTTTCTCTGATTGAAATAAGGATGCATTTATGACCAAAGTTCTTCAAAGAAATCTGACTTGCATTTTCCAAACGGCTTAATTAGTTTTGTTGATAATCCAACCGTTGCCAAAATAACATTTTCGGCTTGAGTTTCTTTACAGGAGAAGAAACGAGTTTGAAAGGATTTTATGCGCTTCTTTGCAGAAAAAGCAAGTTTGAATTCTTGCGCTTCTTTACAGAAAAAGAAATTTGAGAAGAAATGTTTATGTTTCTTTGCAGAAAATAAAACAAGTTTTAGGCGGTTCTTTGCGAAATAAATACCAAGTTTGAGGAGTTAGTGCGTTTATTGAATAAAAGTGTATGGATCGAATTGAAATCTCTGTGAATAAAAAATAAATGTTTTGAGAAGAAGTCTGTGGGTTTTGTGCATAAAGAAACAAATTATGAATGAGTTTATGCTTTTCCTTTTTAGAAAAAGAAGTTTGGAAAAGAGGTTTGCGCATTTATGTACAGAAATATTAAAAAAATGAGAAGTAGATTCGTGCGTGTTTTTCGTAAAAAACAAGTCAAGTTTGAGAAGATATTGTGTGTGAGTTTCTTATAGCGGATAAAGAACCAAGTTAGAGATGATGCATTTTCGTTTCTTTCAGACAACGGTACAATTGGTTTCTGATTAACAGATTAGTGTACAATTTGTACCAATCGTACCCACATCATTTCAAAAGTACTGTTGTATGATGCAATGCAATACAATTCATTGATTCATTCATTAAAAAAGTATCAATTTTTTAGAATATCAGAAAGAAACAAATTAAGGATCCCGACTCTTCTGTAAGTTTTATTAGCTGATTAAGGAACATGAGTTACGAGTACAGATTTTATTTGAGTGTTGTTTAACGGCGCACTGCATCGCAACTAGTCTAAAGCCCATGGATGAATGATGACAGGGGATGATGATGGAGAACATATTGTATACGATTGGATGATGGAAAGCTGAGGTCGAAGCTAGTAGGAAACCATTTTATAATATTTTTCCCGACTGATGAAAACCACTAAAATTCCTCAGTCAGGGAGGACTAGCTCGGAATCGAAAACCAGATTCCTGCTTGAGCCAACTTGCTCTATATATATAGAAAAGGTCAGAAAGAAAAGAAGCATTATTTCGTTATTAGCTTGGAAGCAAAGACCACAGTTCTAAGCCATCCAACCCCTTTGGTACCTCTAATGTAACCTCAGAGTGTGATATAGGGGACATGGGTATAAAAGGTTGCGTGGGGCAGACCATTAGGGTAAAGAGGACACCTGAACTTTACCCCTCATGTCAGCGCGTACAGCTAAGTAATAATCAAACAATTATAATGAAATGAGTGTATGATGTAACATGAAGTCGCGTGTCCAAGTCAGGTTTAAACCAAGGGGGAGAGGTGACTCGGTAAACACGGCCACACGTCACCGTTTACCGGGTTAGTGTAATCTTTTGCACCCTCTTTAATACATTAGCAACACCACGCAGCTAGGGGGTAGGGGGTTGGGGGGGGGGTCTGGTTAACAAAAGCTTTTTCAACACAAAACAATTTATTTATATTAACCTATACGTTTTGAAATGACAGCTCTTTAAGGAAAAAGTTTACACAAGTAATCAGCCTTGTGACTTGATGTAAAATGGTTAATGAATACTGACAAGAGAGCAATTTTCAACTATAGTGCCGGAAAGATTTTATGATATTGCTAGAGTAAACCATGATTGAGGAAGATAGATTGCCCGTAATGTGTCAACTCAAACTTGTCACAGCATTGCAGGTTTTCTTAAACAAGTCTGTGTTCTTAAATTATCAGGATATGTACATTTACAGTGGTTGATTGCTTGCTTGGAATATTTCATCCTGTTTAAGGTTTCGCTTCCCGTTTTGAAATCTTCATAGGATATTGACTTTTAGTTTTATTATTAAAACTGTTGATATAAATTGTTTTTTTAAATGAGTAAACGGGATGCAATATCATAATAATTGATCTCTTGGTGTTCACAAATGGTACAGTTTGACGAAAAGTCCATTGACAATATTTTGAAATTTTGGAGAATTGGGTTCGATTCCCGCCCTGGGTGTCCATGATTGTAAGTTATCTTCATGTGTGAATAGAATTTGCTGTTTTCCTCTAACAACCATTTTCCTCAGCATCACTTGCCTACTGATCTTCCACATCTCAGGAGCTTCCCACGTGCAAATGTTGTCAATTTAAGAGCAAGTTTCCCAAGTTGATATTCTCAATTTCATGCTCACAGATTTCGGGTCCCTTTGAAATCGTGTGTGAAATATAAGGTAGTAGGTAGTACATCAGTGATAGCCGAAAACTGTTGGTACCATTTTGTTATATAAATCCAAGATATCAATTAATATCTTATGAACCCGAACTAAGTTTGAGTACCATTATTTAAATTTCCCATTCACACTAGTGACATTTTATTAGCCCGCATTTGCTCTCCTTTCCCAAACACCGACTGCAACTACAGTATTTTCGAATGAGATCGTATTTTGCCAACCTGGGACAAGCAGAATAGCATTGCGACGGGTTTTTTAGAACACAAATTTCGCCATTAGATTTATTCGATTCCAAGTCGTCAAGCTCTTATTGGCAAGTCTTAACCGAACACATAAAATAGCCAGAACATTTTGCCATATTAAAACCTACACATTTGACATTTGAAAAAAAAATACATCTCGGGCAAATATAACCGAGACTTTTTATTTGGAGTTCGGATGGTTTGGTTTTTATGGCTCTAATTTACGAGCTCTTTGCTATAATGTGGGATCGATTTCGAAATGTGATTTAGAACATTATTGCACCATTATCAGTGACCAAATTAAGTTATTTTCACATTGAATGGTGCATACTTGATTATAAGTAGGGATTAGCTTCACAGCATGTCACCCCAATTTCTTTGTACTTTTCACTGTGAAAACCTTCACATTGCAATAAGTGGTTAATTGTAGATTTGTAGAAATGTCTAACTGAAATGCTTTTCATAACGGTTTCATTGTATCGAGTTTGATGAGAAATGATTGCACTAAAAGAGTTGAAACGAGTATAAACTGCTCGAATACGCAATAGAGCTATAGCTACCCGGTATTTAGGGCGATATAGAACTTCATCTTTTCATATTTTCATATTCATGAATAATTTTTTAATTTTCCTACCTTTAGATTTGAATAACAAATGTATGTTTGTTATAAGTTTCCTAGCAAAGTTTGATCATCATAAATCAATAATCATCAGAGCTCAAACAATTTCAAATGAAACTTTCTTTGAGCTTAAAACTTTTCTAAATAGCTTCACCAACGAACTCTTTTAGACGGACCTAACTCAATAATACGATTATGTTTGTGAAAATTGTACATTGTATGCCACAATTATACCATTTTCATGTTCAAAATCAAATACGGAAACGCTTTTAAGATTAAATTTAAATTATGAAAACGAATTAAATTGTTAACTTGCATAAAAGATCAACACAAATTTTCGTACAACCATATCTCAGTCCCGAGTTTAGCACAAAGTTGAGACGTTACAGAGGTTTGTGAAAGAACATAAAGAACATAAGTTCTTGGCCCAAGAAACAGCTGGAATCTATGCTTACATGAATACACTTTCACAACCATTTTACATATCTAATCTACTTTCTTGATGTGAATTGATGTACGAACTGAACTTGGTATAAGGCTTTTGTCTCTGGTGTAATCAATTTATTCGTAAATTTCCGTATGTTTCCGATCATTGTAATACACAAGTGCATGCACTTGAAAGCAAGTAGGATCGTAATTACAAAACATGAATACACAAATGCGGGGCCTCTAATTGCTTTTATATTACATCTTGTAATAAAAGTAACTAATAAAATTAAGTTGTTTGTATTTTTATGTAGCGTTTACTTCAACCATTTAATCCTTATAAATAGGTGTTAATTGGAACATGGTTGTGGAATTTTAGAGAAGAAGTAAAGTTAACTTTATGTTAGAACTTTGCGGTAAAAGCAGAAGTAGTTCCATGTTTCTTGTACTTGTAAAGTAATTGAAATGTAGAAGCTGTTCGTACAACTCTTTTCTAACTAAATAGAAGAGATATGCTGTTTATTATAAATATGAAATAATAACAAACAATGATAATCTTGGAATACAAGATTGTCATTTCTTGAATTATCCTCTACAACACTTGGCAATGTTATTTAACCGCTCATTTTCCACATGAATGCTTATGGTATGTGATGCAGAACATTATACCAATCATTATCGACTCCTTTCAGTGGTAATAAAAATTTATTGATACCAATTTTCCAATCTTTGGAATCTACCTCGGTTCTTTTTAACACGATTTGATGTAGAGTTATGATCTTTTTTGTGAGATCAAGAACTCCGAAGATAAAACGAGAATATATCGAATCAAATCAATGAAAAAAAAAATATTCTTCACAAGGTTTTGACGATGTAAATTACTAATAATTACAACAAAATACAAAATATCAAAATATCACGAAATATCACGATGTATCTTATTTTGAAATAAGATACAAAATATCACGTGTAGAATAAAAACAAATGAAATCAACTCACATCTTGAAATATCTCCGTTGTCATCTTGGCCCCCGGGCCCACCACAGGGCCCCCCGCCTCGAGGGCCTCTCCGGGCCCTTTCATGAGACAACACTGCACTGGCGGAACAGATGCTAATGACATAAAGACCACACGAGGGCCCGCTCGAGACGACCGAAGTTAAGACCACACGAGGGCCCGCTTGAAACTACCGAAGTTCACCCACAAACAAAATTTATAAAAACACACTATTGTCACACGGAATTATAATAAAAAATAATCAAGAAACACTATTAAGAATCACTTGTATGAATTGTTTCCGTCGAAGAAGCGTAAAACATCCATGCCCGTGTCTTCTAACGCCGCTGTGATGGTTCTACTCAGCAAGATCTAGCGGGGACGATGCGAGTCCGCTCTGAACGACCTGATCAGGTATGACTGTAGCTCACTTCCACTCTCTCACCTTACTACAGCTGGACTATGATCCCCACTCCACTCTCAACAAAACAAAAACCATCAAGAATCCATATGGATGCCCCCAAGCTAGCTCCAGGCTCAGATCTACTTGGTATTACTGTAATGTACCTACTTTTACATGGTGCCTGTTCATTATCTATTTTACCCCTACTACTTTATTCTCTGTCTCTCATTCTCTGTCTCTCCCCCTATTTTTTATATTTTTTTTTATTTTTGAGCAAACAACGGTAATGTTATGTTGAGTTGAATAGCGGTGCAGGCGCAATACGTCCATGTGACTTCTGTCCAATCAGAAATGGTTCTCGACTGGCGACTGGCCAATGAGAAATCAGCGTGAAGGTAACGGTGCGATGATGTGGGCAACTATCTCCTATCTACTACTGAACTGGACAGGAGAGTTGCAATTAATGAGACCCAGATGACGCCAATGTACATTAGGTCACTGAAGCAAACCACGGAGTCGTGGAAACCACGAACATGGGACGACGTGATACGGTGGAGGCGATGGCCAAGAAGCAAAGAGAGGACTTTTATTAGTTTTTTTTTCAACAACAGTCACGTATTATTGGAAGCAGTGCAAATAATATGACAGACAATTGTGAATTTTGTTTTATTGTTTTTTGAAATCAATTTGTTTTATAGTATAAAATCACCGCAGTTTAACTTTTTATTTTTGTTGAAATTGAACATAAGTTGTGGATACTTGAAAATACGGTTGGGCTCAGATTTAATATATTCTGTTGTGATAATAAGATTACTTTACAACTTTATTTCGAAACTTTCAAAAAAAAGAAATCTTAAAATTGAAGATAAAGTATTTTTCTCAAATGCATTGATTTCATTGGTAGTACAAAGTTTTTTTAATCATGGTAGAAATTGAATATTTATATCGGTGTTTTAATTTTGGTTTGATCATGTGTAACGGAAGAAAGAATCAAACATAAAAACATCGTCGTTGAGATTCATAATCGTTCTTCAAACATTTATTTACAAATACATTAAAATGAGAAATGAATTGTGCTGTTGTAAGTTTTAGTATTTTTCGAAACGTCATTAGACCATGCACACATCCTAGATGAAAAGAAAGCGGGTAATTTTCATTAGCTTTTCAAATATAAAATGATACATTTGATTCATAATTTTAAACTAATTATACCTTTAGATATGGGAACGTACGTTAGGATTGTAATTTTACCCCAACAATATAATCAATTGAATTTAATATACAAATTTACATGTGATATTAAGTTTTTTTGAAAATAAATTGTAGTCATATATTATGCTCCTTGGAAAATTTAAGTAGGTAATATTTGTTGGAAGTTCCAATATTTAAAATGTTGTTCTAATGACTAATTTTAATTACATTAATTTAGGAAACATTGTGCCTACTCATGAGTGACATATCCGTTTCACAGACCAGAAACAAATGCCAACTTATTACACTCCATAAATTATAGAATTATTGCTTATTCCTGAAAATGACTACTTGAATGGTTACAAAAAGGTTAATCCGTGTATATTATTGTGTTATCTTAATTATAGATCAATATTGATAGATCTCATTCACTTCAGTCGCCATGGTCTGCATATTTACTGAAAT
Source organism: Leuctra nigra (assembly GCA_934045905.1). Taxonomy (NCBI): domain Eukaryota; kingdom Metazoa; phylum Arthropoda; class Insecta; order Plecoptera; family Leuctridae; genus Leuctra; species Leuctra nigra. The sequence goes on from OW203763.1 coordinate 39,023,280, forward strand.
GCATATTATATTCTAGAGTATAACTCAAGGATACGTGTATCTTACTGTCACCGTACCGTGTACTTATTAAAATGAAAAATAATATCGAAACTTATAAAATTTGTATTTGAATTAAATTTTTATGAAAATAAATTTGATGGTTTATTCACACGCAACCTTATTTCATAATGATTTTCAACTTTCAACTTAATATGTACTACTTACCTACGCACTGCAATATTATTTCGAGTCGCAATGCAATTTCCGTGTATAATGTTCTTACTTGAACATCGAGTTTGGTCACCATTTAAAATACGCGGGTAAAGGAGGATACTAACTTAGAATGTGTGTAGATTTCTGATTTGTGTTCTTTTTAATACAGAAACAAGTTTGTGGTGCTTACTTGGTTTCTTTAACATATCTTTTTAATAGAAGTAAGTTTTGGTACAATTGTAATATCGATGTTTTTCCAAAAGTACACAATGTTTTAACGAACCTAAAACTGTTTAGAATAGATTATAATAGATTAGCAGAACAGAGAACATAGATTAGCTAAAGTTGGACCTTCATCTAAATGGGCATGTATTTAATATAGTATTTGCATCACACATATACTATCCCAACGAAACACTAGACCCTAAAGATTCAATCAAGAAATTATTCCAGTTTTAATCACAATCTTGGAAGGTTTCAAAGACATTTTTGAGGCAACTTTAGTTTACATCTTTTTGATCGTTTCAAACGTGAAGAACAGCTTACATTATTAGTCTTTTTTTAAGGAAATCACACTGTTATATTGATGCTCAATCCCAAAGAATAAAAATATCTTCTCTTTAGAAATTGTCTTCAAAAGGCAGTTATGAAGTTTACTGAAAAAAACGGAATACATTTATCAAAATATATAAAATTGTTTTCTTTTACTTTCAAAAAGTAATGTATCAATGTCCAGATCAAACTTATGATCTTCATCTAACAACTCTTAATCTTGGGGTCTTGTTAATCGCTTAAAATCACACATCTTAGAATCATTTCCTCAATAATAATTCAAGCGTGCTGTTATAAATGCGGTTTATACTTAATTTCTTTTAATAATTATGTATATTCTCGTAAGAAGAAAATAATGCTCAGCAATAACAATAACAGCCACCTTCTGAATAGCATTATTTATCATGTTTCGGTGTCCTACTGGGAGCTGAATGGTTGTTTTTATCATCTTTCATGCTTGGATGTTCATCTCAGAAGAATCATATGGTTTTCATGGGGCTTCGGGGCTACCACCCAAGGCGACCAAAGTAAGTCATAACCATTTGCATGGTCACAATAATGGCTCAAGATATTTATCAAAATTAACTATTTTTAATTTTTAATAAGATAATGTATTTTCTAAAATATATTACACCTCTCTGCTCTTTAATGGTTATTAAAATTGAGAATTTACATTTATATAATTTCAAAGTGATTTGCATAATATTAGTTGGCATTATGAATTCTGAAAGTAACTTACACAAAAATAATGGATGCACTTTGAAACGCTCAAGAAGGAAAATTGCAGAATTACATTCCGATAGTTTCTTAAGAGGTGATCTTTTGATATCTGTTTAGAAATAATTTACTAATAAAATCGATAAATGTTATCTTACTTGCACCCAATCAAAGCTTTTATTGCTATCGTGATACGAGTAGTTTTATAGCTTTTCTACCTTTTATAGTTAATTTATATATAGTCCATTGTTATATCATTTAACGTTTAGCTAATTGCTCAATTACAACAATGATGAGATTGTACTGTTGTAAATTTAACAAACGTTGCTATACTGCAGAAAAGTCAATATTTTTATATTCTAAGATTTTGATATGGAGAAACAATGGAAATTATATTGGCAAATAATCTGTTCTTAATATTTCGGATGCTGTGTTAAAATATGATGCAATCAAGGTATCTTATTGATTGATAGTTGGTTACATAAAGTTCACAATCAAGTGGTGTGGACATTTTGATTTACAATCGGGCGTTTAAAACTACTGTACACATTGACAACTGACAACGCACTATAAGAACTCACTTTATTACTCACATTTTGTGTAGGCATAATGTATTCCACAGTGATTATCTGACATTTAACTGAATTTATTTCAGTCTCTCATCGCTTTAATAGCTCTCATTCTTGTTTAATAAACATTTAAGAATCTTGGTATTACTAGTTTGATGAAAGATCAATAAATCCTGGATTAAACTGCATGTAATTATATAATATGTCGATGTCCCAGGTTGTAATATTCCATATTTTTTAAAACTATGTGAAGATTTTATCGACTGAGCTAACGTTACTGGTTGAAGTATTCCAAATAGACCGCGAGTAGTTCGCTAGAGGGCAGCACTATGCGATAGTTCTACGTTACCTGTTCAACTTAGATGTAGGTGGGGTTGCATAACATTAGATAAATTTCCAATTTCATTTTGTTTAATTTTTAAAATAGTTAATTAAATTATAAAGCACATAAGATGTTAAAAGTTGTTTGATGGCTTAAATCAAGTGAGGTTTTCAGCAAATTACTCTAAATTTCTTTACTGGTTTACACATTTTTTGAGGCTACTAATATCGTCCGATAGGTGTATTTTTTAAAAGGACAAAGGATTTTAGAAAGTATTTCTTGCATATTTAATATCAATATTCATATTTGCAGAGCACATAAAACACATAATATAAACTAAAATCAAATAATAAGGAAGGGAAGTTTTGGAGTGAATGTGTAATTAATTTCTTCAGTGGCGTTATTTCGATATTGTAGCATCAATAGTCGCCGGTTGGGGGGGGGGGGGGGGGACAAGGGGAAAACTTGGATTAAATGAATAGGTACAATAAGAAAGCAAAAAAGTCGGTAAAGATAAAAAAAAATGTAAGAACCTTGAAATTGATAATAAATTTAAAATTTGTGTTAAATCACGTTAATATGTATACCTACAAAATTCAATAGTGCAATTCAAACCCGCGTAATATTGTAAGGCCCTCCCCAAGTCCCCAATCGGACCGGACCAGAGGTTATATTTTTTTGTCTGGGGCTTAACGTCGCACTGTTCTGCAGCGAGGCTAATGGCGACGGATGAATGATTATGATGATGATTGGGATATGATGGTGAAGAGTAGGTAAGGATGTAAGGTGGGAAGGAGGCGGTTGTGGACTATTAGTAGGGTACCTTCCAGCATTTGCCTGTCGACTGAGGGAATACCACGAAAAAACCCCAGTCAGGAAGGACGGCCACGGGAATCGAACCCGGGCCTCCGGAATACAAGTTCAGTGCGTTACCACTCAGCCAACCTGGCCAACCTTCTACTATTTACCTACCCTACTACAAAAACCCAATTTGCTTAATAGAAAAAGTGTCAAAAGAATTGAAAAATGTACACAAAAAGATGCATATTTTCAAGATAATTACTGTACATGTAATTAAAAAATGGGGTTAAAGATATCCTGCGGTTACCTACGACTGTTTACTACAATAAATTCAAATTCAAATACTCGCATATGAAATCGAAATGTCTCAATTAAAAATAAAAATGAACAAAATCGAACAAAATCGTTTGATCGAAATCAAATGCCTCCTTAAAATACTCGATTCAAAATGTGAACATATTGATTTTTTTTCTTGAAATGCTTGAAATATAAAATAATAGAGTAATTATAACTTGTAGAATTTTGTCCTTCTCAAAATAAGAAAATTCCGTACATATTATTATTATTACATGTATATAAGGGGAGGTACTTTTTATTTCTAGTAATATCTTGTAGTTACGGATGGTGCGGATGGTTTTTGTTCTTGGAGTTCCCGGTTTGGTTGTAAGATGGCGCGCGTCTGTTGTTGTCGCCAGTTTCATCCACCTTATCTCTAGCTCAGCACGGGGATCGTGTAACTTTTGTCAACAGTCGATCGACAACTCTTATGGGAGAATAACATTGCCACGTTAAAGACGATCGATTACAAAGTCGAGTCAATGCTAATCTCCCGTAAGAGTTGTCGATCGTTTGTCCAGCAAAGTTAGACGATCGCAGTGCAGGTCCAGGTGTGTAGCGACCACTTTCCTCAATGCTCGCTTTTATATCGATTCGACCAATTAAATACGAAATTGTCGATCAACCCGATTGCTACCAATTAACGGATTGTTTATCAACACCATAGGCAAAAACATAGTTCTTTCATTCAGATCAATTAATTAATTGATAATTAGCCAAATAATTCCAAGTTATATTCATGGTCTACCTTGTTACCTCAACGAAAAGCATCTATTGAATTTATTCAAATAGCATAAATCAAAGTATCCTAATTATTTATTTAACCCAACAACATACCGGCCAAACGATCTTTATGAGTTACTTTAATTAAAATTTATTACTGTTGCATGATTTCTTTTCATATTTCTTTTTGTCTCTTCTTGCGTCCAAGAAGGAACAAAGCAAATAAAACATGTAACATGGAAGAGTAGATTATTTTAAGTAAGAGAATAGATAGGTACCTTGTTATTTCTTGAAGTTATATAATATTATGAATCATTATGAACAGATGTCTAGACCGAATAATAGCAGCGTAAAAATTAGTAAAATAATGTCTTATACAATTTTAATAAATAATAAGGAACTATTTGTGTACAAAACATACTTGTCCGTGTTTTTAGAAACGATGTTTTTAGAAACGATCTTGTTGTTGTTAATTACTATAAATTATAAAAAAAAAAAGCAGTCAGAGACCTCCGAGCCAGTATTTTGTCAAACTTTAGAATGTGCAAACTGAAAACTTGGAATTTGCGGACTCATCTTCCATGATTATTAGAGCAAGCAAAAGGCTCAGGAAGTTCTGGATTTTCACTTCGGTTTCGATTTCCACGACTGTTCTTCCTGACTGAAGTTAATTCGTGGTTTCCCTCAGTCAAGAGGCAAATGATGGGAAGGTTCCCTACTAGTAAATCCACGACGGCCAACAACACTGGCTTCGATATTGCAGTTCTCACAGTCGCGAGGGGGGGAGGGGGGGGGCAGACCTAGGGGCCCGAAAATTTGGATATAATAAATACCAAAAAAGCAAAATATTGATAATCGATACTATACGGAAAATAGAAGTAATTTGAAAAACTTACACGATCAAATCGACCAAAATTTGTGTTTATATCGCTATAAATGCACTAAATTCTATCGTGAAATTGATTTTTTCCTAGCCTGCGCGGCCTCCGGCCTGGAATCATTTCGCGGTCATAAGGATAACATTGATCTGAAATGATTCCAGGCCGGAATGATTTCGTTTTCGTTAAAGAATAGGCCACCTGAGGTTATAATAGTTAATCTTCTACTATTACCTACATGCCTATATCTATAGTACAAAAATAAATACCACGCGAATGGATTTAAAGTATTAAAACACAATACAAAAAGATGCATATTTTGAAAGATTTTTACTGAATAGGCAATTAGAAAAGTAGGGAGGCCCTAAAAAGATATCCTGCGATGGTGCCCGAAGTGTGAAGCTAACGCCACTGGCCTCACCCCACCATCCTATATGGTTTTATTACAACCTCCTTGGACATCCTTATCTTCCTCATTATCATCTACTTATCATAATCATTCATAAGTCGTCATTAGCCTGTCGTTGCAGAACAGTGCGATGTTACTTAACTAATATACCTACTATATTTGAAAATTCGAATGTCGATGACAAAACTAAGTAAAAGGGTCGTCATTTTGAAACAATGCCAGTGGATTTGACGATATATCGTCCGATCAAACGGTCACAACGTAAAGCAAAATCATATGAACAACATTTTCAATTTGATACTGTCGAGAAACAGTTGACTATGTCTGTGATGATTGAGGAAGCTGTGTGTGGACCATTGAAATTTATTGTGTATTATTATAACCCCTATCTGCTTTGTTACTCATAACGATTAACAAAGTAATGGTAATACATATGAAATGATCTAAGTTATCAAAAAACAAGTTTAATGTGACTTTTTACTCTACCACGTTTGACACAATCTCAGATATTCCTCATTTTAAATTGTATTTGTCCAGCCAGTTGATCAAACATTTTATTTAAATAAAACTGTTATTTTTACATGCAATTTAGTGGGTCGCCTGGTTCTCTTTACCAGTTGATGTAAAATTACATTTGCTTTTCATTTCTCTTCATCAGTATCATTGAAATTTTACCACGAATGAAAAATGTAATTCTACATCTACTGGTAAGGAGAACTAAGTACTCAAAGCGACCAGCGACCAAGCGAATTATTTTATGCCAAAGAGGAATAACATGCCAAAGAGGAAGCATTTTCCTGACAGCCACAAAACTACAATAAATTGAATTGAATTGATGTGTAAAATTACATTATTTTGACATTGGTTTCTTCCGAGATTATATTAATGAAAATTAGTACCGTGATTGCAGGGAGTCTTAAAGTATGATCATTGATTGACTGAGTGGGGTATGTCACGTGTCTTTATTACTCAGTGACAACTACCTACTTATCGATACAAATGTCATAACTATAAAAAATTCAATAAAATTCATTCAATATTTTATTGTACTTTCTTTACTCGACAATAATTCGGATCGGCATAAAATGATGTATAAAATATAAAAAAATCAAATAAAAAAAAGTGAATTATAGGAGCTTGAAGTTAAATTGGAAAAGACTCCCATTAGGACTGAAGGGAGGACCCCCCCCCCCCCTACACACGTGGGTTCGTAACGCACAGGCTAGAAAAGATGTTGAAATTCACTATTCATTTAGTGTATTTTAACGAAATTTAATCAAACGATTTGGTCGATTTGAATATTTGAAATCTTCAAGGCCAAATCTCTTTAAATTCTGCGACTTTTATTTTGAAAGCCACAACATATTATGGTACTTAGATTATCACAGTATCAAGTTGCCTTAGCTACTTTAAGTCACAAAATCTATGCAATCGTCACTACGCACCAGAACATACTTATTATTTTACAGAGGATATACATCGATAAAACTTAATTTAATTTTCTTCTATGCCAATTTTTTCTATAATATAATATATATTTCTATAATACATATTTTTCGGACTACTAGCCAACCCCCCCCCCCCCCCCCCCCCCCCCCCCCCCCCCCCACCGCCCGACTACTAGCTGCGCTACACTACGCCAGTATCTATAAAGTTTCCCTATAATTTCTCACCCAAATATATTTGTGTGAAACATACTTTTTCCGTAACTGGTACTACCATTAAAATGTTCACTTTTTCTCAAGACATTGTGACCCTTCGTTGATTTATCCGAAAGTGCATGCCTTTTGAATGTAACATCCTTAGGAAATTGGGCTCTTCTGGCATCACCACTGAGACTTATGTGAGTGAAATTAGTATAATATTAGAATATCGAATGAAACGTTTGTTTAATACAATCTAACAACAATAATTGGTTTGTTCAGTTACCTTTGAGCCGCATTTGAGCGTGAAATTGGTCTCTCTGAGAGGACTGCGCCCACCTATAGTTCTAGCAGAAGAATCGCGTCACATCCTCTTCCGGTAGCCAATCATCAGAGACGAGAGTGGCGACTTCTTCACGGCGACCTGCGGCGACTAGTGGCGACCCGTGGCGACTAGTGGCGACTATAAGCGACTATTGACGACTATTGGCAACTATAAGCGACTATTGGCCAGTGGCGACTCTCGGCGACTAGTGGTGACCCTTGGCGACTAGTGGCGACTATAAGCGACTATTGGCGACTACTGGCGACCAGTGGCGACTATAATCGACTAGTGTCGACTAGTGGCAGCTGTTGGCGACTAGTGGCAGCTATTGGCGACTATTGACGACTAGTGGCGATCTTGCTGACCCGTGGTGATGCGTGGTCAATGGTCATCGATCCGACTGGTCGCCACTGATGACCCTCGGCAACCACTGGAGATGATGATGATGATGATGATGATGATGATGATGATGATGATGATGATGATGATGATGATGATGATGATGATGATGATGATGATGATGATGATGATGATGATGATGATGATGATGATGATGATGATGATGATGATGATGATGATGATGATGATGATGATGATGATGATAATGTTGATGATGATAATGTTTATGATGATGATGATTATGATGAATGAGTATGAAATTTGTTAAGAGGTGCAATCGAACGATATAGCTGGAAATTATTTTCTTTGTCTTGCTTTGAACGAATGATATTCCTCAGTCAAAACTCAGTCCATGTATGATGTGTATTGTGTTCCTGGTAGTCTGTTCTCTTCCTCTTTCATCATTCAAGAATCTACCAGAGATATTCAACAATGCCACCTTCCTTTTCGATCTGCTCGATTATAGCGAATTATTAGATGGTATTTTCAAAGAGGACCAATACCATTGTAAGAATATTACTACTTGTAATACTCAGCATCAATCAACTAGATAATGATGGAAATTTAGTGAATCTCTCACTTAGGGATGGTGTTTAAGATTGAACCTGCGAAATAAAAACGCGCACCCCGACTGAGAATCGAACCCAGATCCTTCGGGTTTCCGGCCCAATTTCATCATCGGCCTTCATCATCGCTTTGTACGACTTATAAGATATACTTATGAATATGGTGGTTTGGCATAATTTCAGAAATGTACTTGGAAAAATGAAAAATGATCGTTAAACAGCTGGTCATGCTCCATAACAATCAATGCTTGTTACTATCATTGAAATGAGAGGTCACCTACTAGAGTGAGACAAGGAGATCGCTTGGACTCACTGCTGATGGTGTGATCTAAAATTTTTCAGCCAAATGATTTATTGAGTGATATTTTTTGTTTTGCTGAGTGTCTTATTTGTATTAATTCTACTCAAACAAAATCTTTGGATACAGCAGCATATGAGTTGAACCATTGTCAAATATTTGGTACATACGTATAGGTATGTATCTTTTACAAAATCTATTTCACTTTTTAGTGTTATGGAAATTTAGTGATATTTTGTGCTTTCAATTTACTTCAGTCATCAATAAATGGCTGCGAACGTGTGTAATGTATGTGGGTATCACACACAAGGGGAGGGGGCCTTGAAAACTAAAATTCAACCTAAATTTGGACGTACTACGTATAATTATTATCAAATTAGAAATCACACATCTTCATTCGGCTTCTAGTCAGAGCATGTAAAGGTTGGAGACATATTGATAATTATTTTTTGTAATGATTGCAAAACATAAGAATTATTTTCTTTTGTTTATTACAGGACGTTTTCATTTATTATTTGCGACATATTAGTTTTTAATATTCTAATGGCATTGAAATCAGTTAATGTGTGTCTTAACAGAGTGATCTTTGTTAAAACGTATAAGAGGAGATGGAAAATTATCGCCGCTGTACGATGATTTTCACCTTGGATTCCATACGCTACAAATAGGTGCGCAGCTTGAAATTGAAATTATGTTTTAATTATGAGATTGAAATTATGATACAATTCGTTAATTATGCTAAAGAATTCTATAAAATATCTATAGTAAAATGAAGATCTCATTAGGTATATTATTTGAAAATAATATATATTCAATTCGATAATTAATTCTGAGTAATTGTTTCACTAAAATAGTTTGTAAACTTATAATTAATATTGAATGCTAAAGAGCTGTAAAATGTTATTCCTGTCGTAATGTCATATCGGATTTCCACGGATATCATGACTCACTTTTATTGATCGTTTCAATTAGAGTTTTAAACGTTTTGTATTGTTTCTCAAAGTAGTTTTTTACCCGGAAAGAGAAAAATCCGGAATATATACTAATATTCTCACGAATCTGATAGTTTATTGAACTATTAATAATTGCTTTAATCCATTTTATTGATGTTCTACTATTCTGATAACTCAAGAATCGTTATTACAATTTTTTAAAACCACATTTTATGATTGCATAAAGAAAACAATTTCGTTTTCTTTATCTAATTTCGGGAGTCAGGTTTCAATCCGTCAAATCATCAGTTCGAGAAAATGATATTTATAGAAAGTACCTAGCAATCATCTGAATTCTTATCGAAGTGTCGGTATTTTGCAACAATATCAATGCGAAGTTACTCAATAACGTAAGCTTCTCAATGGAAAGGAATCGCTCACTTTCTCTGCTGGGTAATTTGTATCTAGTCTAATTTCTCCATGCACAAAGAGTTTGAGAAGGTCTTGAGTGAATGAAAATGGGCTCATGTCCCTCTTTACTCTACTATAGTCACTCCTCTAGATTCGTCCAACCTTCAATTGCCTTTCTTTAAGAGTGTCGAATACTCTCTGAAATATTCAGATTTTTTTTGTAAAATTTCGAATTCGTTCTACTAAGAAAAGCGCATGGTATGTTGCAACTTCATTTATGACTTTTCTGACCAGGGTGCCTATTCTCGAAATTGCGAGAAATTGCAGGGGAAAATCTTTGACTATGTGAAAGCAAGTGAAATCTTATGTTTTTTCAATGCAAGCTAGCTGTATCCATTGTGCAGTGGCGCAATTCCGAATTGCGAACATTTTCAACAAACTCGAGAATGCTAATGATGTTGTACAAAATTTATTGTAGAAGAAAAATTACTATGTTTTCTATCTGAAAATTTCATTTTTATTCACAATTTTGTGTAGTTTTTTTATACTTTATATGCATGGAAACAACAGCACAAATTCAATAGTAATTGTTTTGTTTTATACTAAGAGCTTGAAATTAATATAATTTGAATTACTACCTACCAATAATTGAACAGGGCTTTAAAACAAATTTGGATATCTGCAACAAATTCTGTTTTTAAACAACTTCCACAGCAATTTGCTTAAACTAGATCCTTTAAGACAGTTTAACTCATAACGACGATTATTGTGAAAGAGTAGAGTATAATATTTTAATAATTCTATACGTTCATGCAACATTGTCTATGCACGGTGCTGGTTACCCCCCCCCCCCCCCCCCCCCCCAATATCCTCAGGCAGTAAAGGGTAATTCTGGCCATTCTCAATGTTTCATACTCTCTTAAAAGACCGTGCGGCAAAGCAAGGGAAATTTCACGCTCCGTTCGGGCTAAATGGAGGAGAAATTATCCCTGGGTCTCCTAGCAAGAGAAGAACAACTCTTCGTCGCTCAAAACCATTGTCTTAACTCTTTCTAAAAACACCAACACGCAATTATATCATAGCGGTCATATGCTGGGGATAGTTGTCGGCATCGTTTGAACAATGTTCGTGCGTATATCTACAAGGTAAAGAATATTACATTGGTGACTCGATACAACACTCTTTTATTATTTTTTTTATTATTATCTTTATTTTGAAGACGGTTTTGTAATAGGAACCATCACACTTTTCTCTCCAACCTATCAACTCATTTCCTTACGAATAAACAGTTTTCAATTAATCTGACATTTTATTTAAAACTAAAAGGTTAATTAATTGTGGAGAGTAGGTTGGGACAGCTCATGATGATTGAATCGAACCTGGGCCACCCAAGCTTCATGGATATGTCATTGCTACTCACGAATGCTTGTTCTGCAGTATTTTTAAATAATGTTTACATTATGAAGCGATTCCATTAAAATAGAGTTAAGATGCTACTGTCATATTTTATCATTACCATCTCTAAAGATCATTTTCTAAAATATTATATTGTATTTAATTTTTGGAAATATGAGTGCAAGTACTTATTGCTATCATCAAATGTACGACAAGCTGTTATTAATTACAAAGTAATAATCATTTGGTACACATTGTTGACATTGTTGAAATTGTTCTGAGCAACATAAATGTGTCTACCTCTTCAGACCTGACCTCAGAACATTTGTCTACCTCGTCAGACCTGACCTCATAACATTTAAAATTAATCAAACAGAATGTTTGCCTTAGCGCTAGAATCTAATTGAGCTTTATAGTTTTTTATTGTATTATTACTGATAAACATGACGTAGATTTGAGCGTGATTTCAAGTTAAGGACCGAACTATGACGATTATGATAGTTCGGAAGACACAATGAAGTCTTACCGCTTATAGAAAGTAGAAACACAATTTTTATTACCCTTTGTCGGGTTAGTTTTCTTATCTTTTGAAGAAAAAAACCGACATAAAAAATGAACTATCGTTAGCTGAAAGCTGAGGCTGTAATGGTTATCTGTGTATATTCCCTCTTTTATATATTGTCAGAAAGCCGCTTTTCGCTCAATTTCCTAGTGGGTTCTGAACTAGAGCTCTGGTTAGGATGAGATATCTGCAGGTAAAACTAAAGAGAACGAAGCATATTTAAAAATATCTTTGATTCTTTCCAGTGAAGTGTGATAATGAAATAGATTTTTTGTAAACAAATTGACATGTGATAGGACTAAGTTAATATTTTATCAGGTACAAATTTTATAAACCTATACTTATACTTTAACACTTTTTAAACAAATAGAAGATTGTTGCGATTAGAAGATCAGACAGAGGGAAAGGTACAAGGGGATGGATGATTAAAACTTGCTGGTAGAAGTAAATGAATCCCATATTTACAAAAAAGCAACATTTCAGCAAAATGTGGTAATAATGAACTAAAAATAATAATTATCCAATTTTAAGTGATCAACCTTTCTCTATTTGATTTTCAGATTCTGATTTATATTTTTGATTGATGAAAATTTTATACATAAAAGATATTAATTTATTGCTTTTTGAATTTTTAGGCTATAATGGGTACGTTCGATTTTAACTGCTGTATATGAACTTGTACCAGAGACTTCGGAAACTGATTTCCTAATATTTTGTCAGCATAAACATCCGGACCCTTAAGCACGTCAAATAATCTTATCACTTACTCTATTGACTTTATATTTTTTTAAGTATTTTATGTATTTCTTTGGTAAATTTGCTAATCTATCATAAGTGCCATTAAAAAAATTGTTTCGCACTCATAATTCTGTATCATGCAGTGGCGTGCCGACCTATGTAAATTTGGCGCCAATGCGCCGGAATTTTTGGGGGTGGGTGGGTGGGTGGGTACCTGACCGGGGTGGTGGTGCTGAAGGTAGTTTGGAGGATCGCAAAGGAACCAACATGAAATGCGTTCAATTAATGTTAATGAAGATGTTTGGATCAGAAAGAATACGGCCTAGAAGCACTTATTACAAAGGTTTATATCCCCTAAACACTGGAGTGTCCAGCAATCTAGGAATGTTCAGGTGATGGATGATGCAGCTCCCTGCTCCAACTGTTGAGGTTTAGTCATGTGAAAGTAAATAGATACAGTTATTGTAATACGTTTAACAAGTTGTCACCTAAATTGATGACCAAAATGCTATTTGCTGGGCGAAATTAAAAAATGCATGTGCTTATTTATCTATATTGCAAATTTCTCACACGTCCGTCCATTCATACATCAAAATCAAATTATACTTTTAAAAAATATCGCTGAGCGGCATTATTATGGTAGACATTTTCTCACAAAAAATAATTTTTGACTACGTTTTTTCATTTCTTTCAATATATTTAAAGATAATGAACATTGATTTTTATTTAATATGCACCAAAATAATTTGTAACCTCTTCAAAGGGGTCTGGAATTAAAAAATTTCGCTGCGCGGCATTATTTTCATGGCATTTGCCAAATAAAATTATTTTTTTCTGGTCTGTTTCGCGTTATTTTATACACACTAAAATTATTTTTAACCTCTCTTAAAGGTCTAAAATTCAAAAAATTTCGCTGCGCGGCATTATTGTCATGACATTTTTGTATATAAAATTAATGCTTTATGGCATGTTTCCCGTTATTTTAAGCACACCAAAATAATGTTAATATCTCTTAAGAGGGTTAAAATTTAAAACTTTTCCTTGCGCGGCATTATTTTCATGTCCTTTTCCAAATAAAAATAATTTTTCTGGTCTGTTTCTTGTTATTTTATGCACACTAAAATTATTTTTAACCTCTCTTAGGGCCGGTCTTTCAATACTTTGCTAAAGACTCAATTAGCTGTTACCAGTTAGTTAGTACAAAACTCTGTCATTCAATTGGTTGTTGCCATGACAATACAGTCCTAATCAACCACTTAAATGTTAGCAGCGCGGCATTATTTTCATGACATTTTTCAACTGAAATTATTTTTTCTTGTCCTTTTCCCGTTATTTTATACATATAAAAATAATTTTTAATCTCTCCTAAGACGGCTAAAATTCAAAAATTTCGATGCGCGGCATTATTTTCATGTCTTTTTCCAAATAAAATAAATTTTTTTGGTCTGTTTCTCGTTATTTTTAACACTTCTAACTCTCTTAAAGGTCTACATTCAAAAATTTCTCTGCGCGGCATTGTTTTCATGACATTTTCTAACTGAAATAAATGTTTTCTTGTCTTTTTCCCGTTATTTTATACATATTGAAATAATTTTTAACCTCTCCTAAGAGGGCCAAAATTCAAAAATTTCGCTGCGCGGCATTATTTTCGTGACTTTTTCTAAATAAAATTAATTTGTCTGGTCTGTTTCCTACTAACGAGTATTTTATAAACACTACAATTAGGTACCTCTCTTAAAGGTCTAAAATTCAAAAATTTCGCTGCGCGGCTGACTTTTTTCAACTAAAATTAATTTTGGCATGTCTGTTGCCCTTTATTTTGTACACAACCTCTGGCCTGAAATTCAAAAATTTCGCTGCGCACTTACTTCCCGGGGCAATACTCATTTTCTAGCACAATCGCTTGACAGGTTCAAGCCTAACGCCTGGAAGGGGTGGGTGGGTCCCTGTGAACCGAAATGCGCCAAATGTTTTGGAGGTTCGGCACGCCACTGGTATCATGTGTGTTTTAATGTAACATTGTAATAACGCACTTACAGTAGAGTGTAATTACGGTTAGTTTTTATATAAAGAGTTGGATGGTTTAAATTTGAATGTTCTTCAAAGAACTCAACGAGCCAATAATAACCTGAAAGAAGCACAGAAGAAAATGTATAAAATGTTCGAAAGGTTCATCTGACCTCTTAATTTTCTACATCTATTAACGTTTAAATTTTAAAGTGAATTAGAATCCTTCAAACTGGTGAACCTAAACAATGTATGAAACCATACATTTTCGGTCATTTGTTGATCATAATTAAATGCCGTAATTTTTTTCAGATAATTTCGTAAAGTCAAATAATTTGTATTGTATTTACAGCACGGCATTATTTCTTATCAATCTTCATTCTTCTTACTTCTCCATAAATGAGACTTATTTTTTACAACGCAATCTGAGATATTTTACTAGTAATATAATTATTTTGAAATAGTGCTTGCATTAGTTTTTGGCATGCAAAAAAGGACAAATTTTAAACCAACGTTTGCTCAAAACCGTATTTTCATATTATAAATCACTTTATTAAAATCTTGGAATATAACCGTAAAATCACTGAGTTATTATTTAAGACATCGACATTTAAATATCATTTAAAATTACGGATACATCTAAAAAAACGCACACACCAGCACAAGCTCGACACAAAAAGGAAACATTTCACGTAAAGAGTCCAAAAATATCTAAACGAATTTCAGAAAAAACTGGATCACTCACGCATATGTCCACGCACACTCACTCATATCGACGCACACTCACGCATATCTCCACGCATATCCCAACACACACTCAGGCATATATCTACACACACACTCATGCATATCCCCACACACACTTAGGCATATATCTCCACGCACACTCACGAATATCTCCATGCACACTCACGCATATATCTGCACGCACACTCACGCATATCGACGCACAATCACGCATATCTCCACGCATATCCCAACACACACTCAGGCATATATCTACACACACACTCATGCATATCCCCACACACACTCAGGCATATATCTCCACGCACACTCACAAATATCTCCATGCACACTCACGCATATATCTCCACGCACACTCACGAATATATATGCACGCACACTCACGCATATCTGCACGCACACTCACGCATATCGCCGCACACTCACGCATATATCTGCACGCACACTCACGCACATGTCCACGCAAACTCCCGCATATCTACAAGTCCCCCCCTCCACCCCTTCTCCTACCAAGAGCAGTTAAACACAATGAAATTCATCTCTTGGCCATTTGCAAACAGATCGATACAATTACTCAAGGACCGATGAACTGTTTGCTCTAGACGATCAATACCCAAATTAGAAGCCAACACACGATACTCGAGACAAAACAACAAATATGGCTGCTGCTGAGTACTAGCATGTAGCATGTAGCATGTAGCATGTAGTATGTAGCATGAAGCATGTGGCATGTAGCATGTAGCATGTAGCACGTAGCACGTAGCACGCAGCACGTAGAATGTAGTATGTAGCATGTAGCATGTGGCATGTAGCATGTAGCATGTAGAATGTAGCATGTAGCATGTAGCATGTAGCATGTAGCATGTAGCATGTAGCATGTAGCATGTAGCATGTAGCATGTAGCACGTAGTACATGCTACATGCCACATGCTACATGCTACATACTACATGCTACGTGCTACGTGCTACGTGCTACATGCTACATGCTACATGTACATGCTACGTGCTACATGCTACGAGCTACGTGCTATGTGCTACATGCTACATGTACATGCTAAGTGCTACGTGCTACGTGCTACGTGCTACATGTACATGCTACGTGCTACATGCTACGTGTTACGTGCTACATGCTAAGTTTCCCATGCTACATGCTACATGCTACATGCTACATTCTACATGCTACATGCTACATGCCACATGCTACATGCTACATACTACATGCTACATGCTACATGCCACATGCTTCATGCTACATACTACATGCTACGTGCTACGTGCTACGTGCTACGTGCTACATGCTACGTGCTACAAGCTACATGCTACATGCTACATGCTGCATGTAGCATGTAGCACGTAGCATGTAGCACGTAGCACGTAGCACGTAGCATGTAGTATGTAGCATGTAGCATGTGGCATGTATTATGAAGCACGTAGCACGTAGCACGTAGCACGTAACACGTAGCATGTAGCACGTAGCACATACACGTAACACGTAGCATGTAGCACGTAGCACGTAGCATGTAGCACGTGGGATGTAGCGTGTAGCATGTACATGTAGCATGTAGCATGTACATGTAGCACGTAGCACGTAGCACGTGGCACGTAGCACGTAGCATGTAGTATGTAGCATGTAGCATGTAGCACGTAGCATGTAGCACGTAACACGTCGCATGTAGCACGTAGCATGTAGCACGTAGCACGTAGCATGATCATGTAGCATGTACATGTAATACGTAGCACGTAGCATGTAGCATGTAGCATGTAGCACGTAGCACATAGCACGTAACACGTCGCATGTAGCACGTAGCATGTAGCACGTAGCATGTACATGTAGCACGTAGTACGTAGCATGTAGCACGTAGCATGTAGCACGTAGCATGTACATGTAGCACGCAGCACGTAGCACGTAGCATGAAGCATGTAGAATGTAACATGTAGAATGTAGCATGTAGAATGTAGCATGTAGCATGTAGCATGTGGCATGTATTATGAAGCACGTAGCACGTAGCACGTAGCACGTAACACGTAGCATGTAGCACGTAGCACATACACGTAACACGTAGCATGTAGCACGTAGCACGTAGCATGTAGCACGTGGGATGTAGCGTGTAGCATGTACATGTAGCATGTAGCATGTACATGTAGCACGTAGCACGTAGCACGTGGCACGTAGCACGTAGCATGTAGTATGTAGCATGTAGCATGTAGCACGTAGCATGTAGCACGTAACACGTCGCATGTAGCACGTAGCATGTAGCACGTAGCACGTAGCATGATCATGTAGCATGTACATGTAATACGTAGCACGTAGCATGTAGCATGTAGCATGTAGCACGTAGCACATAGCACGTAACACGTCGCATGTAGCACGTAGCATGTAGCACGTAGCATGTACATGTAGCACGCAGCTCGTAGCACGTAGCATGAAGCATGTAGAATGTAACATGTAGAATGTAGCATGTAGCATGTAGCATGTAGCATGTAGAATGTAGCATGTAGAATGTAGCATGTAGCATGTAGCATCAGCATGTAGATTGTATCATGTAGCAAGTAGCATGTAGCACGTAGCACGTAGCATGTAGCACGTAGCACGTAGCACGTAGCACGTAGCATGTAGTATGTAGCATGAAGCATGTGGCATGTATTATGTAGCACGTAGCACGTAGCACGTAGCACGTAACACGTAGCACGTAGCACGTAACACGTAGCATGTAGCACGTAGCACAAAGCACGTTTCACGAAACATGTAGCACGTAGCACGTAGCACGTAGCACGTAGCACGTAGCACGTAGCACGTAGCATGTAGTATGTAGCATGAACCATGTAGCATGTGGCATGTAGCATGTAGCACGTAGCATGTAGCACGTAGCACGTAGCATGTACATGTAGCATGTAGCATGAAGCATGTAGCACGTAGCACGTAGCACGTAACACGTCGCATGTAGCACGTAGCATGTAGCACGTAGCATGTACATGTAGCACGTAGCACGTAGCATGTTCATGTAGCATGTACATGTAATACGTAGCACGTAGCATGTAGCATGTAGCATGTAGCACGTAGCACGTAGCACGTAACACGTCGCATGTAGCACGTAGCATGTAGCACGTCGCACGTAGCACGTAGCACGTAGCATGTACATGTAGCACGTCGCACGTCGCACGTAGCACGTAGCATGTAGCACGTAGCATGTAGCACGTAGCATGTACATGTAGCACGTAGCACGTAGCATGTTTATGTAGCATGTACATGTAATACGTAGCACGTAGCATGTAGCATGTAGCATGTAGCACGTAGCATGTAGTACGTAGCATGTACATGTAGCACGTAGTACGTAGCATGTAGCACGTAGCATGTAGCACGTAGCATGTACATGTAGCACGTAGCACGTAGCATGTTTATGTAGCATGTACATGTAATACGTAGCACGTAGCATGTAGCATGTAGCATGTAGCACGTAGCATGTAGTACGTAGCACGTAGCATGTAGCACGTAGCATGTACATGTAGCACGTAGTACGTAGCATGTAGCACGTAGCATGTAGCACGTAGCATGTACATGTAGCACGTAGCACGTAGCATGTTTATGTAGCATGTACATGTAATACGTAGCACGTAGCATGTAGCATGTAGCATGTAGCACGTAGCATGTAGCACGTAGCATGTACATGTAGCACGTAGCACGTAGCATGTTTATGTAGCATGTACATGTAAAACGTAGCACGTAGCATGTAGCATGTAGCATGTAGCACGTAGCATGTAGTACGTAGCACGTAGCATGTAGCACGTAGCATGTACATGTAGCACGTAGTACGTAGCATGTAGCACGTAGCATGTACATGTAGCACGTCGCACGTAGCACGTAGCATGTAGCATGTAGAATGTAGCATGTAGAATGTAGCATGTTGCATGTGGCATGTAGCATGTAGCACGTAGCATGTAGCACGTAACACGTAGCATGTAGCACGTAGCACATAGCACGTAACACGTAGCATGTAGCACGTAGCACGTAGCACGTAGCACGTAGCACGTAGCACGTAGCACGTAGCACGTAGCACGTAGCATGTAGTATGTAGCATGTAGCATGTTGCATGTGGCATGTAGCATGTAGCACGTAGCATGTAGCACGTAGCACGTAGCATGTACATGTAGCATGTAGCATGAAGCATGTAGCACGTTACACTTAGCATGTTGCACGTAGCATGTTTATGTAGCATGTACATGTAATACCTAGCACGTAGCATGTAGCATGTAGCATGTAGCACGTAGCACGTAGCACGTAATACGTCGCATGTAGCACGTAGCATGTAGTATGTAGCACGTAGCACGTTGCATGTAGTATGTAGCACGTAGCATGTACATGTAGCACGTAGCACGTAGCATGTACATGTAGCACGTAGCATGTAGCACGTTGCATGTAGCACGTAGCACGTAGCACGTAGCACGTAGCACGTTGCATGTAGTATGTAGCACGTAGCATGTACATGTAGCACGTAGCACGTAGTATGTAGCATGTAGCACGTTGCATGTAGCACGTAGCATGTAGCACGTTGCATGTAGCACGTAGCACGTAGCACGTAGCACGTAGTATGAAGTTACTGATGATTCGTTACATCTCATTTCAGGCGCGTAGCAACTTCTTTCATCATGGGGGGTGGGGGACTTTTTATTTAACGTAAAGAGTTCTTTTGAATCTGAACAATTTTAAAGTGATTCCGGGGGTCTAAAATTAATCAAACAACCCTCCAGTTGTTGCCCCACATTTTTTTTTAAATTTTAACAATATAAAAATTAATTTTGGAACGCTAAACTGATTTTTTAAATGGATGGGGGGGGGGGGGTCAGACTCTTGAGTTGGGGGATATACCCCCATCCCCCCTTCCTAACAAGCTGGAGGAAGGGCATGTATCAATTACCATTACACGAATTGAAAATAAGGCATTATTACGTGCATTATACTAGCAAAATTTTCTGCTAGAGGTACCCGTCATGTAAACCGTGACCAATGCGCACCAGTGGGGAATGCGTTAATAAGAACTGATGGAAATAATTGCTGGCAGAGTTGGTGTTATCACCTGTCGTCGTTAGCCCAGCAGCTCAATGCCAAACAGAATGCGAAAATGAGAAACGAAGGAAATCAATAGATTATACTTATTAATGTTAAGTTTTTCAAATGAGTTTTCAGATTCTCATCAGAGTTTTCGTAAAGAGTTGCAGGGTGTGCGCTGTTAATATGCACGTGACGTTGTTACCATGGCCCCATGCGCACCAGTTTATGTAAATAAGAAAGAAGGAAAAATATTAAATCATAGAAAACTCGAAAATAACGTTTGCAAATTGTGCGTCAAATTAACTCGTAAGCTGTTGATATTATCTTAATGGTTTTATTTAGAAAATTAAAGAAGGGCTATGCCAGAGTATAATATTATGAAAGAAATTTGTTGAGTTTTAAAAGTAATTTAATGTAGATAATTTAATGGAGCAGAGCAGTTTTTAAAGCTGATTAATTGCTCCTACCGGTATTAAAAAATTTTAAATGGGTGCTTCATTTAAACAAAAATCAGTAATTTTAAAATAGAATTACTATTTAAAAAAAATAAAAGTACCTATTTAACTATAATCTGAATAAATTAAATTGAATTTTCATAGGTGTATTTTCATAGGTGTATTTATTATTAATATTATTATTATTGAATAATAATCTGATTAAATCGAATTGAATTTCCATACGTATATCTTCAAATATTTAAGATTTGTATTTATTATTAGGCAATTATTATTGAATACAGATCTGCTAAAAATTAATTGAATTTTATCAGTCTGTTTGTCTAGTATTCAAATAAGATTTCTATTTGAAATTATTTAAGTTTTAAATTTAAGTTTTAAGTTTTAAATGTATTTAAATTTTATTTAAGTTTTATTTAAGTTTTATTTAACTTTATTTAAGTTTTAAATTCTAAACTTAAAATTTAATATTTACTTACGTAAAAAAGATAATTATTTTCTCAGTGTGTGCAACTAAAAAATGACAAGATAGACTTCCGTTCCGGCCTTCTCTGAGGTACAGAAATTGACCAGGGGTTCTGTTGTGGTAATTGTACATTGGTTCTTACTAATTAGTATCAACTCTTACAATGCCTTATTAAATATGTACTTTATAAAATGTGGGAGTTTAAACCGAGAAATGGCAAAGTACATGTAGTCATATTTCAAATTCACATTTCACTTTAAACCCCCGCTATTTTCAAGCAGCCACAAGCCATTGACTAATACCTAGACAACTCTTGGTTTTTCAATAAAACTCCTCAAGACAATACTAATCACATAAATTTTAATTATTCTCTTCCTTTGACTTGAATCTTGCAGCCTTGAGGAATGTACCTTGCGAAATGCGCCCACTCAATATGTCTTGGATGAAGAAGGTATAGGAGGTGTGGGTGGTAGCTATAGAGAACGAGGGAGTGAGAGAAAATAACGAAAAGAAAGGTAGAGAAGATTAACCTATGACCAAACGTTCATTTATGCAAAATCAAACGAGAGTCTGATCATCCTTTCATGTTAGAATAGAGGACATCACACCTGGACGGTATCACATAATCATCCATGGTTGGGTCCATCGGCCCACTAGTTACCTCTATAATAACATGGTAGATATTTCTTTAGGAGCGGCACAAATGATTGATTCATTATTTTTTATAATTTATATATATTAATTTTTTGTTTATTGTAAGATATTGGACTGCTTTATAAAAGGGGAAATAAACTTGCGTGAACATTTTAATTAGGAATATATTTTATGATTAGAAGATTTTGATGTATTTTCTAATTGTACTTAACTATGAACTGAAATACTGTCGAGTTTGTATTGGATGAGAGGTATACATAAATCGACGTTTTCACACACGAGATTCGAACCCACGCGTTTTTGACCGAGACTTCTAGCAATTAAGATATGAATTGTTGGGTAAAATGAATTAAATAAACAATTATTTTGACCAGTTGAATGAAATGAAGTCTTAGAAATTAATGTATTAAAGCATTGATGTATGAGCCGGGAATAACAATATGGTAATTTGTCTATGTTGTTGGTGGAGTTTAATATAAAGATGCATTCAATATTGACAGCTGAAAATAATAAACCAAAATCAATAATCTATTAGGTAGTTGAATATGTTTCATCGTGATCGTTGCAAGTTTTGGAAACAATGGGGCACGACTTTTCAATAAGGAAATGTTACTTTTTTCGAATCAGGTCAAAATTTGAAACTAATTTTATGCTAAGTTATAATCATGCTTAGAAGGATGATAGTTTCTATATTCTAATAGAAATTCTTATGAACGCTAAAAAATAAATACATTATAGTTGTATGTAAAAAAATGTCCATTATCTTGTATAAGTACGATCAAAATCATGAATTTATTGTATTTTGAAAAATCCATCTTGACAATATTGTATTGCAAGAAGGACGTCGGTTTAAATACAGCTGCAGGCGATTCTGATCCATATTCTAAAAGTTGATTTTTTAATTGACAATAAGAAAATGTCATTCATAACGCGTTGATGATGAATTTTTATCGAATCTTTTATCCAACAGGATAAAATATTGAATGTACACATTTTTGTATTATTGCGAATAAAATGCTTCTATTCTATTCTATTCTATAAAGCACAGTGAGAGGCGTGCTT
Source organism: Leuctra nigra (assembly GCA_934045905.1). Lineage (NCBI taxonomy): Eukaryota > Metazoa > Arthropoda > Insecta > Plecoptera > Leuctridae > Leuctra > Leuctra nigra. Next base: position 39,046,486 of record OW203763.1, read on the forward strand.
TTCATAGCAATATCAGTCTTATTGGGCTTGCAAATCAAGCCTAGGAAAAACCAATAAACGTGCTAATTTTTAATCTAGGAAAACGTTTGGTGATGGCGTTGTTAAGCGAGCATTCAAAATGCATGGAAGACCTTGAGCAAGTATATTACTTTCGGTAAAGTAAAGAGACGTAAGGACAAAATATAAATCAATTTTCCGGCTAAACCAAGAGAACAGAACGATATTCCTATAAATCAATATGCAATAGAACTGGCTATATAGGAACGAATCTTTTAACGTGAACAAATTGGCTTACCTATATGCCAGGATTCGTTACTTCTTTTGACCTGAAGTGAGAAAAACACATAAAATGCAAAGATCCGAGCCTATAAGTTTGAACTTTACCCGATAACCTGATTTCTATACCTACTGTCCTGACTGAGTATTTCTCCACGGTTTTCCTCAGCCGAGAGTCAAATTCTGTGAAAGTTCTTGACAATTACACGATTATTACCAAATTAATACGTCATTACCCTTAAATATTACCATTACTTTTTTTCAGCTATCTCCCATCACAAAATCATTCCAAGGCGTCCCCACATAAAAGTATTGAAATAATTAGTAATTCCCATGAAAAGTCTTTGTAGTTCTTGTGTAATTGAGCAAATGCTCATAATCATTCCCACGGAGCCGTCTTTGCAGAGTCGTGAAGACTCAAGACGAGTATCTGAAAGACTCGCGGCTATTTCAACTAACTAACAAGAATGATAGATTGTCAACCGGAATGTATCTATAGTTCGTTACAGTGATGATAAGTCACAAATTGTGCACAACCATGTCACTAAATCATAGCTCTTGGATATCGACAAAAGCTAACAGAATAAATTAAGACACATTGGTTTTCGATGTGTTGTTTTGTTATTCTATTGCGATGTGTGTTGAGTTATGGACGAAGAAATTCTGTAATGACCAGTAAAACTATCAACACCTGTGTGTAAAAAAAAAACACACACACGTCTGTTTCACATTGTTATATTTTTAATGAGATATATCTACTGAACAAAATAAATGTTTGCTTATTAACTAAAACAAAGGCATGAAGGATGAAGGAAAGGAGGATGTAAAATTTTTAGAAGAACTTGACAAGAATTATGATGTGACCATTTTGAGCCAATTTTCTTTTGACACCTAATGGCTATATTGTAAATTGGTTTGTCCCACACTTCTACACATTGGTTTTCACTGTTAATTTTATTCTCTATCCTTCAACAAATCATCAATTCGGTTCCATTAACTACAAACTACATTTTGTTCTAACTAAGGTAATTGATTTTACTCAGGCACTAAATCAATCGAACCTGGACCCTTCCATGTTGTGATCCTCTTTCTTGAAGTTTATCAATACTCAATCGAAACTCCCTAAGGGTCTTACATTCTTCACTTTTTCCTGTGTGTTTTTCAGGCTACTTTTTAACCGGCAAAGTTAAAAGTGCATGATCTTAATTTCAAGGAGATTTTAAGGAGATTTTCTAACGAACTGCTTTACTATGACTGATTTCAGACGTGTTTTGAATTGATAAAACCGAGTGAGCGCCTATCGATGGTATTAGGTATCGATCATGATTGAATATATTGATAGAAGGTGTTAATATCGAGTCTAGTTCACTCTAAAAAGTCTCATTTAAAACACACATTAAGACGTTATAAAAACAAGGATTTGGTTTTAACTTTTTGTACTCTGATATTTGAGTGATTCTTCAATTAGAGAAAGGAATATAGAGTATTAAATAAGTTAGTTGGACCATGAAAGACAATGTTACACTGGTTGGTCGAACTTCAATTTGATTTGGAAACAAATTCAAATTTAATTAAAAACGTTTCTGTCAGTTAATTTGGAAAATAATAACTGAAATAGAAAAATTATGTTACTAATATATAGTAAAACTCTTAAAGAAAGTTTTACAATTTTAAATATTATGTACTTCGTACCTATTATATTAGAAAAAATGTAAACTACAATAAATACATACAAAGTAAAAACAGCATTAATATTATCCACTTATAAATGGTACAAGTAAAAATAACTACAAATGAAATGGCAATTAAACAAATAACAAATTAGCAAGCATGTGGAGTTAATTACACAAAATTACAAAATAAAACATTCTTGTATGAATATAGTGAAAAGAAATAAGACCGGGCATTAATTTGAGAAATTTTCAATGAAGTGATTATTAAAAAATAAATACAAAAAATCGTAATAAAAAAACAGCAATACGAAAATTATAAAATTTAAATTGGCCAGTGTAATGTGAGCTTAAAGACAGCTATAACATAATGTTCTCAAATGGCGCCATACTAATGGATTAAGTTGCCAAATTATAATGTCAATATGCCAGTCACATCCACACAAATTTTACATTCATGATATCAAACCCCAATTACACTGATGACAAAATTTAAAAAAAAAAATCTCTATAATAACTACCAATTTCATCACCCAAATTACAAAAAATATATTATATTAAAACCAGCTGTTTTCTTCCTATTCATATTCCAAACATGTTAAAGGAACTAGTTAATTCTTAATATAACCTTACACTTTTTATAATAACAATTCATTGACTATCTATAGCATGTTGTTAGACTATTTCCCATTCATCCTAGATTCGTGTTCCTTGAGTTAATGGGGCTTTATCTAACACTTTTACTAATGATAATAAGAACCCACGTGTGTGTTGAATAATCTTCTTAGAGTTGGTTGTATATTTTTGAGCATTTTTCATGGTGTCCTGTGATAAATCATAGTTGTAGTTTTGGTTGAATCAGTAGGTGGTGAAAGAGCGTGTGTGTTTACCGCCATTGAGTAGCGCCAGTGAAAAAGATTCAGGAGTTGAGAAAATCAAGTGTGGGCGATGCGACAAGTAAAGAGGCCCAATGGAAAGAATAACATAGAATGTTCAAAGAAAATAACATACGGAATTCGGAGGTAAGAATGATAGATTTTTAATATCTACTATTTATCATTTTGAATGAAACTATTTGGAAAACGTTGTGATTATATACCTGTTGTGTTCAATGCTGGTATTTTTATAAGACATTTTATTCAAACTTAGAAAGTAACATTTTTATTTATCTGTTTACTTTATAGTGAAACGCGCTGAAGATAGCGATTAATATTAAGTTATACGAAATAATAGATATTACAAAAAATATATGAAAATTGTATCAAAGCTTAGATTGGAATGTGGATTGGAACCACAATACAGCAATACTTCGCCAAGAATTGACATAATAGATAGAATTGAATTGACTTGTCAATTAGAAATAGTTATCAATTTTCTTTTTATATTATAAATTTATAATAATATAATTTCTCTAATGAACTGTTTTATTGAAAAATAATGAGTATTCATTAAAACATAGAACTAAGTTTTGTTAAATAATAATGAGTATTAAAAAGATAGAATTTCGGGACAAAATTTGGGATATATTTTACATTCTGTTGGTATGGAAGTTCCAAAAACTTTTTTATATGAACCGGTAAGTACCTTTACACTCAAAAGATTGAAATTATGTTTTCAATTAACGGAGTAATTAATTAATATACGTAATTGCCCACCTTAGTAAATTTTACTGAAGATGCGAAAATTAATTCCTAAGATGGGAAAATAAGATATAATTATCACTTTTAATGATATTTAATGAAATAGTCTTTTAAACAGTGATGATTTCAGACATTTTCAGAAGGGGGGGCAATCCAAATTGTAGGGGGGGCATAACAAATATACATATAAAACAGAATGTAAATAAGGACTCCTTTAATCTGACAAGGAAAAATGGTTCAATCTGGCCCCGGCAAATCAATATGAATGTGAGCCCTAAATGATGGGAATGCAAAACAATTCACCTACCTTCAGCGTTTGGTATGTGTTGTTATGTAATAGGGTTGACATAAGCCATGACTCGAAAAAGAGGACATCAGATCTAGAGAAGAAAATTGTACATAATATGCTATCCTAAAACGATATCCTGGGGAAAACACTTTGCTCACGACACCAATGCGGGTCCGGGCCGCACAGGCCCGGGAAAAATTTGGATTTAAAAAATTTATTTGAGCTATTTCTATGCGTTTTGGAATAATCATTTTCAGAGATTTTGATTAGTACGTAAATCTGGTATTTCCACATTTATGGTCATTTTTCTAACAGCATCTAGAAGTGAATTATCATTAAATTTCCATAATTTTGGGCCCCTCAGCAACATGCAGGTTTGGGGCCGCACAGGCCCTGGAAAATTTTGAATTTCAAAAATAAATGTAAGTCATTTCTATGCGTTTTGGACTATACAATTCGGAGAAAATAATTCATTTTAATTCATTACTAATTAATAAATAGCATTTTTTTTACAAATATTTAACAAAAAATTATAAAACCCGGACATTTCGTCAAATTCTTAAAAAGCCGCCCGGATAAAAAATGACACCCAAAAAAGAGGACATGTCCGGGTAAAACCGGACGAATGGCAACCCTCAAGCGACATGAGTAGGTATAGTCCAACATTCTCATTTCATTCTATCCTTAGTTCATATGAATATAATTTGATGATATATTTGATAACTTTTTGAGAGTATACCTAGAGATCATATTTTCATAATTTACAAAAGTTTTAATTTAATTTAATTTTTTAATTTTAATTTTATTGTTTATTTATTTTTATCCTAATCCTATATCCTTCCAAGGGGGGGCACTTATGACTCCAAGGGGGGCTGGTATGCCTGGAATCATCACTGCTTTTAAATGTGTTAAGTTCTCAGTGTAGTCTAACAAACAAGTGGTGCATGATTGCATGCACCCTGTATAATCATGTGTGGAACCGGGGGCCAGAGACAGGTTTTCCGCGTCAGTGAGTACAGGTGCTTACATGCTTCATACCTCCCCGGTATGCGATATGCGGGGGTGGATCATGCCTCTTCGCACCCCATTCAATCAAGTCAAGTGCAATCACTCGTTCAATAGCTTTAGAACCGAAATATAGTTGGCCTGAAGAGTTTCTAGCGAGAAAGAACATTTTAATATGTATGTATGGTTTGTTGTGGACTCTCTTGGTATGTTCCTATACTCATTGTTTTATGTGTATTTATTTCTTTCCGTTTCCTTGATTAATTTCATGGATTTATTAAGTATAGCTTGTTTATTTTTATTAAATGTTATTTATTCAACTATTTATTTATATATTTATTGTACAAAAACAAAAACTTGTAAAAATAACTGCCAAGCACCTTCCCACTTAAAACAATTGAGACCTAAAAGAAGGGCCAAGCAATAATATATTGTTTAAACATTTTCGCACTTACAATTCGTGAAATCATTTCGCCCAGTTACTGCCGCCAAGCACAACACTATATAAACCTAACGGTTTGTCCAAATTTGAAGAATACAATCTAAGTGAACCATCATTGTAAACTTTAACAAATATAAAAAATAAAAACGACTAAAAAAATAAATTTAAAATCGAAATTAAAAAAAATAAAAATAAAGCTTGGCGCATTGTGTCAAGAAGAAGGCAACATAAGAAAGAAGATGACGATAAAGGAGCCGAAGAAAGACAGAAAGTAGGAAGAAGATAGAAGAAATCTACATGGTCGGTGCAAATACATGGTCGGTGCAAAAAGTAGACCTCGTATTGACACGGTGCTTGGCAGCGTCGAGCTAACGCCCGACTAGATTACTTTATGAATTTATTTATTACTTTTATATACATTCATTTTGATATGTGTCACTTTTCCCACATTGCAAACACATCACAAATAAAAAAATAATGTTCAGCGCATTGAATTTTTACACACTTAATTCTATTTTATTATTCTGCTAGTTATTTATTTTCTTGTGATGTACTCTTTTTAAAGTAAAACGCCAAGCTTTATATTTTTTATTTTATTTTTACTTTATTACTTTTTATTTTATTTTTTGAAATTTGGAGGTTTATTTTATGCCAAATTCCGAGTGCTTGGCGGCAGTATCTGGGCGAAAAGATTTCACGACTTTTAAGTTCACCAACAATATTATTGCTTAGCCCTCCTTTTAGATCTCAACCCTTTTAGGTGGGAAAGTGCTTGGCAGTATTTTTACAAGTTTTTGTTTTTGTATAGTATGGATGTCAAATATCGGCTTCATCTGAACATAGGTATGAATACAGCGCAAACATATGAGAATAACAAATAGATGTATTTTGTCCTGAAAATGTGGAATGAAAACGCTACTAACTTTTCAATACGGAGGTGAAATATAGTCTGTATATATCTGTTAGTTGTAATTGAGGTATTAGGCATGACCCCCTCCACCACTGTTCACTGATTATAATCCCTTACAACAATGTCATCTGCTGACATCATTAAAGTTCGTCATTAATCCCCACTTAAGCAATATTAATCCACCTAACAATGAAGCTAAATCATCGCATCTATGTCTTGGACAACTTGAACTGAAAAGGCCTACCTTATTATATATGCCTTCTTAGAATTAGCATTGCCTACTCATTCCCATATTCCAATGAATATGAATTATTACGTAGCCCTGTATACACTTTCATTCATTCATTAATTTCATATTCATTCATATCTTCAAAGCTTCTCTCGGCCTAACCATAGTAAATTCCATATAAATTATACCAAATCTCCATAATGTTTTTGTCCCATTACGCCCACATAAAGTTTATATTAAAAAGATATAAGGAAACTTCAGAGTGGGAGTAAAGGGAGTATATAAATGAATATTTTTAAATATATTTTGTATCGTCTTTTATATTTCGTAGAAAATGTATCGACTTATTTTTTGGCACTTCAAATCAGTCATGCAATTGTTATTCTATCAATCTATATTATATTTTTTATATGTCTCAAGACACTTGGTAAAAGCAAATCGCCGATGATTTGTAAGAAATTAAGTTTGAAATGACTGTTAGGTCGTAGCTTGCACACATTAGCATAATGAACAAAGGGAGAGAAACACCTGATAGCAAGGCATGATGATATTTACTGACAGTATAGAGTCACTAGACGTGAGCTCAAAACAATAGCGAAGAAATTGATCGACAATATAATGGCATGTACTAGATGATAATAATAAATTTAAATATTATTATATCTTATATATTCTTGAGCCATATTTTGTTTGGTATAAAATATTTTTGCGTGGGGTTATTTGGAAAAGTGATTCATGCATTTTTCATGACTCCAGTAATGACATTTTAATGCGTTCGTGGTAAAGAAATGCATTATTTTTCTCCATTCATTTATGAAGAAATAATTTGCTGTTTTAGATTATTGGATTAGGGTTGGAATTTAAATCTGTAGATAACTATAGGAGAATTTTATTGAATTTTAATTTCATCTCCAATAATGAATACATAATGAATATATTTTGCCATTATTTATTGATGCCCCTCGGAGCCATTCAGCATGAACAATACAATTGTTGACCATTCCATACATTTTTTCGTCGGTACCTTTAATTTGGTACCTTTCACATTGAATAATTTTACCATTGAATTAACTACAAATAATACCCATTTGACATGACCACAGGTGTACTTAGGTACCTTATCATCTCCCCTATACCATTGTAAACCATAATACCATCTTCTGCCTTTTGAGCCTAGATTTGAACGTGATTTCGAGGCACGATCGAGACACGCTTTTGAACGCTGGAGAGCAATCGAGCACTGAATATTGTCGAGGTGCCTGGAAGACCGGAGACGCTTGGTATTGCATTGCATTGTTGTGAAGAGGTGCCTTTCCGAACACAATGGTAGGCGTGTATAGGGCGATACCATTCAACCATCAAAACGATGGTACGAGTTCTAGATTCATTCAGTGTTCCAACCCACCAGTGACCCTGGCGACCGACGTATACTACAACTCACAAGGGGTCAGATAGGGGCAAATTGGGGGGGTGGGGGGGTTGGAATATATGGGGATGTATTGTTGTGAGAACGTGTTTTTGATGTCTGCTATTGAGATTTTTTAAAAATATATTTTCTAAAATTGAATAAGACCAATTGACCAATATGGTCAGTAAGACCCATGTACTGAAAAGTTAGATTTCTCCTTATCAGGGAATACGTGTAGTAAATTCAATACAATAGCTAGAAAATGTACACGGGTTTTCGAGGCATTGGCAAGACAATGGTGCATAAGGTGTAAGTAAGTAAGTACTTACTTCCATAGTAAGTAACATAGAATAGGTACTATTACTTACTTACGTACATACACTTGCATACTTAGCTAATTACTTCATTACGTACTAATACTTACTTACTTTTTTACTTACTTTTTACTTACTTACTTACTTACTTACTTACCTACCTACTTACTTACTTACTTACATACCTACTTACTTACTTACCTACTTACTTAATATTACTAAGTAAGTAAGTAATAAAGTAAGGTAGTAAGTAAGCAATTTTAAATACAAGTGCGGAACATTATTAACTTTGTACAAATATTTATTTTCTTTCTTCGACCTAATAATTTCAAAAGCTCTAAGCGAATGAATATGAAAATGATGTATGCACCTTAGCTTGCATTGACATTGAATTCACAAGCGTATACGTAATATTTATTTTGAAAGAGGAAGAAAAGAATGGGTAGTTATAAAGTATGCTCTTATACACACAATGTATTCTTACTAACAAATGTTGTGTATACTTTGTAAATATATAGACCAATTTCGTTCTGCTTAGGTAGCTAAAATTAACTGCAATATTAATTTCTATTAGACAGTTTAAAAGACATGGATAATTTGTTGATATGTCAGAGTGCAAGTCGTTCTATTACCTTGTTCCTTCCTTCCATTCTTCCCGTCGTTTTGAAGCTCATTGGAGCGGTGATCTCTCGTCTTCTGACATCCGGCCGTGGAGTCTGTAGAGCGCTGATGTTCACGCTATGTCATGAACACTGAACAATCCACATCCGAGATCCGAGATGAGCTTTTGTTCAACACGTTCATTTTCCTCATCATTGCATTCGCATATTTCACATTCTTCACACTTTGAGCTCAACTCTATGATTATGCTTCTCTAAAATTCTTGATTTAATTACATTTAGCTTATTTTTATTTTGCAATAGGTACGTTATTCTGTTTGCAAGGCACATTTTTCATACATTTAAGGATTTGATTTATTTTTATTTTGCAACTATACTTCTGGTTTGCAAGAACTCAAAATGCTTGATAAATTAATTTATTAAATTTTTGTTTACAACACTCTGATTTCTGTCTCTCTAACATTCTTGATACATACCTACATTTATATAATTTTTTTTTTGGAACTCACGAACTTTCAGCATTCCATTTTTAAACACATTTTTGATGGGCACCGACAATTATTATTTTATTTTACTTCTGGTCCTCTTCTCTTCACCCCTCCTGTGTAGTGTACTCCTGTATATCGCTTTTTTTAAATATCATATTTTAACTTTACCTTTTCTCTGTATTATGTACTGCACTATTATCTTTGTTTTAAAAAATTCTAATTTACTCTCGACAAATGAAGATCATAATCACGTAGCACTAGATATAAGACTGACTTTAGGCTATAAGCCCACAATTCAAATTGTGGTCAAATTGTGGTAATTGGTCAAATATCTTACTAAAGTATAACATATATTAAAAAAAACGAATTGAATTAAATCAAACATAATTTGAAACTTATCCTAAATAGGGTATAACGAGAGAGCGTCCCCATCTCTGAGGATCAAAAAATCAGATTTGCAATCAACAATATTTAACATTTTAGACTCAAGATAATAACGCAGTGTTATAACATTTATATAATAGTACATTTTAACAGACCCACATTTACAGAATTGGCAATTTTATGCCAAACAACGTTAGTGAATGGGTGCCAAATACATTCTGAAGTTCCAAAATTCAAAAAGAGTTCTACCTGCTGGTCATCCTGGAAAACTTTACCCCTGATACTGGATCGTGTTTTCTGCGAATTTTCGTTGCAACTTTGTGCGTACAAAAATGTAATTTTTACAAGCCTCCTCACCCCCCCCCCCCTCACTTAAACAGCAAAGTTCAGAGCATTGTCCATAACAGTGTTTATAATATTTTATATTTTTGGGGGAGGAGGTGACGGGCCAATTCTCTAGCTTTCGCTGATTTTGAAAATATTAAATTGAAAATATTTTGACTAAAACTGTCAGTCGTACCACAACGATAATTAAAATACAGGCAGAAAAATAAAAAAATCATCTTTATAATCCAAAATGGGAGGTAAATCGTCGTTACATATAACAAAATTAAGTATGTATATATAGTTTTGTAACAAAAAATCATAACACAATGTAATTTCAGCAGGACACGACTGTAGGCAATTTTAAGTATTTTATATACTATAAAATCCTTGAAAAGTGTCATTCTGAACAAAATCACAGTACAATTGTTAGAATGCGTGCGTCATGAAAGTAGGCCACAACGAAGTCCCATCAATATGCATCTCCCCTCTCTCCTCTCTCCTCTCTCCGTCTCTCTCATTTCCTTCCCCGATGTCCGGCCGGTAGATCAACACCATTTTGTTGAGCTTTCATCATGGCTGCATCTCCCTATAGTCCCCCCTCTTTTATCAATAATTGTTTAACGACGTGTGCCAATGTCGACCTAGTAAAAGCAAACACTTACAAAAATCACGCTATAGGTTTACATATGAAATGACGTGGTATATATAATATTAACGAAAAGGGGATTCTTCTTCTAGACTATTCTATACCAAGAACTTTGCTGTGTAATTCTGTTTTTATGAAGAAGGGAAACACGTCTAATTAACTGTTTCATGTAACAATGAAAACTGCTATTTTTACATGAATTCAGTTGATCGCCTGGTTCTAAAAATTTTCAATTATACTGATGAAAATAAATGAAATGAAAATATTGTTTTACATCAACTGCGATGAGAAGAGCCAAGTGGCCGGTTAAATTTCGTGTAAAAATATATTTTTTTCAGTGTTCGATTATAGGAAGTTTGTGTCATTCCAAATTTCATTTAGGCGGCTCAGTAATGAGTGACAATTTTAATTTCCCTAGAATTTTAGAATATTTCAAAAACAGTTATGACATTACTGTTATCTTTAGTTTGAGAATAGTAATTTTGACATGTTTTTGTAAGATAACAATTTACTGTAAATTATCATTGTCGCACAATAAAGGAAGTAAAGTAGAAATTATTAAGATAAGACCGATATCGTGAACCCACAATATCAATAATAGATAAATTTCATTCAAAGATTACTTTCTTATTTTAAAACAAAGCATCATTAGTGCCCAATTGTTTCAGTAAGTAAGTACTAGTTTAAATTTGAAATTTTGCTGCATCATCATTAGAGAAGATAAGAAAGCTTTTTTATTTTAGCGGTATTTTGATGGTGATAAGGAGATGAATGTATTAAAAGAATGTATAAGGATGCAATGTTGGGAAGAAGGAGGTCGTAGCCGATTAGCAGGAAACATGGGCGCTGGGAGATTGTGGAATGGAGGGGGGTGGGGGGATCACTTGGATCCTCCTAGATGTCAGGAAAAAATTAAAGTTTTTGCAGTTTTTGCAGTTTTTACGTATAGCTATTTTGTAAACAAAATGTACCTCAGAACGTCTCAAAGTTCAGTTTAAAGTGCCAAAAAATTTTAAAAAATTTAATTTGTAAACAAAATACACCTCAGCACGTCTCAAAAGTGATTTCAAAGTGTAAATAAAATGCCCTGCGGGGCAAGCCACACCCCCTTAACCAGTGGCAATTTTTTTTCCTTGACTCACCCCTCTGGCTGAAATCCTGCCGGCGCCCATGCGAAACCTTCCTAGCATTTACCTCCCAACTGAATCATGAAAAAGTCATATCGTGACATTTTTCATGAAAAACAGGAAAAACTTAGTAAGGAAAGCCAGTCACTGGAATCTAAACTGGGCCTTCGGAATGAGCGACCAGTGAGTAACGACCTGAGCCAACTCCTCGAGAGAGCTTTTACAAGAGTGTATGCATTATTCTAGAGTATGGGACTAAAAGTGAATGACTGTTGTAATATGGATCGTTAGGCTGATCTATTGGCGATATGCAAACACTATAACATTAGGAGGGAGGGTGGGGGGAGGGGGCTAATGTAGGATAGGTGTTGATTGCTTGCTCTGACATTAATGAACTGGGGGGTGAAAGAACAGTGTATTGAGGACATACAGAAGCTAGATCAACAAGTTGATAGCATCAACTCAACCGAAATGTTACAAACACTTTCTTGCCAAGTTGGCTCAGGCAATAAAGCTCTGGATGTGAACTCTGAGGTTCCGGACTCGATTTCCTTGGACGTCCTTCCTGACTGAGGTTTTTTCGTGAGGTCCCTCAGTCGAAAGTGGAAAAATGGAAAGGTTAATTTTAATAATATTCTACCTATTTCTTTCATAAGTAGGTACATACCTTTCTTCACAGACTCTAGTCACAATGTTCTTGGCCTTTCCACTTTCCACCAAAAAAAATATTCTGTTCACAAGCATTGATATAAAATATATTGTTTTGAATGTAACTAAACAGGATGCTCAAATGCAGCTCAAATATCGTCGTGTTATACAATAGAAATATTCTTTTTTCACAAGAAGTAAAATAAAATATAAAGTGTACATCCATTGACAAATTTCTTTTCATAAAAAATACTGTGTATAATAATATGTAATGAGTCATGTAACATCACATTTAATAGTCTAATTAACAAATGTTGAAATAAGTCATGAGTGATGAGTGATGGTTCTGATGACATACTTGACATCCTGTACAATGGTGTTATGATATGATATGATATGATTGATACACATCCTGTATACATCCTGTACAATGTTGTTATGATATGATATTGATATGTACACATCCTATGTTTAAAATGTCCAGCAAGCAATGAGGTGAGAGGATATGTTTCTGATGCCAGGAATATACAAGCCTGGCTGTCCCACAAGCATTTAACTGTCTGCTCACTCGATTAAAATGTCAACAATTAGTCTATATTCAAGTTGGAACTTCTAATAACTTTACTACCAGAGCATCCCGATTGCTATAATCGATAAATATATAGAGTTGTATAAAGTTGTAACTTTTTATCCCTCTATTTCGGCTAAGTACAAGTTGTAACTAAACCAATAAATCCTGATTCTATTCAAATTAAGTACAGGTAGTAACTACCAATACATCCTGATTTCTATATTATTTGACTTACAAGTTGTAACTTATCATTCAATTTAATAGACATTACCCTGATTTGTAACAACAATACCCACACATCCTGATTTCTGTAATCGAATTAAGTACAGGATGTACTTACCAACGCTACCAATACATCCTGATTGCTATTATTTGACGTACAAATATTAACTGCTAATACACTTTACTACAAGAGCTACGATTAGGTTTGCTATCCTGATTTCTATTTACAACGTATACAATACATTTACAAGCTGCAACATTTTTTTTATTTTTTTTATTTATTTATTATCGTAAACACACAAAAATACATACCTTCCGTTTTCCACAAAGCCAAACGGCTTTTCTGTGGATTAATAAATTAAAGAAAATTAGTGGATACAAAAAATGTTTAAACAATTTACAAGAAAAGAGAGAAAATACATAATAACCTGATTAACAAAGAAAAAAAAATATTTTATACATCATCAGAGTGTTCATACAACCATGATTTCACTTATTTCTTTATACTACTTTAATTATCTTAAGACTTAATTTCTTGAGGCAACTGATTAAGCATCTGATGCATCTGTTACATATCCTGATTACCCATGAATAATTAAGATATTTGTACTATACTTACCAATTGTACTTTTTATAGCAGTTTTCCACAATTATATCTATAGCACTCTTTTTAACCAATGAATCAAGTTAATCGTTTTATTAACCATACGTAATACGAAATTTTGTTTCATTCGGTTACCTAATTGATATTGAACTGAAATTTTTAACATGTACTTAATGGCTTCAAACACGCAAACGTATATTATAGCTTTGAGAAAATCCTGCGTCATACATTGATAAAATTCTGTCTTCAACTCTTCTGTTATAAAAAGTTATAGGGGAGGTACGGCATACATGAGACGGGGGTTTTCAATTCATTGTAACTTTTCGATCATTTCAGGTTTAAGCATTTACACCTTGTTCTGGCATACCTTTAGCAACTTAACTCCATTTTTGGACTGATTTAAAATGATATCTTGAACATTAAAAAATATATTATATAAAATGCATTCAAACTTCTCAACATACACTAACTGTGTATAAAAGTTAAAAATTGTTATGGTTAATTATTTACGTTACATTTATTTGTTATTGAGTGTAATTTCTATCGTTCATCAGAACCTTATAATTAAACTAAATTTCTCAGAAAATTTTAATACAATTACATCAGTTTGTATGAAATAAAATTCAACATTTTGTCTCGTTAATTATTTTATTCTTGGAAACATTTTGAAATGAAACTATAGTAAAACTCTAATGATGTTATTTAACATTGAAATAAATGTTCTCATTACTCAAAATAATAGCTGTGAAATGTATTATATGACGTGTCTCAAGTATCCCCAGGGTACCATTTACATAAAAACCAGCGAATCTCAATAACAAGGAAATAAAAGTTGGATGTTTGTATCATATATTATGTAGCCTGGGTAGTATGCAATTATGATGTATTAAGAAAGTATATGCAATTACTTGTATAAATACTACACGTAAAAGTTGAAAAGTTACTTGGAGGACTCCAAAACAAACTGTTATTTCTTCAATAAAATTTGAATTCAGCTACAGTAGCAGTCTTGCTGATAACTAATAATAATATGTAGTAATATTAGATATTACTCCCACCCTACAAGTAACTTGCAAAAGACAATTGCATTCTTTGATACATCCGTGGCCCTACTTAGGCCAAATTTTATTACAATGCGAGGAAAAAAACCCTTCAAAATGATGTATTCATTAGCTTTTATTTGAAATGTAACTAAATGGAAAAGTAAGTTCTGAGATCAAAGTTTGAGAATTGTATCTAAATCATAATACGAAATATGTACTAAGTCATGTAGTAAACAGAAGTAGGAATATGATACCACACCGAAAAGAAATATTCAATAAAAATAATCTCCAATAAAAAATAAAAATAAGTAATAAAAATAAAACACACATATTGTTTGGTTATTCAAGCATCAAAATACTAGTTGCAGATATCGAATCCATTATTTCTGAGTCAAAATACAATGTTTGATATTTTCAACTACTGATAAACCCTAAGTTTATAATGACATTATCGATGTATAACGAGAAGGAACTCGATTTTCGATCTCTCAATTTTCTTCAATTTCACATTTCTGTCAACTAGAAAATGTCTACTTTTGAAACTAAACAAACCATCTCTATCATTAACATTTACGCGTCATCAATCTTCAATTACTTAAATAAAAAATCAATGTAAAAAGTGTTGAAAAGTGTGCGAAGAAGTGCGAAATATGGAGCGTTCAAGGCCTGCATGTCTCCTACACAGAGACCCACGCTGCAGCGAGATCTTGGTGACCATGATGCTGGATGCTGGGTACAGCGCTGGCAAGATGTAATGATGCATGCTATCTGCAGATATGTCAATACGACAAGTATATCACATTCACATTCACACACACTTAGACTTCAATACGGCAACAATAAGGAGACAAGACTTCTTTCGGTTTTCTATGTGATTCAGATCGGCTATTATGTCTACTTAAAAAAAATCAAACAGATAGATAGGTAGCACAGAAACAAAGTTTTTCATATACCAAGAATAGTGCAGTTCATATAATGTCCCAATTGGTAAATTGTGCAAATTGTGATACAGTCAATAAAATGTGTGCACTTACTAATTTGACCGTGAGAAATCCAAAAATTAATAGCCCCAAACTGAAATCCTCCAACTTTCGGAGTAATTCATTCATTAATTCATTTATTTTAGTAAAATGTCAAACTAGTATGTATACGCTCTTTTCGAGTCATTTAACACAGGATATAAGTGCCTTGATTCAATCATAGCATTCTAGATTTTAATTCTTTATGAATGAACGTCCAAATTAAGGGTTTGGAGTTGATTTTAATTTTTTAATTTTTTAATTAAAGTCTCAATTATTCAAATTTTAATTAATAAAACGACGGTTCATATTTAAAATAGTCATAATAGTCATATAAAATATTAAAATTTAAAATTTCCGAAAAGTCGTCAATTACCTACTTGTGTTATGACATTTAATTGTTTAATTTAATTAGTTAATAACTCCGAAAGTTGCAGGAATTCAGCTATGAATATTAGTTTTTGGATTGTTAATGGTCGAATTAGTAAGAACACAAAATTTGGCATGCTTGTATTACAATTTGCACAATTGTTGGACTTATGAACTGCACTAGGATGCAAAATAGCATCAAAATGTTAACATAGAAAATACCTGCAAATATGGATGGAACATGGGAAGCGAAAAACAGGTTGGTGACATAAAGCTAAATTTCACCAAGGATGTACTGAATTGTAGGCAATTGATTTTCGATGGATGCGGTTTTCATTTTACGCATTTTCGTAACTGGAGAAATAGTTGGTAAATAGTCAAGAACGAGTGTAAACTTTGGGTTTATCAGTAGACTGATTTTTGACTTGTAGTTATGTTGAAAATTAATTGTGGTTATCTTTTAAAACAATTAAATTGGCTACAACAATTTACATTTTCCAACATCTTATAAGAGTGATGCTCATAAAACAAAATGGGCTTCTTGCTGGGTTCGCACGTCATTTTAATATTTTTAATATTTTAGTTTCGATAAAAATCAATGCAAACCCCCAGACAAAGTAGGAGTCCGACACAAAATTCTCTATGGGGGTAGCTTCCCCTATTACGGGGGACACTTTGTAAGCTCACATTAGTCACTCATTACACATCCCCATAACGAATTTTGTTAATTGACTTTCACTATAACTTCTTAGGTGTTTGCAGTGTTTCAACAACCTCTGCCATTAATGCATTAACTGCTATTTTACTTGTAATTTAGTGGTTCTTCTCAAAAGATAATGCAATATTTAATTTTATTTTTATCAGTATAATTGAAAATGTGCCCCGCATGAAATGCAATTTTACATCAACTGCGGCGAGGACCTGGCGACCCACTAAATTACATGTACACTTAGCTTTTTTACAGTGTATAAATGAAAAATGCATTTACTGAATTACTGATGAATCAATTAAATGTTCATTATGAACTATTTAATAAGCTTCTTGATTGGTGAGCTTTATCACAAACTTGTTTCTCTTCTAGCCCCTCAATAATATTGTTATGCGTCGCACAGGGCAGCAACAAGACTCATAAGGAGAGTAATATGATGATTGGGAGATGTCGGTGATGGTTGTTACCTCTCAGGTATGGGTACTTTCCCAGCAATCCCAGCGATCCCTAAGAGAGTTGGCTCAAAGGCCAGCAACATCGCTCCAGTACATTCTTCCTCCATCTCCCAATCATCCCCGTTCATTCGCAGATCAGATATGAAACAACTTGTTAGTCGTCTAAAAGCACCATTATTACGTATTATTTGCTGTTAGATCGTTGTGGCGATGAAACCTGGAGGCATATTCCTGAAAAAAGTGTGATGAAAAAAATGTGACTCTGGGAAAAAATGATAATTAAACCTACTGGTTTCGTATTAGTTGATAACAATTTGCTAACTTTCTATCACATAGACACACTTTTTCTTATCTCACTAGTTTCATGAATCCCAGGTTTCATGAAACAGACCGCTGAGCTTTCACGCTGAGAGTGATGGAGTGGAGGTGCCGTGCTCTCTTGATGGTTGATCCATACAGCCTCTTTCCAGTGCGAACACTTTGATGATAGGGATTGCATTTCATTTTTAAAATTACTTACAATAGTGATCAACCTTTTGGCTCAGCAAACTAACAAATGTCTGTATTATGAACAATGCAGGAAGGGTTGAAGTAGTATTCCAACTGCCAAAATCAAGAGTGACGTAACCTTATGTAACCGGTAACCAAAATGTTCTAGGTTCGATTCCTAGTTAGATTGTACATTTTTATTTCGCGACTACTTAACTGACAAAATCTTTATCAGACAAAATCTTGAGTCACCACGCTGTTGAAACTCTAGGGACAGATTGGTAAAGAAATAAAACAATGGTTCGAGCACCAATGCGATTGGAATCGCACTTGCTAGTTATGAATGATATTAGCTCTGTTAGCAGCGAAAGCAGCCTCGATCTATCATTCATCCATCATCTTTCAGCTCGTTCCTCGTCTCGTCATTCTATTGAGAGGAAAGTGCTTGCTGTGATTCGACATAATGTGCTCACTTCGCTTGACCTGCACGATTCACCTCCAATCCTCACATTCACACCTGGCCCGATCTCCTGGGCATGACGTGACTCTCTCTCTCTCTCTCCTCTCTCTCTCCTCTCTCTCTCCTCTCTCTCTCTCTCTCTCTCTCTCTCTCTCTCTCTCTCTCCTCCTCTCT
>OW203763.1:39065223-39147723 GCA_934045905.1 Leuctra nigra
TTTACCCTGGAAATAAAATTATGATTGAGAAATTACACTCTTCCTTGATTTATTAAAAACATGCATATCAATCAATATGGCATTTATACTTGTTTTTTTTTGCGGACTGAGCCTGTATAAAGCTGAACCTTATATTAACTTTCTACAAAATTGTTCAGGTTTTTTTTATTTTTTTTATTGATTTCTAACAATTGATTCGTATGAAAAGTACGTTTCGTTGGAATGATTATGATAATAAAGAAAGGAGAAGGATGTGAGGTGGGAAGGAGGCGATCCCAGGATTTTACTATCGACTGTGTGAAAACTTTAAGGCCCGGTTGCACCAAGTCCCGATAAAGTTAGCGGCAGGATTTATCGGCTGAAACCATAGCAAAAGCCAATGAAACACAGCCATCTAGACCGCTAAAGCTCACTTTAGGCTAAAGTGAACTTTATCTTTCTTATCGGGATAAGCAGGTGGTCTAGTTACGAAGTTGAGCCTCCAAAGTTAACTTCATACCTAGTGTGTGTTATACTGAACTGAGCCAACTTGCTCCGCTTCTTGACACCTTTATGCCAGCTGTCACGTGAGACAATTAGTCGACTACAATGTCTCATTTAACTCGGATGCCTATTTCATGAATGTCCTATACTAATTGCATAATAAGCTGAGAAACTGTGAAATCTCTAACTTTGGGTTTCACTGTTGTCAAAGATGAACTGGTCTGGTGCTATGATGTTATGTTGTTGGCTATGTTGTATAGCTACATATTGGACGATGTTTTAAAAATATCGTGTCGGTCTTTGTCCCTTTCATAACCGAATCAAAATCAGGAATTGCTATTTCGTTCAAATATGGGTGGGAAAGGTACTTGATCGAATCGTGAAACCTAATCGAATATATATTTTCCAATGTCCATCCCATTGAACACAGCTCGATCTAGAGTTAACAATTAGTGTGAACCTTATCGAATGTTACAAAAGAGAACGTGGTCCGATTTGAATATTCATAATCTTGACCCTCCTTTCCATTACCTCTCTTTCCCTTACGGCTGTCCAAGTTGGGCCATAGGAATCTACCCCACCTCCTTTTCCAAAGAACACCAACATATTTTACTATGAGACAAAGTCATTATTTAAAATAGAAAACAGGAATGATCAATGTAACTTGATCAGTAATCAATAACAGAGAAAATGTTATAAAATAAGCGGTGTTTTAACCGGCTCAATCTCCAAACTCAATGGGGGTCTTGATATTAAGATTTGAAAGCACTTTGATGAGTTCAAAGTAGGATAATAATTATTAATAGAACATTAATAAGAAATGAATATTTTTTTGTTTCGTGATCGGTGAACGTTAAAGCGAGATCGCCCGAGGTTAAAACGCGAAATTTTCAAATCATTTCAGCTGTAGTTTTGGTCTACGGACAAAAGTTTTGTTAAATTCTGATGACAGTTTAACCGCTCTTCGTTTTTAATACGTTTAATAATATGACATGCACACACCTTACCCTACTAATTCTATTAGTTTGTGGCCAACGTCAATCAAAAGTTGGGTTCCACTCTCGGCGCAAAACGTGATTGAGACTGAAGATACCTGTACAGATACAAGGGGAAACAACCATTCAATGAGCAACTATTTTTATAACCATCCTCTACCAACCTATCAAAGTCGTCTTAAAAGACATGAAAGTCGTATTTTTATAGTTCTTCAGGCTAATTATTAATTACTTTGTACCGTCTGTTGCACAACCTTGCGTCTAAAAAAAAGAAAAGAGAGAAAGAAAATAATAAAACTCATGTTCATCGAGATTGCTGAGATATTCGAGTTCTATTGCGGGTGTAAGATTATTAATTCCCCGTTTCATTTGTTTAATCGTTCCCTGGTGGTCCAGCCTTCCCAGACCATTCAACCAGGTGAGGGCGAGGGGGGGGGGGGGGACAGAGAGAGGGAGAGAGAGACCGCGAGGCGATTCATTAACCAGACAAAGATGAAGATGAGAATTATTCTTATTAATATCCAAGTGCGCTCGCCTGTCTGCATCTTCTTCGTGATCGAGAGTGCTTGAAATGGAAAGATACCACAATAACTGATTGTATGTATGCAAGACTTACATTTGCTGCTATCTTGCTAATCACTATGAATATATCTTTTATTGTGGATCGAGCATTCCTTAGTGTCAATCATACATAGAGAGGTAACATAAATAATATATTTTATTAAACATATATCATTATAAATTAATAAATATTATCATCGCAGATCTACAATCTCAAAGAAAATGCGTACAATTTAATAGTGTTAGAATATTAAATATTTAGGGCCGGTATTATAGTTAAATAATGCCGGATTAACAAAATATTGGAATATATTTGCGGCAGAGCCAATCAGATGCTTTAAACAGATTGAAATAGTTGATTTCAGTCAGGATGCATGGCACTTCCACCAAAAATATGTTAATTTAATTTATTTTAAAAAAATTGCAATTGTTATTAATTATTATTGTTGGGTCTATAATGTTTTGCTCGAGATACTTCAATTCATTTTGGAAGGGTATTTTACAAAATAAAGTATGCTCTGAAAACATAAAAAAGTATACCTAAATCAGCTGAAAATGACTGTTATAGGCTACTTCATTTTTTAAAAAGTGAGTCTACTATTATATCAGGTGGGGTAGAGAATAGAGGCCACATTCTTCTAGCATACTTTGCATAAGGAGTGAACTATTATGAATCGCAATATCATATCGGTAAACTGTAAATAATAGAACACTCTTCTTATAATACCTGTCAGGATTCAATAACACCACAACACCTTTGAAATCTATTTCTAGGAACTTGAACACTTGAAAACCACTGATTGAGGTAAGAAAAGAAGCTCGTATTTTTGTTTGATGTACAAAAGAGACGTTGTAATCTGAACGAGTAGAAGCCCACCTGTAAGAAAGAAGATCCTCACTCACTGTTGAGAATGAAATCACGGAGGGCGTTGTCAATAAGAAAATCAAGTCACTACACTTACGCACAAAATGCATTCATCAATGAACTAGTATGTAACAACCGAATGTCAGTGTCACATTTCGATATGATCACATAAGAGTAGGTTTAATATTATTTTAAAAGGATGATTTGCATGAAATATAACACTGCTAGTGGAGTTATGTTACTTTGATGACAGATAAGAAGATTGGTGGAGGCTCGGTTTCAAAAACTCGTAAAATTGTCAAGACACGTAGAATGTTTTTATTTTAGTTGTGTTTAACGTCGCACTCTTCTGTAACAAGTCACTGGCGACTGAGAATGATTATGGTGATGAAGAAAGGACGGGCGTAGGGAAGGAGGCGGTCGTGACGAATAGGTGTATGGAACCTTCCCAGCATTCTGAAAGAAACTACGAAAAAATACATAGTCAGGAAGATTGGCAGCGGAAATCGAACCCAGGACCTCCGGAGTGCAAGTCTAGAGCGTTTACTGCCAGAACCAACTTGCTCTGTAATAGAGTATTGAAATGATTACGATTATAAGCATTATTTCAATTTCTTGAGATTTCAAAATTCTCCCCATTCTGTTTGTTATAACGAGAGATCAAATAAAAATCAGTAGTTTTTAGACTTCATTCAAAATTATCTATGCAATTTTGTTTCAATGAAATAAATACAGTTAAGTCATACGTTTAGGCCCATTGATTTAAATCATAATGGAGACCCCCTCCCTGTGCTTCCATCACCAATGTTTGAAAAAGAAAACCGAGTGAGCAGAAAAAAGTTAATAATGATGATGAATGGCCGAGTCTAACACTCCAGCATGATATGTCCATGCTACATTATGTTCTTTTCAGCTACCAAACAATTAAAACTTGCTTCTCTATGTAACAATCAAAATAATAAAAAACCGTAACTCAAGTTGACAAGTAGATAAGACGTTCAATTGAATGAAATAAATGAATATACTGTATATTAAAACATGTCTGTGGCTCATTTTAAGATCTAATGCACAATCTATAAATTTCAGAAAGAAACAAAGTATTTGTGCTGTTGAAACCTTGAGAAAATGAGTAATTGTTTAGTCTTTTCAACGAGATTTAAATAGACATTTCAAATCTTCTAGGGTAAAACATTAAAATGTCAGTTACTGAAATTTATAGATAAACAAAGGCAGCGCTTCAATCTAACTTCTTTAACAAATCATTAAATAGCATTTTGCTCTCTTAAATAGAACTTCCATTTGAAAAACGCACAGACAATATCATTCATCTGTACTATAAAAATGAAAACTGTTATTTTTACATGTAATTTAGTGGGTCGCCTGGTTCTCCTGATCAGTTGATGTAAAATTTAATTTGAATTTAATTTATTTTCATCAGTATTCTTTGAAATGCCCCGAATGAAAATATAATTTTACATCTACTGCGGTAAAACCCTGGCGATCCACTTAATCACTTTTTTTTTACAGTGTACATTTATTTAGATTTATTTTAATTTTGCCTCTTATTAGCTGAAAAGGGCTGAAAATTTGAATTTATCATGAAAAATCATTGATTCCCCAGGTCAAAGCCTAAAACTTTCACTATCATTCATTTCTAAATAACATCCCCAAACGTTTTAAAAAAGACGTCATCAAATGGCATGACGAAACCTCAATTGATACACCACCTGTGGTTTATGCATATGTCGTCTCTGTACACTCCAATGACATGTTAGCAGAAACGTATGATCATGTTTCGCGATGTCCACCGTACCTCTAGCCGCATCGAATCCTTGAGGTGCAGTCCATTCAGTCTCTTTCTACATACATACGAACCGTTATGAATCACTTTATTAAACTTTTTTTTACAAAATACAAAACCTTTCCATCTCCACGAATCATTTGCGTGTGGCCTTAGCACATGTACAAAGTGTTAACATGGTGAAGACTTAAAACAAAACTGAAAAAGATATATGTAACATTTAGTACGTATTATATTAAGCGGTAGAGGCTCTGGGACTTGAATTATACTTAGCTTACCTCATTAAGAAAGAGATTGATAAGCAATGGCTAATAAAAGAGAAAGAAAAAGGTAGAAGAGAACGTGCCTGTGGACCCCCCACTGTTACATCGTCTAAAGAATACCATCCTCCCCCAACTATACCTTCGTGAGGCGACAATGAAGAGAGAGATAGAGAAAGAGAGAGAACATGAGCTCGAAACGAAGAGATTTTGAAATCGTAGCGTCTGATCAAATTGGTATGTTCATTGGTTGCATCATTATTAACGGTGAGAGGGGGAGGGGGGAGGGGGGCACGAGTGTTATGGGGCGTTAAGTGAATTCACATTTTCACCCGGATACAATTGCAACATCGTTGTAGTGGATTTCATCTGGTTTGATCTGTGCTCATCAATACCGATAACAAGAGATGATGAGATGATGAGATGAGGATGTTGGATGATGATTCCACTCGAGCTCTGTGCTTTGCTGTCAGGTGCTATTTATCTATAATCACTCTATCCATCCACACTTCCTCATATTCACGTTATATCAATAATTATTGTGCATTTCACTTTTTAATAGTCTGACGTCGGTGAGGATTTCGGAGTTTGTGAGAATGAACACTTCGCTAAAATAATGTGAACCGTACTTTAAAAATATGTTGTTGTAGTGAGGTTTATTTTATTCACTGTGTAACAATTGAGTTATAGATGGCATGTATCATTCTCGTTTGTCTTCAAAATCTTCAAAAAATGCTATTTAGAAGAACATTATTTTTATACAAAATCTGTATTTTATGGACAAATTAAACTTACTGTCATAAACCTTTTTTACATCAAATATATTTTATTTAAAATCTTTACCAAATACCAACGAATGACAAAATGCTTCTCATGACTGTTAACATTTTATCATTTACACATTTTATGCATTTTTATCTGCAGTAGAAATAAAATAAGATAAAATTATAAATTGATTTCTATCTCTGATGGTTTGTTGAACGGAGTCGGTACCGACTGTAATGAATGGCGCCAATGGATGCTGCTAGCGCCAGCGGCCCCACATCGTGGTGTTCAAGTTGACATCCATCATTACCTCTTCACTGGACCCAGACTCCTGCAGTCTCCTCCATGGACCAGAGAGAATCATTCCACACAACTCTTTCGTAACGTGCCGCAATGCACTTACACAGAAACAGAAAGATATACATATCAATTCAGATATGATATATATGTCTTGAATACATGTTCACATTTTATAAGGTATTTTTTTTTATCCGTGAAATTATTATTGCGTGCGATGGATCTAAGTATAGCATTTCTTAAATGCGATTTAGAAAGTTTGATGTGATTTAGTGTTTCGGTTGAAAAGGGAAAACTTGTATTTTAAAATAATGAAGAAGGGTTGACATTAACAATACATTGATATTTTCTTACGATTAGACAATTTTGGAAGAGAGCTAGACAAAATGAATATACAAATAAATTAAATAATAACTATCTTATATTACAATTTATAATTAATACGACATGACTAAACGGCTAAAAAGAAATGTTGAAATCATTATTTAGCTTCTGCTAGCTATAGTTACTAGAGTGAAAACCGCTCAAAATGAATATTTCCCTCCAAAATGTTAAAAAATGCACAACTCCTTCAAAATTTCACGTTTTCCACTAAAACGGAGGTTTTTCCTCTCAATTACAGTCCTACCTTTAAAGCAGTGTGCAATCTTCAGTTTAAAGCTTTTATTTGATATTCTGATGTTTGTGACATATTTAAGAATACTTTCAATGACAGAGACAATAATATTCTATAAATTTGATTGGAAATCTCAAAAATGGAGGCAAACGGAAGCGAACGAGAATCGCACGGTTCGTCAGAGCGTTTTTTGAAATTTTGTCTTCCCGCTAAATAATTTTAAAAAATCAGATAGTAACGACCCATTACAGCCTAAAATACTAAATAATGCCACACCAGAGGTCAGAGGACCAGAGGTCATAAACTCCAGTGTGTGGCATTATTTAGTATTTTAGGCTGTAATGGGTCGTTACTATCTGATTTTTTAAAATTATTTAGCGGGAAGACAAAATTTCAAAAAAAAACGCTCTGACGAACCGTGCGATTCCCGTTCGCTTCCGTTTGCCTCTTAAATCGTCATTCAAATATGAAACGAACATCTTACCTAAACATTGGCACGTTTCCATCTTTTCGAGTGGTTTTCACTCAATCAAAATAACCACGAAGTTCACAAAGCTCTGTGAGAAATAGTCCAGTCACAGACAGAAATTATAGTAGGTATGTTTACTTGTAACACAAAAAGACAATTCAATTAATTTGTTGAATACGCGTGGAATAAAACCCAACCCAGCAAGAAAACGAGGAGGACTTAGAAAATATTATTCAGTGTTTAAAACCGGCACATTATCAAGGTAAAATTAATTTAAAATATAATATGAACAAGTGATCAGAGGCAATGATGCTCTGGACTCCGAAAGTGCCTGGTTTCATTCTTGATGCCGACCTTCCTGACTGAGGTGTATCAGTTTTCCTTAGTCGAGAAGCATGCTGGGGAAGGTTATACCTCCATAGATCACGACCGCTACCTTCCCACCTTCCCTTACCAATTTTGCATTAGCATCTCTATCATTTTTCGTTCGGCATTTACCTTTTGTTGCAGAACAGTGTGAATTAAATAAAAAACAACCTATTATACAAAATGTCTAAAATGTATAGGTACCAAGCCAGAAAAAGCTACGATCTAACTTAAGTAGGTAAGTAACTTTGCGTTTCATTTGATTATAAAGATGTATAACATAAATCATTAAATTTTCTTTCCATGCAAAAGGGGAAATTGCTGGCATATTATAGTTAGAATTATACAGAACCCATTGTCATGTGAGTATAGATAGCTGAAAAAAGATATTAACTCTAAAAAAGGAACAAGTTGACTTCTGAGATATACACCAACAAGTTTTATTTTCAAAGTGTTCAAGATTTTTCAAAAGATTTTTTTTCTTTCAATAAAATGATTAGTTTGTGAGGTATAGTACGGACATGGCTCGTTTGCCTTGATGAAAGATAATGTCATTGCAACCATTTGCAATCTACGGCGTTACTTATGGTAACAGCGGACAATTGCATTTGCATGGCTCATAATTATAATAAACAATCTTTGCTAGACATGGCATGATAGCAACCCGCATACATATTCTCTCATGACGCCGACATTTTCAATAGTTTACTAAACAAGTTAAGTTATAATTTCGTGTCATTGATTATGAGGATTTTGTGGTATAATTACAGTTTCAGAGTCATACTTTCAGAATGAAGATACCATTTGAGTTTTTTTTCACCTGTCGACACTTTATTCGTTTTAATATGTACCACATAATAAACTGTTACAAATGCTACACAATCTGTACATGTTCAGGTAATGCATTGAGTTTATTATAAAATACAGTAAGCAATCACTTCTGTTCATATTCCAGCTCCTAGCTCAATAAAATAACGCAATACATTTAAAGAGTTATTTTTTAATTATTTTACTTGAAACCCATGGAAGGTCTCATCACATCCTGATGCAAAATGCAGCATACGTACATATTCAATGCTTATATATTTGAATAATTTTGAACAAGTTGGCTGCATATTTTTAAGATATGATCTGCATGGTAGTAATTGAATTTACCATGCATATTGTCTTCATTTAAAATGTTACGGATTATAAACTATATAAATGAAATTAAGAAAGCTACACCTTTAATGAAATTAAGAAAGCTACACCTTTAATGAAATAAGGAATGCTATACCTTAATTCCTTTGAAAACATGAACAGCAAGTACACAATTTTCATTTACAAAATGTAAAGAACATAAGCTATTGGTAATCGTTGTAATGAGGTACAAACTACTTTTCATTTCTTCAGCCGTTGAGTGGTAGTTATAGAGTATAGAGTTGTTCTACTATTTAGACATTTTAATTAGGGTCTAATAGATGACCAGTCAAGTAACCATTACATTTCTAATTACACATATCTTGAATTTGACTGTTGTAATGCTCGTTTACAACTCATTTCTCACAGCGTATCCCAGCTATTACTAATTAGCACTGTTTCCCATCGAATAAAGATTTACCAACTAGTATAATAAAGTAAAGTCCGCCTCTCGCTAATATGTCGTAAAGGGAAGATAAATCGCGTTCATTTTCCAACCTTCTTGTAAAATAAGATTAATCTTTTTACATGAAGTTAATACGAATTATAAAAGATCACCAATTTACGTGAGTATCCTCTAGGTCTCCGTGTCTTTGCTGGTACGTTCATAGCTCGTTAAATTATCCGTGTAGTCGTGCTTTGGCCAGGATCGAGGGAAATGCACAACCCATTAACACCGCACAAACTCGGAACAGTTGTTGCGTTCTCGAACCTAGATCCGATACTGTCAACCTTATTGCCCTGGCTAGAAGCGCAGATGTTGAGAAATACAATGCGCTCTTGTAAAAGGAGATATAAAACCTTACAATTATAGAACTTTTGATAAATATTGAAGCTAATTTGACTAAATTAAACCAGATTTTAGGGCTTGCACCGGAACTGCATGCTGATATTCGAGGAACTGATCTTTTCACTATTTATTGAAATTTACAGATGTTAGAAAATTACCACCAATGAGAATGCTTTGCTCCGAATGGTGGAATTTTTTCCCAGTTGTAAAAACCAGAACATTGGCAGGATGGGGAGTTGAGTTTTTTTTAACCGTAACTATGTATAGACTGTAAAGTTTAGTTTAAGTGATGTAACGATATATTTCTTTCAATTTAACTTTCATTCAAAAACCAACGAGCTGATTTAGAAAAGCTTAATGCTGATATCTTGTATGGTTAGTGTTTCAAAGATTCCATTTGTGTCCTTGCAATACTGATACCATGTGCGATAAAACCCACAGTTTGACACTTTTTGCAGTGTTTTCAAAATACAATTTAGTTCTCAAGAACTTCATTAAAAGTTCAACTATTATTCGTAACGAGTACGGATATTTACGAGAAACAATGTACAAGGAACTTTTATTTAAGTATACCAATTAATGAAATCACCTAAATAAGGACATAGAAAATATTACTTCCCCTCAATAATTAATATTTGTATTCTTGTGTTATGTTAGTAAATCAAAGCTTCCTGGTGGCTGTAAAAGTGACCCTGTTTGAAAGTCACTCAAAGATAAAAAAAAGCCCGAAGTGTCCCCACAGTATAAACAACATAATAAAATTTAATGTGTGAAATGTTGAAAAATGTGAGTTGATTAGAACGGAATTGACAATTGATTGAAATAGACATGAAAAACATATTAAACAAGCGAAACAGCCCGTACAAAGTGTTATAGAAAGTTGAATTGGTGGCAATAAGATAAATTTATACTGTTTTGGACCACCACTTTACAAGTGAACAATAAAAATTTATGTTTTTCATAAAATACGTTTTCAAAACTTGTAGGTTCAAGATTTCTTTTCACGAATCTTCTTCCTGATGAAATTACACTTTCCAATTTCCATACACTTTTCTTGAAGAGTTATCTAAACAAGTAATCAGGGGGCTGTAAATGAGAGCTTTTGGTGACCATCCAACACACCGAGCTGGTGAGCATGGCTTCAGTCAGGTGAGTAGAATGATGGTAGGTGGAGATGCAGATTAGTTATATAAGTGAAGTCCTATAATGCTAACCATAAGTAAGGTCCTCCTGCTCACCATGACTACATGTAAGACTCACCATGGCTACATGTCAGTGAGGTCCTCCTGCTCACCATGGCTACATGTAAGACTCACCATGGCTACTGGTAAGACTCATTATGGCTACATGTAAGACTCACCATGGCTACATGTAAGACTCACCATCGCTACTTGTAAGACTCACCATCGCTACTTGTAAGACTCACCATCGCTACTTGTAAGACTCATTATGGCTACATGTAAGACTCATTATGGCTATATGTAAGACTCACTATGGCTACATGTAAGACTCACCATGGCTACATGAGTGAGGTCCTCCTGCTCTCCATGGCTAAATGTAAGACTCACCATGGCTACATGTCAGTGAGATCCTCCTGCTCACCATGGCTACATGAAAGACTCATCATGGCTACATGAGTGAGGTCCTCCTGCGCTCCATGACTACATGTAAGACTCACCATGGCTACATGTCAGTGAGGTCCTCCTGCTCAGCATGGCTACATGTAAGTGAGGTCCTCCTGCTCACCATGGCTACATGTCAGTGAGGTCCCTGCTCACCATGGCTACATGTAAGACTCACCATGGCTACATGTCAGTGAGGTCCTCCTGCTCACCATGGCTACATGTAAGACTCACCATGGATACATGTAAGTGAGGTCCTCCTGCTCACCATGGCTACATGTCAGTGAGGTCCCTGCTCACCATGGCTACATGTAAGACTCACCATGGCTACATGAGTGAGGTCCCTGCTCATCAGATGAGGCGATGAGGCGAATGGAACAACATCAGTGAAGACTTGGCACAACTGGTTTTGGAGTGAGAGGTGCTAGATGGTGACGGCCCGAACAGTGATATTAATGCCGAGTGGGATTTGTTTTGACTTAACTATAATTACAATTTTATGTGAGTTTTACAGGAAGTCATGAATCAAATGCGGCGCGATGAAAGAAATCTTTTTAGGGTTTTGTTTGTATTTTATTTAATGAATGAAAGTATTTTTTTTATCATCTGTATTGTTAGAGATTAGAAATGTAATGGTTTAGATTAATACGTGAATAAAGAAGGCTTATAGGTTTTAGTTTTGTGCGACAATTCAATTCTCTTCAAATGACACTTAATTCGGTCTCTGCAGGCGCAGCAGTCAACACTTTTAATCACTTTTAATCACCTTATGTTATAGCGACCTCGATCTTTGCTTGCTTTTAGTTCTTTTATAATTCAATCTTAAATCTGTTATATTTAACATTTTGTCTAGGATTGTCATACTTTGAAGATAACTAATATTTGTGTAGTATGAATAATTTCTTATTATTGCTTAGGTATAGTTGTGTAATTTATTATTGAACTGTCACATTTTTACAAATGGAACCCAATATAAATAAATGTTTATTAATTAACCATTTTCTTTTATCTTTTACATTTTGTTAATAGCATGTTCGTATTATGAAGATGAAATTTTATAGATAGTATCTTCTTTTAGGAACAAAATGTGTGTTACTGTTAAATACAATGTTTCTAAACATTGTATCTTTGAACTACTAAAATTGTATAATTTGTCTTTACACTGAAGGTACTTATACTTACTAATCAATTCGTTTTTAATACTCGCTTTTCAAGTAATGTGCGTACGAGTAGTTATGCCCGAGCATCATTTTGTTATCATAATTTATATCAAGTAAATTAAATGTGTCGTTTAAAAGAATCGCGTATTTCTTGACTCGCAGTAAAAAAAAAATAAAAAAATCAGAGTGTGAACTCCATGCTAAAACGTCTTATGCTCATCCTATCATTCAAACATTTTATTTCAAAAATTTAATTCGAATCCCCAACGAAACATTACCAATGAACGTCTCTCGTATTATTTTTTTTCTCCTCTTTGGCTCGTGTTTAATGAATATACTGACCACCTGTATAATGGCTGGCCAATGCAAACCTGTTGTTCACTCACGAACTGCTACTGGTTACCGAGCTGCTTGTCATGATGGCCCATCACACCTCACATGGCTCTCCAACACTCCAGCATCATCCCTGGACCAACATCACAATTCACACCAAGTACCAAGTGCACACTTTTACTACGCACAATTTCCCGATCACTATTTTATTTTCGATATAGTTTGCTAAGCCAGACATATGTGTGGGTGGTTTTTTAAGAGACAGAAGCCATGGACTAATAGATGGATGCACTGATATTAAGAAATACTCGACGGACCGGTTTTCACAGAACATCCACATCCTCAAGTTCGCGCCAGTTAGAAAATAGTGAGCCTCGAAAACTGCTCTGTCTTGATTGATGGTGTACCTGTGAATTGAAGTCAATCACTCACTAAATTTCATTACTTATGATCTAACTTGCTGTGTCAAGTTATCTTAGAATGATCCTTTAAAGGAATCTCTTTGTAACAGCTGGCATGCTCGATATCAAGTTATTACCAGTCTTAACCTCTTTCAGAAGTGTTAAGAATTTTGTCCTTCCAATTTGGTTCTTTCAAGATAAAGTGGATGGTGTTTTTTTATTCGTTTTTTCCCCTCGTGGTCCAGTCTGTGCCAGTATTGGCTATCTTCCGACAGCATCTTATTGCAGTTAAGATAGTATCAACGTAAAAAAAAGGAACAAGTATCGTAGTTCGTCTGCATTCAAGAATCTCTGCTGAGTTTTGCTGGCAAACTCTACTCTCTTCTTTGTGAAAATTGCGTAGGCATCACACCATTCAATGGTGTTTTAGTTGATACTGTGCAACCATCCTGCTTGCAATCAACATTGGTGTTGTTCCTTAATGTTGAATATTGATTGGCTAAACAGGTTTCCCATTTAGATTTAACTTAGCTTCTTCTATACATCGAACTTCAGTAAAAGCCTGACTGTTTTTGACTTAATTAACATTAGAGAGACCTTCCTGAAGAGGTGAAATAAACGAAACATGGACTGCATTAATTTGTATAGATTTCCTGCAGCCAACATCTAGAAGAAGTCAATAAATTAGACAGCTATTGTGATTAATTATTCTTGCCGCTTGGTAGACTCAAAGCTGCACCTAGAAGCAAAACCATCGGTGGAATGACAGAAATGGAATCACATTTATTCATTGAAACTAAAATTGATAATATCATAAAGGAATCTATGATGTATTATCATTATGTTACCATTGTAATTAACATATAACCGATCTTCTATTCTGAATCTGATTACCTATGATTGAGTTCTCTTTATGAAAAACTGTTTCAATATAATTCTTGAAAGAGAAGAAGACAAATCTTTTGTCATAAATTCGATGGAATTATTGATCTGTTGCAATGAAAAGTGTTGCATTTTGTCACAGTTGCCAACTGCTCCAGGCATGTCTACCTCAAGGCATCTCACCCTTTCCGTTCCGTGTCTTCTTCTTCCCATCGACTCTCAAATTAAGAAATAAATATTACAGATTTTGCGGTTGATTCATTTGAACCCTCCCCTAATTACCGCCCACGAGCCCAAAATTACCATTATTAAGTTGAAAAACAATTGCCATGTCTTAAACTTGAAACACAAATGAATGGTTGAATTTATGTTAAACCTTCGCGTTTTGAGATACGAGTTTTAAGCGTGAGGTGGTCTTCGACTTGAATTGTTCGGTGTGAACATTTCGACTTTTCACTTTGCAATCGTCCCTTTGTTACCTTCACGTTTTAAGAAGAGAGCGAGGCAAATTGTGGGCTGCTTTGAGAAATATACAAAGTGATTCATAATTTCCACATTGACTGCTTATAGTTGTGGGGCAAGGAAACGAACGCCCTTTTGATTCTCTTTGTAGTTTGTATACTCTGTTACAATGAATACAATTAAATCTGCATCCTTATTTTGAGCCCCACTACATTTTCATAGAACGTCAAATAAAAAAAAAAACATAACACTTTTTTCTATAAAATATTCACATACCGCAATAATGTTCTCTAAGATATACGCAATCGATCAAAAGAAGTCAACATCTTCAATCTGGTTATCGATTGGTAGGTAATTTGAATTTGTCACTTCTGCCCCGAGTAGTATTATGCCCATGCTGCGAGGAAACAATACGCTTATGAAATAAAACAAAGGGTACCCTACATGAATCCGGTGGGTGTCGGATGGAACAATGGGCTGAGAAAGAATATGTGGTTGTAGGTGCCCTATAGTGATCAGGGCGTCAAAACTCACTCAACAAAGAGCGTCTTCATTTCCCCCATGCCAGTAACAATGTCTTCAAGCCTGCACAATATTGCGCCAGTGTATTGTGTGCTAAGTGACTGAAGGCAGAAGAACTGTACTTACATAATTCATACAGATTAATAGTAATAAAATTATAGCCATTATGCGATACATTGATTTGTTATAGTGGGCTCTTCAATTTTTTGAATATATAATTATTGAATGAGAGTTTCTTTGAAATTCGTGTTTATGACGTCTATGTACCCAATATTCCTGTATTCAAGACTTATTATTCAGAGACAAAAATATAATCTTAACAATTAATTAAAATTGTTTTTAATCCGATTTTTATTTTGCAAATTTCTACTTATCACTAGATAATCAAATGTGTACTCTTTGTTTTTAATAAAACTAAAAAGTTCTGCTATAAAATGACTAAATAAAATAATATTCTATAAAATGGCTATAAAATGCTATAAAGTAAACGAATTTTTATTTTTTAATGAAGCTTTTTGTTCACATTTGATTAGAAACTTCATTATCAATACTATTATTGGTTCAGCCAACTGCTGTTATATATAACAATCTCTGCTATTTTAATTCTGCATTTTGTTTTGCTAAATGCAGCGGTCATTATTGTGCATTGGATTACAATTAATAAAGCAACTCCAGCCTTGGAAATAGATTACAAAGTGTTACTTATTTAATATCAAGCAGAATGTTCATTCAAATGCAATCGAATTTATAATTAACCCTGGGTTCTATCTGCACTACAACTTGTTGGCAGCAGCATTGAAAATCACTTTATAATCAATGCATACAAGTGGAACATTCAATTAATTTGGTTTATTTTTAGAATAGTCATTAAATAAGTAGTCGAGGTGTTTGGAAATCGCGACCGTTTTGCGTGAGCGTGCAGTCTTGTCGCTGAGCCTGCACAATCACACCTAGATGCAGGTGTCGACACATTGCAGCATCCTTCATACACAATCATCTTCTCTAGCATATGATGGGGCATTATGCAAGTGTCAACTGGCCTAATAGGTCGGGACCACCACAGAATTTCTTTAGAAAAAATGTGCCTAATCAAAAATATTTTTATTTTACTAACAAATATTACAGAAAAGAACACAATGATATTGACAATCTTTCTTTATAAAGTGGCTGTACCTCAGAGGTAGAAGGCCGGACGTCCATTTCAGTGAATCTTGAGGAGAGCTCATAAACCAGTATTTCTGGGTTTATCAAATCATATTTAATTGTATTGGGGGCATGAGTCATTGTGTAAGAAGTACTCAATATAGCTGTAGGAAATATGGATTTTCCTTATGACCTGGTAGGTGGATGTGAATAAATACCAACTGCAAGATGAAAAGATTTTCCTCCTCCGGGATTCGAACGCTGCTCCTCTTAATGTCTAGTCGAGTGCTCTACCAACAGTGCCTCTTTAGCTCAGTTGGTAGAGCACTGGACTAGACATTCAGAGGAGCCGGGTTTGAATCCCGGAGGAGAAAAAAACTGTAATCATTAAAATAAGTAAAATGGCAATTGATAATGCTTGATTACGTCATTTCAAAAGTGTGCAACGCGTCTAGAAAATGGATTTCCGGCCTTCTACCTCTGAGGTACTCTGATGCACTCTAACAGTCTATACGACATATTGACTAATAGCTATACTTCATAATAGACAGCTTGTTTACATCACGCAGGTAACAAAACTTTACATCGAAGAAAGCTACGCAGCTGCTACACTGAATTTATTTGTAATTGATCTGGCAATTTTTAGTACTAAATACGTATGACTCAACGCTTTCTATATGACATATGCGCAGTTAAAACAACACCAATCAACTATACACTTCATTTGAATGAGATACAATCATTACATTTAACATCTCTAAGTCTATGTAGAGCTGAGAAAATGTACATATTTGCTTCATTCATTGAAGTTTCATTTTCATGCGTCCAACGGTGTACCATAAAGTAAGATCGTACATTTGAAAAGTTCACTACAGTCTGTGTTGCAAAAGATTAAGTTTTGTTAATTTAGAGTTCTGGATGAGCAGCAGCTACTAATCATCATTCGCTAGTCAGAGTGGCAAGTAAACATCGTTGCCAATTGCCATAAATCTGTACCTCAGACGTAGAAGGGCGGAAGTCCATTTCAATCATTCTTGAGGTGAGTAAATCTTGAATCTTGATTCAAGTAAATCTTTTAAAAAAAGTAGATCTAAGTAAATCTACATCTAAATTAGTAAGTAAATCTTGAGGTGATATTAGTACTGGTGACAGGAGATGAGACAATACTTCAATATAACTGTAGTATTTGTTGACATCAGTCAAATGACAATTGAAAGCTTGATTACATGAAAAGTTTTGTAGCGCAAAACCGAGAAAATGGACTTCCACCCTTCTGCTTCTCAGGTACAGAAATTAAATATAGAGTCAAGCCCAATATCGACCCAATTAGGATGGAATTGGAAATATTTGAAAGCCTTTCGCGTTTGTGCATGATGATGAGGATGATTGGTAGGAAGATGGTGGGATGGGAAGGATGCGGCCGGGGTCCATTAGTAAAGAATCTTCTCAGCACTTGGAATCCACGATAATCCTCATTCAGGAAGATCGCCCGCGAGAAGCGAACCCCAGCCTTTGCAATGAGCATCCAGTGCTCTACCACCCGAACCAGCTCACTGCGAATAAGGTATCGCGAATGACAGTCTCGCGCTATACAACTGGTTCTTGTCATCATTTTTCCCTCTTCCCATTTATATTTAATACTTTTCTATTTTACCCTTTTTAGTATAAGAATTTGCAAAGGCAATTCATACATATATATATTTTAGTGAAACGAATATCACATAAATAAGGTGTAGTGTCGATTGCGCGGCAAGAAAACTACTTTGAATCAGCAGGAGTCGCAAAACGTTCGAACTTTGTTCATACGCGAGTTGGAGTGTCCTTTAGCAGTCCCGCATCTCTCTTCGCCATATGCAAGGGGATGGACATGACCATATTATGCAGTGATCATAACTCATTGCTTTTAAACATTGATTATATGGCTGTCCCTATAAAAATCAATCATGGGACTCCATAGAGCGCCACTTATCATATGGCGGGAAGGATTTGTAAAAACCCCTCGGGAGAGAGAAAACCAGCTACAATAAGCAAGAAGTGGAATAGCAGTTACATGCAAGCAGTCATTTAGAAATACTATTCGATTGACTATTCATTATTACCTAACTATTTTACCGATAAATAACATAAATAAGTAAAATGACAAACCAAAGTGTCATTTTATCATTGGCGATTTAGTGATTTGCTCTCCAGACGTAATTAAAATGTACCTTATTGCAGAAACACATCTTACGATGTTTGAAAATAAGAAAAGAAAATAGGGCGAAAATAAATAAAAAGTCCAGTTCGACAGTTTGTTCGTGATTGTGATTTAAGATGTTCCATTCGTTTGAATTCATCTTTGAAGTGCATAAAGTGCAGAGCCATCACGCCCATATCTCCCATCTTTTTCAAGTAACAATGCAAAGTGTGATCAGACATGACATGGTGTGAGCGTAATTGTTCGATTGGTTAATGGCCAATTACGCCAAGAAAGAGAAGAGTTGGCACAAAAATGTCAATACTTCAATTGCAATTGTTTTACACACATGTTGGTTCTAAATCAGTCTCAATCTTACTCTTTGCTTTAGATTCAATCAATAATATTTTAATTAGCTTGCCGATGCTATCTTTTAAACTTATTTCATTCCAAGAACATTATATCAAGCGGCTAACTTAGCCTGAACAGATAATAGTTGACTATGAATTGATGGAATTAATTTCAATTAGAATTAGTCGATATTTCATCGAAATCAATCAATATGGTATTCTATGTATCATTAAGGTGGTGTTCGATAAGGAACAGGAAAAGCATCTTGACCCGGTTCTGAGAGGGCCTCAGCAACTTGGTCCAGGGGCAGGTAAGTTGACAAGCATGGTTAGTTAGCTATCTAGTTAGCTAGTTAGTTAGCCGGTAAGATGTCAGGTAAGAGACTTCTGTGCAGGTAAGAGGGAGTTTTTTTCATCATTTCGTCGCCTAGTTCTAGTAGCTGGCTCACTTCAACTATTTCACATTTTAATGGCTAATCAATCACTCCTGTCAATCTAGTTTCACACTCATCAATTAAAATTGTCTTCGTTTAAAATAAAAAAAATACGAGTCGTTCTGATATATCAAAATCATATTATTTGTTATTTTTTTTATTCAAAACTGGACCAATGAACTTTTTCTAAATCTTTTAATTTGATTGCCGCAACTAATGGCACGTGACAATGATTTCAAGATGATGATTTGGAACTCTCTGAGCAGAAGACGAATCCTAGATTAAATAAACGTGTGAACATAACCAGTGGCGGATACAGGGAAGGGCCAAGGGGGTGGGGATGGAATGGTCCCGTTCAGTCGAAATCAGCATGCAAAAACACTTCAAAATAATTAATTTGAAAAGCCAGACAGGCTAAAATGAAAAACAAAATGCAAAATTGGTTGACTTCTGAAAAATGCATGATTTACTTTTAAATAAATACCATTTAAATAATATAAGTTATAAAATAATATTAATGTAATTTAAATAATACATTTAAAATTACATTTTTATTTTTATTTTTATTTAATGTTTAAATGCTAATTGATCGTAAACAGACAAAAGGTATTACCCAGGACACGAGAATGTAATCCAAGATTCTTGTACCTCATAGACAAAATTCTCTCTCAGTATAAGGACATAGTAAGCACGATTTTTCTTATTGAGAAAATATAGGTTTCAAGTTTATGTACTCCATATTTTGTAATAGATATATTGTTGCGTCATTACATTATAATTTGTGAATTGAAGTAGTTTAAGGCCGCAAACACACAGTGCAACTTGGAAGCAACTAGTAGCTGCAACACTTAGCAGGGCATTGGATCAAATGAGAGCATGGGTGTCTGCAGGATTTCTGCCAGGGGCGGGAGGGGGGGGGGGGGGGGGGGGCAAGACAAGGAAAACAATTTTCCATGGGTTAAGGGGGGTTTGGGGGTGCGCCCCCGGCCACTACACCGCGGTTTTTTGACACTTTGAAATCAATTTTGAGACGTTATGATGAGGAGTATTTTGTTGAAATATTCAATATTTTAAAAAATGTTACACTCTGGGGTGGTGGAAGGCATGCCCCCACCTTGCCCCGCATGGTATTTTTTTGTTTTTTTTGACACTTTGAAATGAGTTTTTCGAGTTTTTTCTTTACAAAATGAAACTATACGTAAAACACTACAAAAAATTATGTTTTCTTGTTTTCCTGGGAGGGAGGGGGGGGGGGGGGGGGCAAGTGTCTCCCCCCCCCCTGTGTACGCCCATGAATGAGAGGTTTCAGAGTGCAATTGCAGTTGAACGGATACCTCACATTTGAATCTTTGCTCTGCTAAGAGTTGCAGCAAGTTCCTCCGAGTTGCCAGTGTGAAAGTGCCTAAGAGATTGAAAATAAAATAAATAAATAAATAAATAAATAATTCTTCCAAGAAGAATGGGACATTATATGCAGAGAATTATCAATTATCAAATTGACTTAAAACATTCAACCCCACTAATAGTACAACAACACAGAATAAATAATCACATTTTCTCGAAACTATGGTCTTACATCGATATTGTACCGAGCCCTTCTAAAAATGTTCCAAGCCTCTCTCGCCACTGGCCATAACTCAGTGCTAACTGGTAATGTCCAAGCAAGACTGAGAAGTGAGGCTGCACGAACCAGCGCTGTTGCTAATCATGCCCCCTACATCTCATCTCTTTACCGGCTGTCATCTGCTAATAACATACCTTCTCATTCTTCACTCATCTTTCACGCTTCTACTAACATCTTCCCTGTGCTTGATCCACCCCCAACACCTCATGTCAAAACACTACAATATACTGCGTCGGCGCTTGTATCATACAGGTTAGGATTAGTAAATTTCAATTATTACTTCTTCGGTATACAAATAATAATAAGGAACAGGTACTCATATGTGAGAAAGATTTTCACTGGTATCGAATTAATGTGTCAAACTTATCACTCTTTCTTTCATCTATCTAACTAGCATACATGTGAGAAAATTGGATTTATGTATAAATTATTGGTCTTACATGGTTAAGTACCTACACGTTTAGAATACACCCACATAAATCTTCATCGTAGTTTAGCTTTGGGAAGAAATTCTTCACACTGACTTTGGCATCTTCGCTTGGCAAATTTTAACTGGTCCATTCGAAACAAAATCACGCTAACGAAAACAATTACACATACAACGAGCCTGTTTTACTTGTAATAGCTCAGTGTAAGCAGTCAATAATAGATCCTGAACGTCTAATTATTACACGTATAACAATTATTGGGAAATTGAGAACTGCACCTTATACAAATATTTAAATGTAAAATATGGATTGTTTTATAACAGCCAGGGCCAATGTTTGGACCCATTCCCTCTATACAATAAAATTAATAAGATAACTATTTAATGAAAAGCTAAGGTTTTTTAACAAAATGACTATCACACATATTTAACCACCCATATAAATATTATTTAAAAATTTCAAGTGCATACAGTTATTATTGTAAATCTCAGATAGTGGCGTATGATCAACATCCCCCTCTGAAGCAGTCTTACAAGTGATTGATACATGACCTTGCTCACACCGATTGCATTCACCATGAGTACATCTTATTCTTCATTTTCATCGTATCAACTCTTTCATCGGCTATGTTGAACTTACAGCCACATGTTCTCTGACATTCAAGGAAAACAGGCCTAATTCTAGGGCTAAAGTTTCAAAGCAGGAGAATCCTGGCAATGTTGCAATCCTGTTCGCAAATTTACCATAGCAATAGCCAATGAGGACATCAAACGTAAGGATTATGCTGGCGATAGAATGTCGAGATCTTGATCCGAACTCAAATGCTTAAATTTTTGTACGTTTACGTCCTAACTGGGGTTAGTTTTCTGACTCCTCTCTATAGGAGACAAATGATGGCAAGGTTATGCTAATAGGCCACGACCTCCACCTTTCAACCTGCCATCACCATCATCAAATAATCATTCTTCTGTCTCCATTATAGTCTATAGTTGCGGAACAATTATAAAAAATATCATAAGCTCTGTGGAAAGATTTCTAAACACATGCACTAACATTAAACATTAGTACTGTACAAACCAAAAAATATCTCCCCCCCCCCCCTCCCTCCCTCAGAGCCATTTTTTTTTTTTTTAAATTGGAGCAATTTTGGCATACTTTTCACAGAAAAGAAATTGAAAACTTGAGAACTTGTGGATGCTTGAGACAAATGCAATATAAACTTACTTATTGGCCCCGCAGGGCATTTTTTGAATTTTTAGTATAAGAGAATCGCTTGAAGTGATATTGGAACTCTTTTAAAATCAATGAAAAGTGTGTATAACGTGCAATGTAAGGACATTTTTTTCAAATGCAGTAAATCTGCGTGTGATTTTAGTCTGAAATCGTTCAATGATGAGGATGATCAAGTTAGAAAAAGGTTGGGCCGGTACATACATGGGATGGTTTTGGGGCCGGTACACCAATTCTGTTCAATTGTTTTGCACATCTGTGAAACATTTAAGAAATATCTCATAGGAGCAAATCTGTGAATTTTTTGCATCTTTTTTGCCACATTTACGTATATCTGGGGGTGTCAAGATGAAAAGTGTGGGGTCATGACACCCATCTAACGCGCCTGTAGGAACGCTAAACAGTCGGAAAGACCTGGCACTGGAATCGAGCCCGGTTCTCTCGAATGCCCACTGCGCCGCCGACACGGATCGAATGTGAGTGTTCATGCATTGTTCTTGTTGACGCATCTTGCTGGTCGACATGACAGTGATGATGAATCATTGCCTGTAGATGCCTCTCAGCTGAGGTACATGGGGGCAAGCGCGCAGTGTCAGCACGCAGTGGGGTAGAGTGATGACAGACCATGACATCCCCGGACCGATCAAGTCCGGACCGTGGTCAGACACTAGCCGGCTAGACAGAACTAATGGAGACAAATGAATGAATAAGATGACGAAGAAGGCGAAGAACCATCACAGCTTTTGCCTCGCGACTGAGGAAACTAGAATAATCTCAGTCAAGAAGGACGGCCGACGGAATCGAATCAGGACCACAGGAAGTTCATGTCCTGATCCAACTTGCTGATGGTGAATTAATATGAGTAAACTTAGGGTCGGTTTTTAATGCTTCTACTAAACTTAAACCTTTCTGAAAAAGTTGATTAAGACTCGATTGTCAAGGCAACAACCTAATGCCACTCCTAGAATGATTGTTAAGTAACTGCTTAGCTTATCAACTGAATTAAGTGATTCAATTGCTTTTCAACGACTTCGCAGGAAAGTTACGTTCTAAGTGCAGCTTTTCAACGACTTTCCAGGAAAGTTACGTTCCTAGTGCAGCTTTTCAACGACTTCGCAGGAAAGTTGCGTTCCTAGTGCAGTTTTCAACTACTTCGCAGGAAAGTTGCGTTTATAGTGCAGCTTTCAACTACTTTGCAGGAACGTTGCATTCCTAGTGCAGCTTTATTTCAACTACTTCGCAGGAAAGTTGCGTTCCTAGTGCAGCTTTTCAACTACTTCGCATGAAAGTTGCGTTCATCTTAGCTCTGCGTCAACGCTGGGAACTGTAGTTGACGCGGAAGGCAATAAGAATAACCAGAATAACATTTGTCCGCGATAACGTCGTTGAAAAGAGCCAAACTGCGATTGTCTGCCGTGTTTACTCCTCGACAATGGAAGTATCATCTCCAAGATTACAGCAGATGCCAGTCAATAAAATCAAATAACATTTTGCATAAGTACACTTTTATTGCACACTTATTGCACTTATTACACTCACTTATTGCACCTGTCTTGTTGCTTTTATACTGCAAATAAAATAAATTACATTGCAGTAAATGTAAATGAAAGTCATGAAAATGAAAGTCATGAAAATGAATTGGGTTTTTGTTAATGTT
Organism: Leuctra nigra; assembly: GCA_934045905.1. NCBI lineage: Eukaryota > Metazoa > Arthropoda > Insecta > Plecoptera > Leuctridae > Leuctra > Leuctra nigra. Next base: position 39,089,095 of record OW203763.1, read on the forward strand.
GTTGTTGTTGTTGTCGTCGTCGTCGTCGTCGTCGTCGTCGTCGTCGTCGTCGTCGTCGTCGTCGTCGTCGTCGTCGTCGTCGTCGTCGTCGTCATCATAATCTTCGTCGTTGTCTTGTCATCGTCGTTGTTGTTCTTGTCTCTGCTTTCAGCAATTTGCTCCACCTCTAGAACTTCCCCAGCACTTATCTCTCCCCATACTTACCCAGAGCTTTAAAACTCACAACTTATTTGTTCATTCATTTCTATTAGTTTTCTCCACTGAGTTATGCACTAACGTAGTGATTTTCTTACAACAGTATCTTATACAATGTTCTGACAATTTAAGATCGAGGGATGGGTATATATTCGCATTTTTTATTTCACAAAATATTGCAAAAATACTTATGATTCGCGTTATCATATTGAACTTGGATATTATAACCACTTACAAATGTTTCATTTGCACAAAAATGCACACATGCACAACATGCATGCATACACATACATGCACATGTATTTTCTTTTCCTCATGTTTTTTTTATGTTAATAATATTTAACGATGCACGGTTTTGATTGGGTTTTGATTGGGTTTTGATTGGGTCTTGATTGGGGAATGATAATGTTCATCATCTATGGTTCATCTCTATGGTAAACCATAGTTGGGGGGGGGGGGAGATGGTAGGTAATGTTTTGCTGATCTAGATAATTTTTTTTGACTTCGCCAACTGGGTAGTTTTAAATTGATGAGACCATCCAAAAACAGTGTATTTATACTCTGGTTTAATTTTCGTGCAGTGTTTAAAGATCCAGCCACCAAATAAGCATGAAAGTATGTTAAATTTAAAATAATTTAAATTAGTTTGAGGATCGTAATCGTGGTCTTCAGGTATTTTACAATACATTCATTCTCAAGTACGTCGGTAAACAAGGAAATGTAAAGAAAAATCCAATGAGGACAACACTTAAAATTATAATAATCCCATTCTCATTCTTCTAGATGCATATTATTTTTTAAAGCAATTAATAACTTTTGGAAATGCCAGTAGTACTGTTTTCAGGAGTAGTTAGGCAGTGTTTATAAAAATAATTGTCTATGTTGATCCCCTTAGAAATATCTAGTCGGGCGCTAGCTCGACGCTGCCAAGCACCGCTCTAATACAACGTGCGAGCTACTACCACCGACTTATACCGCAACGGCTTAAGTGGTCGAAACGAGGTGTCACATGGCATCCATGCAGTGAGAAATGAAAGTTAAAAACCATAGTTATCGGGTATTATTAACCACCTGACAACACCTAACCAAAAATCAAAGTGCTGCGATCATCCCTTCGGGGTGAATTTTGGGCGTCAAACATGCAAGAACATCACTAACATGCATGTTAGTTATATAGTACTAGCTGCACACGGTCGATTTGCTTGCCCTTTTCTACAGATTGCATGGTTTGGTATAGAGAGTTGAAATTTGGTAGACACATAGAGTCCCCCTTCTCACGCCTACTTTTGAAAGAAAATCGGGAGAATTTTGACCGGAAGTGAAGTTATTCTAATTTTAAATTTTAAATTTTTTAAAAAGTCGAACGGGTCCATCGAGAGTTTTGAAATTTGGCAACATTAAAGACAATGTATTGCTAGACACTCCACTTCAAGAAAAAACAAAATTTTCAAACCGGAAGTGAAAAAATTATCAATATTAAGCGTTCCGCTCTTCCCCTTCATCTACCAACACAGCAGCTTCGCTGTCAACTCCATACCCTGTCGGCCTGAAAGCTCAATTATCGGAGGCAGCTGGCTTGTATTCCTGCATAACGGGTTCGATTCCCGATCCCATATTTTTCACATCATTATTTTTTAATTTGTGTAAGCGATGATACCTTCCAGTATATATATTCAAATGAGAGGTCGTGGGATGCTGTGTAGATCATCAATAACCCGAAACATCGCCATCGCGGCACGCCGATTGCCATCGCGATCACAGATATTATCAGGTTCGTAGGTAATGCTGCAGGTATGACGAGCGACATTGCGTCTAGCATAAAGTAAGCAGGAGGATACAGAGGAATTACTGCATGTTGAAATCTTCGCATATTTGCTAGTTAAGTGGTTACGAACGGCTTACAGTATCGCCGTCCTGGTGGCGCAATGGACAGTGCATTGGCTTACGGTGGTAGGGGTCGCCGGTTCGATTCCGGCTGGGGCCGTACTTTTTTATTTGATATTTTTACAAGTTTTAATTCTGCCTAACCATAGAGTTATTTTTTTTAAGTTGCCCAGTTTTAATTTTCGCCAGTTCGACTTTCTACCCATAGAGAGTTTTATTCCTTAGGCTGCCCAGTAAAACTTATGCGCGCGCCCAACGCCGCCTGGAGTACCTTCTGTCTCTAGCCGCTCGTAGAATTCTAGGTGAACTTCATAATTTTGTCACATTGAAAGATTCAAACCTCAAATATACCTCAATATGACGACAGAAGACGTAGTATCAACCATTTGAGAAAACTCGTTTGGATAGTTATTATGGATATCCAAGTATTGAGACAATAATACAAACGAATAACAGATATCGATTCCGTTTCATAATGACATCTTTATTTCTATTACTTCACGTACCTATGAATATTATAATGTCTAAATTTATTTCAGTTTCGAGAGTATGGAAACTTCGTTTTGTGTAGAATAAAGAATAATATGTTAACTACGCACAATGAACATAGTATTGTATTCTGACGCCAATCGATTGCCTCATGCAGAAGCTTCCGTCGTTGTGTTCCGTCCTTCCGTCATTTTTAAAAGAATACCTAAATGCACGAAATAATTCATACTGTCTAAAATATCGAAACAAACAATAAATCAATATGATGTATCAACAATATGCCATCATCATCAGGAATAAGGACCCGTAGACTAATTGATTGTATGATCTATGCGTAATAAACACATAAACACCCCTCTCTCTCTCCCCCCCCCCCCCCAACACACACACACCATAATCAATAAACAAATAATAAAAGGTCAATTAATATCGTGAATCCATTGCTTGGAAAATACACAATGCACATTCAGATCTAGAGATAAACATTCAGTGGCTGGTGGATAAGGGGTGGGGGTTGTGTTGTGATTATCAGAGGTTTGGTTTCCTATGTTGTCTTGACACAAAAGAAATACAAATGTACGTAGATGACACTTGTTTTGGAATGTAACATAAGAGAATAATAGATTCTGCTGCAGTAGGAGGCTGTCTTCTAGCACAATTGTATTTTCAAATAACTTATTTTCACACTATTTATTGTAAAATTGTATACTTCAAGATAATGAGTAAGCACACAACCCGTTCGAAGAAGACTTCCCCAGGGTAAAATTAGTATTCGTAAAGGACTTTTCTTTAAAGCTATTTCATTCAAAATAAATTTAGAAAAATCTTATTCATAAATTACATTCATAACTATATTTGGTACATTTTAAAAGAAATTGAACATTTGCTTGTATATGACATGTGTTTTCCTTAAGAATGGATAAAGTGATATTTTATTACCTAAACAATGTTTTTTTCACTTGAGTCTTGACGAGCAACAGTTTTTTTTAAATGTATAGGTACGCACTGAATGGGACCGAGGAGATAAAAAAACGATTCGTGTTACTACTTTTTCTCATTGTTATCATATATATATTTTTTAAATCAATAGAGATTTTTTTATATTAATTGTCGTTTAGTGAGATTTAAACAAAATATGTGTAGGTACATTGATTTTTATTTAATTACATACTACCGATGTAAGCGGTAGACACCTTAGGGAATTTATAAGCGTGTGATCTAGGATTGTGTGACTGTTCTCCGGCAAAAATAGTGCTTTAGCTTCTCTGGTATCATCAGTGTTGGGTAGGAACGGAACGAAATAGTTCCGTTCCTAGGAACTAGTTCCTTTTCTTAGGAACTATGGAACGTCTTAGTTCCTTTTTACTAAGGAGGAACTATGGAACGGTTTAGTTCCTTTTTTTGAGGAACTGTAACGATTTTTGCTAAGTTCCTTTTTTTTAAACTTGACTGTACTTTTACTCCGAAAAACTGCACTCGTCTAGAAGCCACATATTATTTGGTTAATTCTGTCAGAAATCAGATGTCCCTCTAGCTATTTGACATCTAAAAATAATCTGCTGTGATACAGTGATTCGATTTTTAATTTACAGATTGCATGTTTTAATGTTCCAATTAAAATTACAAATGTCTTTAAAAAGGAACTAAAAGGAACTAAGTTCCATTTATAAAGGAACTAGGAACGGAATAGTTCCTTTCATTATTGAAGGAACTGGAACTGGAACTAGTTCCTTTTTCGGCGAGGAACTTGGAACTGGAACTAGTTCCTTTTCAAAAGGAACTTACCCAACACTGGGTATCATGGCAAACGTTCTTTGTTGGTTTGTTCGTGTGTTGGTGTGTTTTGTGTTAATGATATACGTCCTACTCCTTCCCACCAGCACTATAAACACCAGGTGGCTCAGGTAGTTAATTTTAAAGGAATTCTAGGTTGAAATCTTCAGTAGAAGTAGTAGTTTATTGTTTGTAGCAAAATTCAGCTAATACAATACTAGTGTAATATACAATGAAATTTTGATATAATTCAAAATTATATAATTTTATAATAATTTTATATTTATATATTTATATAATAATTTTAAAATTATATAATTTTATATTTTATATTTTTGATTTTATAATTCAAAATCAATTTTCACAACAAGGCAGTATCAAATGGCCACATCCTTTTCCGTAATTCCTTTAAAATAAGTATAAGTGTCTCGATGTATAAACCAGGAAAAAGCTCCTTGGTATGAACGTTCTTTCTTATATACTCCATATACACCCTTTGACCGATCTCAAACAAAATTTGATATACACATTCTATTTGAAATAACCCATACCGTACGGTACTTACACCCTTACGCAAACATCCCCAAATTTTAAGAAACCACCCCTATGTAATAGAAAATCAAATATACATAATATTCTGCATAAACCCATTTTTGGTACGTTTTCAAACTGCTGGATGAAGAAATTGCGGTATAATCCATGGTGGGACTATAACTAAACAGCAGTGTTGGGTAAGTTCCTCAAACAAGGAACTTGTTCTAGTTCCATTGAACAAAAAAGAACTATTTTCAGTTCCTAGTTCCGTTCAAATAAAGAACTAGAAAGTTACCTGGAAAGTTTCCAGGAACTGGAAAGTTTAGTAACTAAGTTCTTTTAAGTTACATTGCCTTCCAAAAACCATTCTGATTTTATTTAAAATGTGTTGTAAACATCTGCACGCTTTACCAATTGAGTTTATATGACATAAAAAAGTGAACCTGGAAGAATTTAAAATTGAGGAAAACGCATTTACAATCCTTTCGTGAACCTTTCAGTTTACCAATTGGCAACAAATATGCGTATAGTACGAGATGACGCACAAATTCCGGTCTACACCGGAACAATACACCTACAATTTACGTTATTCACATGACTCAAAGTTTTGAACTTTTAACAATTTAAAAGTTGAGATAACTCATATTCAACCAAAAGAAATTGACCCTTTCGTTATACTATCTTTGGAACTATTGGAAGAAAAACAGAAAACTTTAGACAAGAAGTGACGTTGTTGGCGTTAACAATGCAATGACAGGTAACACTCAATCATCAAAGAAAGCTGCTATAAACTTTTACCTCATGTGACATGTTGTACAAAAACAAAAACTTGTATATAGACTGCCAAGCACCTTTCCCCCTAAAAGGATTGCGATTTAAAAGAAGGTCCCAGCAATAATATATTGTTGAAACATTTTCGCACTTAAAATTCGTGAAATCATTTCGTCCAGTTACTGCCGCCAAGCACAACATTATAAACCAAACATTGTGCCCAAATTTAAGATTGAGAAAATCTCTATGTGAACCATCATAGTATAAACTTTAAAACAATTATAATCATTTAATACGAAAAAAAAAATTCAAATTTTAAAAAAGTTAACAAAATCAATTTAAAAACATTTTTTTTACATAACTTAAAATACAAATAAAAAAAATATTTAAAATTAAATTAAAAAAAAAATTAAAAGTAAAAAAAATAAAAATAAAGCTTGACGCATTGTTTTTGCACCGTCATGTTGACTTCTTCCTTCTTCTCCTTCATCATCTTCTCCTTCCTTCTTTCTTTCTTTCGTCGTCTCCTTGGTCGACATCTTCTTTTTATGTTGCCCCCTCCTTGACACAATGCGCCAAGCTTTATTTTAATTTTTTTTCTTTTAATTTTTTTTTTAATTTAGTTTTAAATATTTTTTTTATTTGTATTTTAAGTTATGAAAAAAAATGTTTTTAAATTGATTTTGTTAACTTTTTTAAAATCTGAATACTTTCTATTTTTCGTTTTAAATGATTATAATTGTTTTAAAGTTTATACTATGATGGTTCACATAGAGATTTTCTCAGTCTTAAATTTGGGCACAATGTTTGGTTTATAATGTTGTGCTTGGCGGCAGTAACTGGGCGAAATGATTTCACGAATTTTAAGTGCGAAAATGTTTCAACAATAATTTATTGCTGGGACCTTCTTTTAGATCGCAATCCTTTTAGGGGGAAAGGTGCTTGGCTGTCTATATACAAGTTTTTGTTTTTGTACAACATTTCGATTTCATAAAATGTATCAAAAGTGTTAAAGATTTGGAATTGATCTATGCAGTCTGTGAAAGTCACAATGATGCCTGCAAGCTGATTGCTAAGTCTTGATAAATAGTATTTAGTAACATGTTTCTCATAACTACAGTTCTCATAACCAAAAATAAAACGGATATAATTTAAAAATACACTAATCCAAGCCCTCATCATACTGGCACCCTCCTTCACTATACGAGATGAACATCAATCCCAAGAAACACAGAAGTGCATTCATTCAAATAACATGTCCACATATTATTAAAGAATATAATTTTCGAGTGAATAGATGATTCGAAATTGATTATTATTTGTGTTGTTTTGTGCGTGGCTGTGAGCTCGCTTGGCACACTGGCATCAGATATGAGAAGTATCCGGTAGCCGTGTAACATATCACGAGGTATCATGACGTCATCTCCCACTGCACTGCCCACGTGATCGCAAGACTTCTTTATGAGGAGAGGTGAAGAAGAATGGCGAAATTGCATCCCAGTGTACATACGGGCGAAGTTATGGTCGGAATAGAGAAGTTACAAGTATAAAGTTCAGCTTTTGTTTTGTTTTTAAAAGTATTTCGTTTCTTATTTTGCGAGATTTTAAAGAAGATATCTTTTTATGTTTTGGGTTACAGTACTGTGTGTTTTGATACTGTAATAGTAGAAGTGCAATTGTTGAAAATGTAGAGAATGGAATAGGTTGGTCTGGAAATGAAACGGTTATATTAATTTAAGATTCAGGAAGTCAAATTCGAATTTAATATTGAGGCAAAGTCAGTTCAACAATTCAAAGTTCAGCCAAGAATTTGTTGATTTTCATATTTTCATATTTTGATCATTTGGTTATTTGTAAGATAATATCCAGAACCATACTTCCAACCATATTTATAAATAATTAGAAAACTAAATTTGTCCTGCACTCCAGATATCACTGATTCAACAAACCAAATCATCACGTTATCCATAGTCGAAAAATATTTTAAGTAAAAATAGAAAATAAATTATATCCAGCATACTAATGGGCCAAGGACTGGTCTCATTTGCTATATCTCACAGCTAACCCTTTTATTGTCTGGTTTTCGTGAAGAAAGATGGCGATCAGAGGTCAAGCAGTGACTAACTGGCATTAATAAGGGAGCTCGAGCAGCCGAAACCGCGTTGACACTTGTATAGGACGATCTCCAGTTGGTATATTACGTTGTTTTCAGAGTTAGTTGCAACGGATGTTGGAATCGTCTATCACTTGAGAACAGTTCCACCCACAACCAAGAGATGCGAGACTTTACAGTGGTCCATGGGATGCTGACTTCGAGATCATGTCGTCAGGAAACAGTGGGAGGAACAATGAGACTTTTCATTACTTTCAATTAAATTGCTTTTTCTAAAATGTGTTAATTTTATTTCAAAAGGTAAAATAAACTTGGCAAAGTTCTTATTAAAAACTAATTAATTTTAGATCAGTAAATTTAATAACGATCATCCTTACCTGTATTTCTACAGTTTCAGAAACTGTAGAATAAAATTTATCTTTCAACTAGAAAGTACGAGTAGATAATTATTACCTTGAAATTAGACTCAATAGAATTATTGCTTATTGAAGAAAATTCGCAATAATTTCCATCTGAAAAGGTTGTCAGTTATTGTGGGTAGGCATGTCACTGTATATTGTAATTATGCTAAATTTATTATAATAGTATTATGCAAATAAGTAAAGAATGTAGACGTTATTGAAAAGTGAGTGGAAGTGGTGATTTCAATGCGCGAGAAAGCAATGAAAATTCGGAAAACATTCAAACACAAACGCATGACACATTATACTCATTAGTCGCCAAAAACGAAACATTCTTCCATATCCACAATTGTATTTGATAAACAAGGCAAACGTGTTTATCCTTACCACCAGTAGTTCTTAAAGAGGCCATAAAATAGTGCCGCCATTGTTGCTGATGTGATGTATGGTTTCCTCTCTGAAAGCTCGGCTTTTGTGTATGATCCTGTGGCTGGTTGTAATTGAAGCCGCCTCCCAACTCAGGAAACTCACCACTCTATACATGTGAGGCATACATGGGAAGCAATGCAGGGTGGCACTGAATACACTCAACCTAATTTACCTCAACAATGAAAGAAAACAAGACACAATCAATTCAAACTATCAACAACCTATAAACATTACAATGTACTCAATTCATTTTATTACCTATAATTTCAGCGTAATTTGAATGTTTAATAGTTGTCAATGGTTTTCTATGTAGGATACAATTCGCTTTTATAATAGTATTATTGTATTAACGCCCTTTCGACAGTTGAAACCAATTTGTAATCCATTCAAACGAAATGTTACATTCATTTGTTCTGACCAAATCAGAATATTTATTTTTTATAATTCGAAAGGGATTATAATGTGAACATTTGAAGAAATGGAACTTTGTGACGACTTAATTTAAGGCGTCACAAAATTTTGTCTAAACTAAGTGACAAGAAGCTTCTGAATCCGTCTGCTAGCAAATCTTATTGTTAATGATGGCAATGACATTCAATATTGTAAATAGATGCAAAGAATAGTATTGTCCTATCTTTCCGAGACATCTGGAAATGAAACTGATTCGGAAGCTGCCATACAAAAGATCTCTCAATCTCTCTTTGACGAATACTGGGATGGATTAAGAAGTTAAAATGGAGTCCTTACTTCAAACTAGGAGCAGCTCCCGCGTTTTATTAGAGGTACACTCGTGAAAGATCATTATGGGGACTCAACAACTAGAGATTATACAAACTTAGATCTTCAGATATAATTTGTAATAACAGTTGGGGATGTAATGTCATAGATTGATGGGCTTTAAATTAAAGCAAATTTAAACGTTTTGTTCGCTCGGTCCGTCTTATATTTTTTTTTTTTTTAAATCACAGCATACTTTATTATATATAAAGCACCTTTCCAAACATTTTATGGAGTAGGATAATTGCTAAACAATATTATAGGCCACACAAATAAATATACCACAATGCCGGCTGGCCAAGCCTGTCACATTTCATTTCTTATAAACTAAACATTAAATTCATCATTTCAAAACACTTCTTTCTTCTTCTTCCACTTCTTCTTCTTCTTCTTCTTCTTCTTCTTCTTCTTCTTCTTCTTCTTCTTCTTCTTCTTCTTCTTCTTCTTCTTCTTCTTCTTCTTCTTCTTCTTCTACTTGTTCTTCCTCAAATTCCATTTCATACTCATCATTTTCTTCTTCTCTCCACATATCTGCATCTTCCCTCCCATCTTCATTTTCCACCCCTTCATTTTCTTCACAACACTCTTCCACCTCTATTTCCTTTCTATCCACTAATTCATTCCATTTCTCGTCATCTCTCCACATTTCTTGATTCTTCACATTCTCCCAACTTTCCCCACGATCTTCAATGTCTTGTCTAATCTGCTCAAACCATCTTGCTCGAGGTCTACCAACTTTTCTTTTCATATTTTCATTCCTATCAAACTCTCTTTTAGCCAATCTTGTATCTTTCATCATCTTCATCTTTTTAAACCACCTTAACCTATCTCTTCCAATAGTGTATCCCAATCTCTCCACTGCAACTTCTTTTCTTAACTTATTACTTCTTATCCTGTCCAACATTGATACTCCAACCATAGCCCTCACAAATTTCATTTCTGCTGCCTGAATCATGCTTGCCTCTTTCCACCCAATATTCCATGTAACTGATCCATAACTCAAAATTGGTAAGAAATATTGTTTATACAGTACCAATTTAAATTTTAGTGGAAGCTTTTTGTCCCACACTAGCTTTCTTACTTGTTGGTACTTGTATGTTAATATACTGTTTTAACTACAAAACTCAAATACGTACAAAATATTACAAACATCATGTACAATTTTAATTGTCTATTATCCGAAAGCTCAAAGAGCTCATTAAAGCTCAATAAATACTTTTAGGACACACAACTTTCAGGTTTGTCGTTTGCTATGGTTACCAGTTTATTGTAATTTAGTGAAGGAAGAGATCAATCAGAAAATCAATCAGATATGAATTTAACGAAACAATTCAGTCATGGAACAATAATATACGACACATAATTTTGTGTACTTAATCAAATAGTCTCTTATACAAATGAAAAAATATTTACAGTAAATAGGTATGTTGTGAAATAAAACTAAACTAATAAAACTGTTAAACTTACAATTAGAGTTAAAGCTCTTGAAATTTGTAGTACTTAAACTCACCGCTAAAGTTTGAAAATTGTAAAATCTCACATACGAATTAAGTGTTGGTGATATTTCAGAAAAAATTGATGATAATTCCCCACTTGTTTTATATATTTAAAATTAATTTATGAACAACAGAAACATCATTCCGCACTCGTTACCCGAAAATATTTGGTCCACAACATTACAAAATCATATAATATAGAAACATAACATAAACCATGGAACATAAGGGTTGGTAATTCAAGGGTTAAATTGGTAAATATATTATCATAAAAGCATAGTAAAATAAATTTTAATTAATTATCATATGAAATACGATTAAAATGAATCAAACTACACGTATAATTTTGAAGTGACAGTTCATAAGATTCTGTCTCCTGCGAGGTCTAGATTCGCGTGACAGCAAGATCTTGCCAGGATGGAAGGATGACAGACTGAGGTTCGTTAGATGAATGCAGCTTATCTTGCACCTCTACACGGATAACACGCCCTCATAGAGAAACCCATGGGCTTAAAGTGTTGAGCCTTCCTGCCTAATTCCTAATCTTAATACACACGCAGCAGGACGGCAGCAGGACGACAGAGATGTGATTCGGTAATATTTCAGACGGCCACGTGCTGGAATTGACTTCTTTGTTTGATGAACGCAGATATTTCACTTTCTGTCCAATGACACTACTGTATTAGTGTATTGGTGGAGGTGCCATGAGCGATTACGGCACCTCCACCATGATTGTCGCAAGAAGAGGAAGTTTTGTGGAAGTTATGATGCGACTTGGGAAACTAAAGAGGTAGATTAGCTAGGAAAGGAACTAATTGCCTGGTCAAGTGAAGAGGGTGGTGAATTCTTCAGCTTATCCATACCATCATGGCGTGTTCAGTTATGTTCAACAGTAAAATGGACATAGTTTAGGTGCAGAAATCCTAGATCAACTGTAATAGGGAGTTCGGTTATTGTGAAAAACTATCTTATTTTTGGTAAGCTTTTATGTTATATTTCCTTCAAATTTAATGAAGAAATAACTATATTTTTAAGAAGTTTTATGTGGGGAGATGAAATCTGTATTAATTTTACAATTTTCCCTGAAGTCAAGTTACAAGAACTTCCCTGCCAGTTCTACAAACAAGATTTTCCCCATCAAATGTGTGATCTTTAAGAGTATTATTTTTTAAATATTTTGTATTATTTTCAACGTGTGTTATCTAAATCTAACTATAGCAAATATAGCAGCAACTACAGCTGGTAGTGGGGCACTTGTGCTATGGGGATTGTCCTATTCCACTACCAGCAAAATACTGAATTCTTTTCGTGTTTGAAAAAAAAAGTAACTGCAGTTTACTGTTATTCTTATGGTATTTAAAACTGTAGTAATATTATCTTACAGAAGAACCCCCATAAGAGTTGATGCCCAGTTGGAGTTAGATGTGTTTCAAATAATAATTGTGGTTGCTCCGTTGTTCTTAAAGGACTTCTACCAGAATCGCCCAGAGAGAAAAGGACCAATGACTGTAATTTGGCAACGCTTCCTCAGTTTATTTGTTTTGTATCACTCAACGTTCAGTCGTCACGTGCGATGGTTATTCAATTTTATCCGAACAGTCGGAATCAATGACATTTAAAGCAGCTTTATAGGTATGTCATTGGTTGGAATTGACAGTTTACCGGGATACTTGATTTTTATCACGATACACAGTATAACTGAAAACAACTGTTTTTACATGTAATTTAGTGGGTCGCCAGGTTCTCCTTACCAGTTGATGTAAAGCAAGATGTTCATTCAGGGTAAAATTTCAATTGAACCGAAGAAAAAAAATGAAATTAAACCGTAATTGACATCAAACTGGTGAGGACCCAACTAAATGACATGTAAAAATAGCTTTAACTTTAAATAACTTTAGTTGTTTTATCAGCTTTTACTTTGTCGAGAGTTAACTTCGAAGCAAAAAGCTCAAATACTCAGGTTTATCGGATTTCTAGTGCACTAGGTTATTTATAAAAATCAGTTAATATATAAATCGCGTATCGAAGCGATTTTGTACAAATATCCTGATGTCTTGTATAACGATATAGGTATACCTAAATATTATCCATCGTCTAAACAAGCCATTTACCTAATAAAATCACTTAAATTATGTAAAAACTAAAAATGTAATCACAGTTTCTGACATGTATTTGCATTATCTTACTGAAGTAGGCCAATGCCACGGAAAAAAAGATTTTTTTTTAATAGGAAAAAATTAAAATAATACGATGAAAATACTTTAACGCGCTCACAGCAAATCTAAGAACGGTTAGTGCAGCATATTTTGTAATTTTATCGTATCTCAGGATATTTCTTCGTCTTCGGATTTCATTTTTTCACATTGATTAGATATTGATTAGGCAACAAACCCCCTGCACAATGTCACATGCATTTGGTTGTATGAATGAAACGAGCTTTTAACGACACTTAGAATTCTTTTATATCCACCATATTGAACACATTTCTCCCGTCATGACTGCCTTGCAGCATCTGACCTGACTCGGGACCTCCGCATCTTCAAGCTTGCCATGGATCTTCATCTGACTCTTTATGACACTGACGAGAACATGTCTCTGCTTTTCCATGTACCATTCCGTATGCTCTCTGCATTTCTCGACCAAGCAAGGTGTCTCGATCAGAAAATATGCATCTGAAATATGAGTTTCGCATCCAGTTGGCATAGCAATTCTGCCATCAATTATTGTTTATAGGCTAGGATATCATGTAGTTAGGGTCCATTATAAGCAGTCTGACGAAGAAGTCAACATGCATGTAGCAAGCTAGAGTGAGAGACAAACATTCTCTGATCCAATACAATAAATGGTTTTAGTTTTACAATTCAATTTATCTCATGGCAGATCAACGATAAAGTAAATGATTTAGAATGGTTGTCAGGCGGCATGGAGCTTCAGAAGAACATCACAATCGAACTAATACAATATGCAAAACTTCGAGAAGCGTAATAGGCGCGATCATTTGCTCTAAATCAAAAAAACCACATTGATTTTACCAGAGTCGATTATAATTCTTGAGACTATTTTTTTGTTGTTTCCCCCTACACTAAACAATCTCAGTAAATTCTTCTTCATAATATGTTACCTATATGGCTAATTTAATTGCTTCCGACTGAAGTCAGATTATGATTGAAATTTGATTCTCTTCTCAACTATTCTTCTTGTTTCCTCGTCGGATTTTTTTTTGCGTGGGATTGTTCACTTGTTTTTGAGGTAGGGAAAGCCCGATTGCTTAACCTCGCCCACAGTTCCGTCTTTTGATATCCACCGCGCAAGTACTACAAGATCGAGTACAGGCTCTTTTGCTCGACGAATGAGTTGGTGTGCGTTGAGCAAGGGCTGAAGCAGTTACCCCCCGTCGCGAGCTACCTACCTCATACAGCATAGTTCCATTCACAGTAGCATTTGACATGATATCCATCGAACAAGTAGCAATACACCAACCACCCTTCTAGCGTGGGTAACCATACCACAACGTTCGTTACTTGAATCCTTGATCTACCATAACGATATCATGGATTAAATATAGTTGATACATAATAATGGAAACTAGTTGTATAGAGATGAACTGAGCACGTGCTTGTGTAGGAATTAGCCTTTGGCTCAACTAACATCATGTATGTATTACGATTAACAAAAACATTTAACTGTAAGAGATTTAATAAGTGCTTTTTCATATTTAGAACCTCGTTAGAGTTAAAGAACCCGCTTAACATTCTTACATCAGTTATAAAAGAAGCCGAACACCGCAAGCTAAATGATGTAAATTAATAAGATTGAACGTAAGCTTGAATCTATTTCTCTTATTCAATGTTTAGAAATGAATGCCTGCTGCCAGTTGATAAGGCTCTGTTAATTACAGACATGATTCGGCTATGATGCCGCCCAAAAACCAGCCCATTGCGCTGGGACGATTACCCCGACTCTGTCCGCCTATATCATACCATTACTTGGCGCGGGTCATATAACCACGTAATGATTTATATTAAGAGAAATAAGGTGGGACTCATTAGTTGTACTAATGACTCAATTAGTGTGTCAGATTATTGCGTTTGTAGAAGCGAAATGGATGGGGGTCGAAACATAGAGGAACCAATAAAATGTGATTTGGATGACTTGGCGCCAATTATTTAGTAAATTTATCGGTTTTGGAATGATCGTGAAAAGATGATTAAAATATTTTTGAATTTTTAATAACCTCATCGCCCCTCATATTCACTGCAACATTTTGATATTTGACTTCTCTAGCGGACAATGGTTGTGTTTCAAGACTAACTGGTAATTACAAATAATACCTACAAATAAATAAGGACGGATTTTAAAACGAGCTTTTTGCAGCCTATTTTCACGTAATTCGACATCTAACAAAAAGAAACTCTCAAAAATCGTTCTAGTCCGACGAGATGAGATCTGCTTTTCCTGGATTTACTACACGTTTTCAATTAAGGGTGAATATCGTGCATTAAACACAATTACAATTGAAGTTATTACATTTTGAACGTACCTACTGTTTACTACTTACTTACTGCTACTGGTTTTTACTCTCACTATGGTAGGTATCTCTATACCCTTTTGTCCTCTTTTTTCGTTATCTTCATGTTTCCAGGGGTGTGATCATGTAAAATGTTGTCGTAGTGATAAGCTTCTCATCTCAACCGAGAAGGCCGAGAATAACATTGAAATGAGACAATTGTCACGCGAGAACAATTGTTGTAATTTTATATGATCGCACCCCTGATCTGCTATTGAAATACAAACTTCATTCTAGAATATTATTTTGTAAGTTTTTGGTTTGAATTTAGATTAATCTATTATTAATTCCAAAGTTTTCTTCGAATCTGATAGGAATGTGAGGCGCAAGTTGATTATAATGCAGGACTTCTAACAGTAGCATTTAATTGCTTATCAGTTATCAGATCATGTCAGATTTATTACAAAGCTCCTCCTCTTGGTAACAAAATTATGTTCCAGAAGAAATAAAAACATTTTTAGACAATCTAACATTTTATTGTGACAAAAAAGTATTTTTTATATAAATTATTACATCTTCTTCAGTTTTAAAGAAGCAATTTGCATCTTAGGTGATAATCGCCACTGTGATTAATAGTAGATCGGTCTGTGATTTGTCGATAGATAGAAATCAGCATACTCAATAACACAAAATTGTCTGGAATAAATTCAAAACGTCGTGCTAAAAACTTACAACATGATAGTTTAAGCGTTGGCATAATTTACTGGTACCTAATAATTTATAGAAAGTAATTACAAGTTTTTTCCCGACTAAGATGAATGTGGTAAAATGACACCAGTTTTGCAATGATATAGTTTAGATGGCGTTAGGAAACTTTCTAGAATAACATGGGTTATAAAAAATATGGATTTACAAGCTAGGAAAATGTTGTTAATTAATGCGATGATTAGCGAGCACGGGCAAAATGTAATAGGAGACAGCAATGTAATTCATTCGCTAAATTAAAGACCAATCTAACCCAATTATCAAAGCATTTTGCAAGGCGCGAAATAATATGTTTAACTATGCATCAGCAATCATATCCAAATCATTGTTGCTAACATGTAATTGGTTCAAATGAAGACGAAGAAATTCAAGAGAAATTTAGCCATGTAGTCAAATTATAACATTATCTTCGTTCTACGAAGCCGAAATACATTAGACCATACATTTGTTACTGGTGTTTAACGTCGCACTGTTCTGCAGCTAGACTAAAAGCGACGGATGAATGATGATGAGTGTAAGAGGGTGGATGGTGGGAAGGAGATGGTCGTGGCCTATAAGAAGGTACCCTCCCAGCATTTGCCTCTCGACTGAGGGAAACAACGGACATCCTCAGTCAGGAAGGATGGCATTGGGAATCGAGCCCGGGACCTCCGAAGTGCGAGTCCAGAACGTTACTGCCTGAGCCAGCGTGCTCCGTGTAATCAATATATTTCGAAATTGTCGTAAATAACATTTGTTTCCTACCATTAGTTTCTGAGAGGTCGAGAAAATTACTTGCTTAATTGTAAAGTTTATATTTTCCTGTGACAAACGCAAAATTACAGTAGATTTTTACTGTAGGTACATCCTAGAAATTCGCATTTTCTTAACGAAATGATAATTACCTGAAATCTAGCAGTTCAGCCGAGGTCATGAGCTCTCAGTTCAAAATCAGAACTCTAACGGGAAAACCATTTGCAGACATTTGAAATTCCGTAATAAAATCATTGAATGTTCCATTTTCGTTTTGTTGAGTCATGTAATTGTGCTTCAGTAAGGAAGGATGATTGGGAGATGATGATGTCGATAAGTGGTAAGGAGGCGGTCGTGGTCTACTTCATCAATACGACAAAGAAAAACACGAAGAAATAAACCCACGGTCTCCCAATTGACATCTCTACATCTATATACGTGACTAAACACAAAATTATTCAATTTCATATGAAAGGTAAGGGAAAGAACGCTATGAGTCTATTTTTAGAAAAAAATTGTTTAATGTGTATTCTTGAAGTTATTTTTATGAGCTATCAGAATATACCCTCGGTTTTTAGAAAATATTGCCACAAAAAAACACAAAAAACACTTGAAAAACACAATTGAAATATCGATTTGCATGGACGATAGATACAAGTTTCAACATAAAACCTCATTTATCTCAGTTTCATCCGAATGTGACTCATAGCGTTCTTTCCCTGTACCCTTCATTACGTATTTTATGTAATATTTCACAATAACTATTACATTACTTCTTTCTTTTAAAAGAAAGGTGAACCAATTCCTAGTGACATCCAGACGCAAGAATCTGAAGTGATGAAACGATCATGCACGGTTTCAATGAAATGAGCCATCACGAATCATTTCTCAAGTATGATGTTCACTTCGCATAATGCACCCGATGATTCTAATGTTTAGTCTTTTGGACCCCCTAATCTTGGATGAGAATATTACATACAGAGTGGATAATCTACTAAACGATACCACCGTGAAAACGTCTCATTAAATGCAAGAGAGTCGAGAGGGTAATAATGATGGCATCATAGTAGAATATGAATTCAAATGTTAAAATAGAACGCGATTTAAGCACGTATGACGACAAATATATACGTGAATAAGTTCGAAAGATGATTTTCTTTTGTGTTCGATTTTGGTTCACATGAATGACGAAGATTGGAAATCGAGTTTCGTCATTTTTAATCAGGTAGTTTCGTATCCGAGTCAAAACTAGACATCTTTATACTTTTGAATATGGAATTACGTAATAATGTGTTAATTGCGATTATGTAATAAGTAAGGACAGATCTTACGAAGTGAGTTGGCTCGGGTGGTAAGCTTATTAAAAAGAATTATTCAAAATAAAAGTAGTTTAAATATGGGTTATTTATTGCGTCAACTTTTAAATTATTAACATCTATACTTGTAAATACATTGTATGGTCCAAGTCGGCTGCTAAGGTGAGAAATTAAGTACAATATACCATTTTCAAACCTTAAGGCTATTCGAGGGTATTATTTTTTCTGCATAATTTGTAAGAGGGAGGTAGTTAATCTAGTCGGGCGTTAGCTCGACGCTGCCAAGCACCGTGTCAATACGAGGTCTACTTTTAAAACGCGGCGAGCTTACTACCACTACTGTATACTGCAAGCGCTTCACGCTCGTTTTCGGGGTGTCAGCTCGCATTCAAGCAGTTTGAAATGGAAATTGAAAACCATGGTTATCGGGTATATTTAGCCACATGACAACACATACCAAATTTCAAAGTGCTGCGATCATCCCTTCGGGGTGAAATTTGGGCCTCAAACATGCATGGATTGACTTTCATGTTAGTTAGTTAGTTGGTTAGTTAGTTAGGCACGGCCAATTTGTTTGCCCCTCTCCACAGGTTGAACGGTTTGTCCTAGAGAGTTGAAATTTGGCAGAGACATAGAGTCATATTTATAGCGGTGCCCTTTGAAAGAAAATCTGGAAAATTTTGACCGGAAGTGAAGTTATTACAATTTTAAAAATTAAATATTTTAAAAGTCAAACGAGTCCATCGAGAGTTTTGAAATTTGGCATCATTAAAGACAATGTATTGCTAGACACTCCACTTCAAGAAAAAACAAACATTTTAAACCGGAAGTGGAAAATTATCAATATTTACGTTCCGCCCTTCTTCTTTGATACACTCAACAGCGGCTCTTATTCCCATCGGACTGATAGCTCATGTTAGGAAGGCAGCTGGCTTCGACTTCTGCTTAATGAGTTCGATTCCCGATCCCGGAAAACTTTTTTTTTTCATATATTATTTTTTAATTTGGATAAGCGATGATACCTTCATGGATATATATTCAAATGAGAGGTCCAGGGATGCTGTGAAGATCATCAATAGACCGAAACATCGCAATCGCGGCACGCCAGTTGCCATCGTGAACACTGAAGATATCAGGGAAACAGAATATACTCGCACGTCGTTTTACGTTCCGCTATTCTTCTTTGATACGATACAGACTGTTTTGGTTTCTGTGTGGCGAATTGGCTCGATCACATGAGGCATGAGACTTCGAACACGGCGTTGACGGGTTCGATCCCCGTAACAAACGATTTATTTTTTATCTTTTAATTTACTTAAAAAATGTTTAACCTTCTTACGTATATATTCAAAATTGTTAATCCGAATACATTCAACGATTACATAGTTACTCTTTTTAATATTATACTCATTGGACTATAATAATGATTTGTCAATGTACACGTTGTACGTAAAGTTGTGCAATAAAACAATTCGTGGTCATGCTAATCAACAGAATCTTGGTGGCTCAGTTACTAAACTAGAAACCACACAAAAAAGGCTCCATTACTGGGTGCATTAGGGTGTCACAGCTTTTAATTTGTCAGAATTATTTAATTATGTAAAATTCAGTTAATTAAGTAAATAGTAAAATTCAGTAAAGGCTCCATTACTAATATTCAGTGTATTAGGTGTTTACAACTTTTCATTTGTCACACTTATTTAATTATTTAAAATAGAGTTAATTTGTCAATATTGGTGGCTCAACAAGAAACAAGAACAACACGAAACAAGAAACCACAAGAAGGCTCCATTACGTGCATCCATTACGTGATCACAACTTTAAGTTTCTAAAATAAATTTTATTATTTTAATTATGCTAATTTGTCAATCTTGATGGTTCAGTTACGAAACAAGAAACCACACAAAATGGCTCCATTACTAGGTATATTAGGTGTTCACAACTTAGTCAAAATTATTTCATTATTTCAGATGTTGTAATCTGTCAATCTTAGAAGCTCGGTTACAATAAACAAAAAACAACACTAAAGGGTCCATGCAAGGTGTATTTATAGGTGTGTAAAACATTTAATGGAAATCTGTGGGTATGAGAGATTTTAATTTCATTTCATCATCCAACAATGCCTACGTTAAAAAGTTAGAATAATAAAACGCTTTTAAATTATCATGATTTATTTCCAAACTGTGAGTCAAAGTCTCATCAAGTGACATTGTTTATTGGAAATAAATAAACCTGAAACTGATGTTCCTCCTAATCTGACATTAATGAAAAAAACATTGGTTTTGATGCGAACGTTATACGGAAGTGGTCTGGCTTGTTTAAATCGGCAATACAATAATATTCTTCAAGTATAGGCAATAGCACGAAGTAGTTTCCTGGTTTGAAAATATGAAAATATTATCTTCCACAGCAACATCACAAAACAATATAATAATCACTAAATAAGATCAGTAGACTGATTAAAATGCAAGCTAGATAACTGTATACAAGTACCTATAGAAGAAGACAACAACAATAATAAATGGACATCGATCGTATTTGCCATGAACAAAGGTATAGGCCGGCCCATGCTATCCGTGTACATAGGCGAGTAAGGCGGGTAGCGTAAATTTCATCACCCGTCATACTCCTTCCCCCCAGCACTATAAACACCAGGTGGCTCAGCTAGTTAATCTTAAATTGCCTTCCAAAAACCATCCGGATTTTATTTAAAATGTGTTGTAAACATCTGTAAGCCTGGACGCTTTACCAATTGAGTTTATATGACATAAAAAAGTGAACTTGGGAGAATTTAAAAATGAGGAAAAGCATTTGCAATCATCTATCTTTCGTGTACCTTTCAGTTTACCAAGTGGCGACAAATATGTAGTGCGAGATGAACGCACAAATTCCGGTCTACACCGGAACAATACACGTACAATTTACGTTATTCACATGACTCAAAGTTGGGAACTTTTAACAAATTATAATTTGAGATAACTCAAATTCAACCAAAAGAAATTGACCCTTTCGTTATACTAACTTCGGAACTATTGAAAGAAAAACAGAAAACTTTAGACAAGAAGTGACGTTGTTGGCGTTAACTGTAATGATAGGTAACACTTAATGATCAGTGAAAGCTGCTATAAACTTATACCCCATATGACATGTTGTACAAAAAAAAACTTGTAAAAAAACTGCCAAGCACCTTCCCACTTAAAACAATTGAGATCTAAAAGAAGGGCCAAGCAATAATATATTGTTTAAACATTTTCGCACTTAAAATTCGTGAAATCATTTCGCCCAGCTACTGCCGCCAAGCACAACACTATAAACCTAACGTTGTGTCCAAATTTGAAGAATACAATCTTAGTGAACCATCATTGTAAACTTTAACAAATTATAAAAATTAAAAACGACTTAAAAAATTAATTTAAAATCGAAATTAAAAAAATTAAAAATAAAGCTTGGCGCATTGAATTTGCACCGACCATGTAGACTTCTTCTATCTTCTTCCTACTTTCTGTCTTTCTTCGGCTCTTTTATCGTCATCTCTTTCTTATGTTGCCTTCTTCTTGACACAATGCCCTAGCTTTATTTTTAATTTTTTTAATTTCGATTTTAAATTTATTTTTTAAGTCGTTTTTAATTTTTATAATTTGTTAAAGTTTACAATGATGGTTCACTTAGATTGTATTCTTCAAATTTGGACACAACGTTAGGTTTATAGTGTTGTGCTTGGCGGCAGTAGCTGGGCGAAATGATTTCACGAATTTTAAGTGCGAAAATGTTTAAACAATATATTATTGCTTGGCCCTTCTTTTAGATCTCAATTGTTTTAAGTGGGAAGGTGCTTGGCAGTTTTTTTTACAAGTTTTTGTTTTTGTATATATTATATCAAGTGGCGTTAGTCATTTTTGGCAGCCACAAAAAAAGATCTGGGGCATTTATATGTAACAAGCAAATGCAGCTATTTCGTCAACAAAACAGTTTGTCAAAAAGATACGAAACTATAGGAGTGCATTTTCACAGTAATATTATAAACGTATGCAATTGGCTGAGTGTGTCCTATTATTAAAATAGTGTGCTGCGGATCTAGTAAAATATTTCTGATTTAGTAGCAGCAACAGCCAAAGAAGGAATGAAGTTATATTGAAATTTGAACGCTGCTGTTCCGCCCATTCTTTATGAACGACAGGAGCTCCTGGAAGTATGACGTGTGAAATTTGTGGAGTCATAAGAACATTTTAAAATCCGTCGAAATATTTTGTGAACAAAAATATGGTAGGCGAAAAAGATCACATGAGTTGTAAATTACTTCTAGAATGAGGAAAATACATTGCCACCCCTTTGGTGCAGTAATAGTTTAGTCAATATCGCGTATTACATCGTATGTCACAGATCAGCCACGGGAATTGTATTTACAGGTGTTAATAATTATATCGTTATCTCATGAAGTGCCCTTCTTCAAATTATTTTTCCCATTCTGCATAATTTTAATAGATATACAAACAGTTAAGAAAACATTTCGGAAAATTGCATCGAACTGAAGAAATTTTGTTCATTATATTTTGTATAATTATTTATTGTAGGACTATAGGTACGAATATCAGGACCTATTTACTTTATGTTTATATAAATAAAGGTGTGTTGATTGAATGTGTTCATGCAAAAAATATTATAGTCCTTACAAAGAAAATATAATGCCAACAAATTAAATAAGTGATTTTACTGAGATAACTGATTTTACTGAAGTCCAGAGATGATATTGCTTAACATTGTTGTGCATTTATCGTGGTACCTCTTGAAGAAACTATAGCTAAATGATTTACCGATCAATTATCAAACTCAAATAAAAAGAAAACGATTCTACTATTGACCAACGCTATACCTAATGTATATTTTAGACCACAAAGAATGTCCCTAAAAAAAACTAACACATTTATCTCTTTCATTGAGTTGAAAAAAATGCATAGTGTCTTGTCATCAAATATTGTCACCATTTATAATAATGTGAACTGAATTAATATCGTAGGACCCGGTTTCATTTCAACATACACATCCAAGTAACCAAGGATTGCAATTATTCCTTGTCAATCAGCTGGGCTGAGTTACCGAATGACAAGGAGAGGAATGAAGCATTCCTGCTGAAGAAAGGAAGACCGATGTTACACACTTCCTCATCCTCATTGAAACAGAAGAACAAATAATGTGCTTCAGAATGGAATGAAAGGGATATACAATGTTGAGTGACGTTTTACTTCTATTTGTTAGGTAGGAGAAGTTGACTTTGACTGAATACACTTTTCTACTGACTTTGGCCAAATGGTTTTGCAATTTGATGGACTGGAAATCATAACTTACGTTTCTGAGATGTTGAGACGAGTGAAAAACAATTGGTAGTGGAATATATAATCGTATATTTTTTAGAATGTCTTACTTTAAAACTGGCCCGTTGGCAATATTTAAAGCAGGTAATCACAGAAGGTATATATTCTGTCTCGCTCCATTTAAGATCAACGATTAATTATTATGGCACGTCAAAATCGCAATAATCTATCAGAGTTATTGGAAAATAAATCTACGAAAAATATTGGTAGGGGAATTAAACTTTTATCAAAGTCGAATTTCGTAAATCTTTGTCGGCTCAATGGTGCTACTCTTTTGAAAAAGAAATATAATATGTCTTATGTTTTAACATTGGTTTGTATTGCAATGGAGCTTTAATTAAGAAGATGGTCATCATTAATATTGCTCATACCAACTCCTGTCATGCTTCAATATAGTCGAACATTGAGTAAATACAAAGAGATCAGTTTAGGTAAGAAAGAGTTGGGACTAAATCTCATCCAACCATTCACATCTCTCCATACGCAGATGTAAGCTTAGAATAGTCTACGTTTCTATGTGTAAATGCTTTACATATCATTACACACAAAGAGGTAACAGCTTATAGATGCTTTCTTTATAACAACTCAACCTGTCATATTCTGAAATGAATTACATTACCTATAGCATTGTATTATTTTAACAGTTAGTTATTAGATTGGTTGCCAAGGTAGACGTAAGTAAGCTTCCCCCCAATATCTTCCATGCGGCTTCTTCATTTCGTCTTAGGGCGATAGGGCATGTCATCTTTAAATGGCATACACTTTATGTACACACTACAGACTATTATTTTGTTACTTAAACTTTATGGAAATTAGTTATTATTGCATATAAGAAATAACTTGTAGTGTGAATCGCTGCTGTCTATATTGGAAAATAGCTTTAGGTAAAACTCTTGAGTCCTACTGTTTTGATTTGCCGAAATCTTTCAGTGTTATTAATATGCCATATGAATATATGGTTCGTTCGAATGTAGTGGTTTTGCCTTCTAGGTAGTTGTAAACTATGCATTTATTTTGTGTTCAACGTTTCGATCATCTCGATTAGAAACTCGATTACTGTTTCTCTGTTTTACTTTGAGCAGCATCCATCACAGCTCCATGTGTTTATTCTTGAGACGGAGGATTGTGAATGCCGTCCGAACTCTTGGTCCAGGTCTGATGTAAAGGAAACTGTGCTCTTGAGTCTTGGGGTGATTATCTGATTGAATCTATTCAAATGCGTATTCACAGTGTGACCAAGGGAAGTCAAGCTAAGTTTCATTCGATTTTCAAATATATTCGGGAAAATTGAACAGATGTGAAATTGTGATTATTTAATTTGTTTGTCAGACACGAACTGTTATTTGCATAAGAAGATTAGAAATATACTACTTAATGTAAATTTTGTCAATAAGTTTGCACGAAACGAAATAAACTTAACCAAAAGATTAATCAAAACTCAATTATTTTATGTAACAATTATTTTAAAATATCGAATACATGCGGATTAAACGTAATGGATGAACAATGAAACCAGTTATCTATGAAATGACTTCTTTTCACAACAATTCTTCATATTGTCACGTCTCAGGGCCACTAAAATAGTTTTATTAGTGTTTTTCAGCCAGTGATTTGCCGACTGCCGCCTGAAATTCATTGCCTGCCAAGGAAATTTGCAGCTGACAAATTTCACATGGTGTCACCATTTGGTATGTGTTAAAATGTTAAAGAGATGATTTAGAAAGAATAATGGGGATG
This sequence comes from Leuctra nigra, assembly GCA_934045905.1. Taxonomy (NCBI): domain Eukaryota; kingdom Metazoa; phylum Arthropoda; class Insecta; order Plecoptera; family Leuctridae; genus Leuctra; species Leuctra nigra. The sequence goes on from OW203763.1 coordinate 39,114,383, forward strand.
TTGTGCGTTTGATGTGACAAAATTAACCATAAAATAAAGATTTATCACAGCAATACGGAGTTTCACGGATTGTATTTAAGATAAAATATATCAACCATGGAGTATCGTCTTTCTGCATTTCTCTATATATTATGCTAAAATCAGTTGAAGTCTAATCATGAATCAGAGCTGCAGTATAGCCTTAAGAAAGAAACCAAATCTTAGCAGCTGTTTTAATAAAATATAGCCATGTGTCGTAAATTGATAGACTCATGTGTGTGTGCATTAGTCTAGTTTGCGATCGGAAACTATGATTAAAAAATTGTCTAATATCGCCGTTGACCACCCAAGGAGGTGCTTGTTTCACAGATTACATACAGTCCCCTCAATAAGAAGAGCTTTGAGATCCTCATACACAATGTAATTTATGTAAATGTTCGGAGGGACTTTTGGTTTAAGAGTAGCCAATACATTTCTCTGGCATCTGAGAAAAACCTATCTGACACTCTCGGTTTGTTAGAATCGAGTGTGATGGATGGTTCTAGCCATCGGGAGCTGCTAGTTAAGTGCTTCGGTGTTTGGCGCTTCCATTTCAAAAAGATACACTACAAGGTTCTTGTTTATCGGATGGTCACTTCGCTTTTATGAATCCAAACATGAAGCTTCATTGCCAAAGCAAAGGGGAATATATATATTTAAATAGACCGGTGTTGTGGAGTCCCCCAAGGGTATGTTTGGAGTGAAATAAACTGCAGTGTTCAGTCTATAATTATGATGATTATTATTATGTTTGCTCACTAATCGATCGATAGGTTGAGTTCTCTTCTTCCTTATTTCTTCGAATTCTTACACCGATGTGTTGGCTCTTATCAGATCTAGCAGAGGCGCCACATTGTTCTGACTTGATAGCCGGTGATCAAGTTATGACTTGTTTGTAATGAACTTTTCAGTTTCTTCTTTCAGAATATATCATGGTGTTCCAATAATCAAGTCGAAGATCGCTTGGACTTACCATTCCATGCCAAGCAGATACAAAAGCCACTAAAAAAGGTTCGAATTCTCATTAATTAACTTATCCTATGAATATTTAATGAAGACCTTGTTGATCTGAAACCCATCTCACGATTCAATGGCTAGTTCTTGTTAGATCTCTCCTATAGGTATAATATGTATGCAACAGAATGTGTCGATAATAGGGTATACATTATATGTCCCCCTTTGATTACGGCCCATTTAAATGTCTATAATGCTAGAGCTTGGTGTTAAAACATGCTTGCTTGCTACCTAATTTATCTTCTAAAAAAAATTAAAAATAAAATAAAAATAAAATAGCCAAAACACATTTTAAATTACAAAGTCACAGTATCAAATTTTCATTTAATTAATGCATTATTACAACAGATTTAGTATGAAATCTTCAAACACTTTGAGTAGGTGATTTTGAATATCAATTTGATGAGGACCAAAAAAACTCGTTTCGTCAGAAAAAAATGGTATTTAATCACAATCTATCGCCTGAGTTTTGTCACTTTTATGACTTTAGTAAATATTTAACTTATGAACTTCTTAGTTGAATGGTGTTGACTGGCTAATTTAATGCAAGTAAAAATAAATTGAATATTTTAATACTTGAACGAAATAATAATGAATAAAGTTGATGTCCCCTCAATTATGAAGTTCAGACGCGTCTCAGCTGCTGAATCTCACGTTGACTTCATGTCAAAGTTCTTCACTCAGAACGAACAAAAAGTAAAAGAGTGAAATGTGAATGAGGGAATATGCAGGGTTGTGATGAGCAGCTAAACGGGAACAAAGTTCAGGAGCCAGTGACGGGGGGAGGGGGGGGGAGGGGGGGGGGGAGAAGCCGAGAAACATGAAGATCATTGATGTTGAAATTCCTCTTAAAATCACGTGTGAATTCAATTTTCTCGATTTTAGTTGCATTTTGGAATGATGACTCTGTAACTATCACAAATATGATTGGATGAATCCGTAAATACTTGTTTATACACAGCAAGAATAATTGAAATGGACTTCCGCAATTCCAAACCTTTGAGGTGCAGTTATGTTATAAAATCGAATTCGATCTAAATTAATTGCAATCAGTACTTTTGAAAATATATATGCAAGAATGCGCAGCATAGAAACATTTTATTTAGTATAAAGTTCAAATTTCATGTGAAAATACGGTTGAAAGGATTAAAGATTTCGGTTGAACAAGTGCATAGTCTTGGAATGATGAAATCTCCTGACATCTAAGGTGGGAAAATATCTTACTTCTAGCATCCCTTCACTTCATCTAATCCACTGAAATGTATTCATATATCCCAGCCTTTCATCGTTTTATGCCTCTATTATTTTTGCCTTTCGAACTATTGAAAGCTTGAAAGCTTGAAAGCTCTCAACCAAACTCTATTCCAAAATCTAAAAGGAATCAACTACACTACTGATAGATTTCGGGAACCACGCTTTTGGAAAAAACATTTAATTACAATGTACCAATTTTGTTACAAAGAATCACACACTATTCATACATATTGTGTTTAATGATTTTGTACAAAATTTCATATTATTGGGCTAGTTGTTTCAACTAAGCATCAGTTATATCAACAAAATATGTAGAATAATGTTAGAAAGTCAAACAAAGTTTCGGCTTAATACATTATCAACAGTTTTCTTTGTGAAATCATCAAATCATTGCAATCTTGTCTACTTTATTAAATTGTTGACACATTTCTTTATCTTATCCGGGAATGACATTGGGACGGTGTCGGTTTATTGCTGAGAAATCGCTTCAACTGTGAAATAAAGATGGAATCTAAGATAAGAACACTAATGGCTCCGTATAAAGATGAACGTTCGAGTCCCAACAACCTATCACCAGTGCGAGAAAAGAAGGAGATGAGGAGAAAATAGAGAAAGAAAAAGATTATTTTAACACCTTCGACGGGTTAAGTAGAAGCCCTCAAATTTGGTCTCGTCTCGAGTTAAAGTCTCACAAGGGTACGCTAAAACCAGCCTCTAGTAAATGAAAATACATAAAGAGTGAGAGAGAAAAAAATATAAAACAACACATACACACCTAACCTTATAGAGGGCTATAGTAGAGACAAGAGCTGAAAATTCAAAAACCAATACTAGAACGTGGTTATGTCGGCCTGATTAGCAGAGGTGTAAACTGCACTTGAATGAGGGATCTTCAGCATCACACTAGAGGATCACAATGGCAGGTAGATTGTGAGGTAATGAGAGCGCTCTTTCAGATCTCCACGCACACACATTCTTCCACCAGAGGAGTTGGGGTGGTCCAAGGTGAAGATTACCACATTTATTGGCTCTGACGAGACATTTTGATCGGATCATCTGGAGAATGTATACTTGCATTTGACTCAGAACACTGCATAGTCATTCGGGAGAGCTGCGTTCATCCCATCAATACTCCAGTAATAGACAAATCAATTTATTCAACATCTGCATAACACACTTGTAACATCTTTGAATATTTAATCCTTACGAAATATTCAGAGGTAACATTGTGTGAGGTTAATCTTTCATATGACTGTGTTCCTGTAAAAATTGTCTTGAAAGAAGTTATGAAATTAATGAACTTACTATTACCTGATAATCAGATATCTTACGAATCATTATCCAAACTTAAATTGTCCTTAAAAACATGACTTTTTTCCTTTCGATGTAAACTTATTATGGGTGTATTATCTGTTTCTTCAATTTATTTTTAATGTTGATTAATATGTTATTACTCCGTGTACATCATTTTCTTCATGTGTTTTGTAATTTTGGAACTCCGCGAACAAGTTTATTCTGTTGTAAATATTTTCTATAATTAAACCACAGAGGAGCTGCTTGTAGCTTTGTGGGAAACATGTATGTATATTGTGTATGAAATTTGTAAAGGAGTTAAAAAATCAAGCGTTGACATCAGGCCATACGGAAGAAAAAGAATGAAAGTTGCATTTTTCTATATCACTAGGTGAAAAACAACAAAATATAATGAAACAGTTCGATACAACTTACTTTCTTTCTTCCACACATCAGTTCACCATAGATAGAAGCTAACTTTCTTCCACACATCAATATCATTTCACCCTATAGAACCAAACTTTCTTCCACACCTCAATATCAGTTCACACTCGGACCAAACTTTCTTCCACGCATCTATATCAGTTCACACTAGGACCAAACTTTCTTCGACACATCAATATCATTTCACCCTAGAACTAAACTTCCTTCCACACATCAATATCAGTTCACACTAGGACCCAAACTTTCTTCCACACATCAATATCAGTTCACCATAGAACTGAACTTTCTTCCACACATCAATATCAATTCACCCTAGAACAAAACTTTCGTCCACACATCAATATCATTTCACCCTATAGAACCAAACTTTCTTCCACACATCAATATCAGTTCACACTATAGAACCAAACTTTCTTCGACACATCAATATCATTTCACCCTAGAACTAAACTTCCTTCCACACGTCAATATCAGTTCACACTAGGACCCAAACTTTCTTCCACACATCAATATCAGTTCACACTAGAACTGAACTTTCATCCACACAGCAATCAGTTCACACTAGGACCACACTTTCTTCCACACATCAATATCGATTCACCCTAGAACAAAACTTTCGTCCACACATCAATATCAGTTCACCCTAGAACTAAACTTTTGTCCCCACATCAATATCAGTTCACCCTAGAACTAAACTTTCTTCCACACATTAATATCAGGTCACACTAGGACCAAACTTTTTTCCACACATCAATATCAGTTCACCCTAGAACTAAATTTTCTTCCACACATCAATATCAGTGCATACTAGGACCAAAATTTCTTACACACATCAATATTTATTCACCCTAGAACCAAACTTTCTTCCACTAAAACTAATGATCTAATAGTAAAAGATGATTGTAGCAAATATTACACAAGCAAGCTCTGTCTCGTAGTTAAAATAAGTGATTGTCTTTGACTAAGCCAAGAATAGATATCAATCATAATCAATTACATATTTACATAATTGAATCTTAACCGATCTCCCAGGAAATTTAGATTTGAAACTGCTTGAGGTAAAAAGTTAAATCCAGTCCTTTTATCATTCTAACAATCTGCGGAGTTGGGTAGTTATACTTAGTAACTTTGTGAGTAACTAAGTTACAATTTTAAAGTAACTTGTAACTTAATTTTCGTTACTTTTAAAGTTACTTTTTGATGAAATATTATATTTGACATACTTATATAATATTTTGGTGGAATTGCAGTCTTCAAACTCCCTATATCTTGAGAGAAAATCCAAACCCAAGTTTTATTTTATTTTATATTTCTATCAGACGTATAATATTGAAAAATTAAAAAGTAACTTTAAAGTAACTTAAAAGTAACTTCCATTTTTCGGTAACTACTCAGTTACTTTTCAAATCAAGTAACTTATGAAGTAACTTAGTTCCTTTTGAGATCAGGTAACTTACAGCATACTTACAGAGTACCAAACTAGTGCCTTTTTCAAGTAACTTACCCAACTCTGACAATCTGTAAATTATTGACATCTGAGGAGGAAATTCTCAATAATTCTGTTGAATTCATTTCAAACATAAAATATTGGTCGCTTTGTATGATTTAGAAGAACCACCTCAATAATTTTGAAAAAAAACTTACTAAATTTGTTCTAAAATGTGTATAATTTGAAGCTCATGAATGTTGTCCTTAGTTTCACACCTCTATCTGGTGAATACGATGAAGAGATGAAGAGATGAAGATGAGTCCGTGGTTGGACCGAGACGTATTTACACACCACTTCTCACCCCCTCAGCAAGTAACACCCTGACCCAAGGCGAAAGCGCTACCTTCTGTTCACTGGTTGGACGCTACAGGACACACCCTTATTATCAGTGCTTAAACAAATATTCACTTGCTTCAATCTTTAGAGTAGAAACTTAAGACACATACATTTCAACTTTTTTTTCTCTCCCCAAAATTTCGAACAAAAATGTGATGTGTGTTTATTAAATTTTGAATATTATGTGTGAACGAATTCGGCTAGAACTGAAATACGAAAACATAAATTTAAAAAATATGCTTCAACTTGAATTCTGCTTTTACCATAAATACTTATAACATTTCTACAAAACATTATATGAAAATTCTCAAACCATGTGATCTTATCAGTTTGAAGAACATGTGATCAAAACACATCGAGAATAATTCATACTTTGTCATCTGCTTGGTAATTTAACATGCGCACTCAATCTTCTCTCATGGAAATTGCAGCCTCTCTCAGTGAACAAGAAATGCAGTTCTGCAAGAATGAACACCTGGAACCAATAGATGTCACATCACTTCCCCAGACTTCAAGCAATCTTCAATGTTTCTTAATTTCGTATGTATTGGTTATGTTTAATAGTGCACAGATAAAAAAGAACTCTTCGATAGACCAGTGCGACAACCTTGGTGTGTTATAAATAAACCATTCTCTTTACCCATTTGGATGCAAAACATGTCTTGGCTATTGGCCAGTATGAGGGGATTGATGCCGATGGAATTCAGTCAAGCTGCGGTCGTAAAGTATGGTCAGGATTCAGAATAAAAGCAATATACATATACCTCCAACATCCCAGATCATGCCTGATCCTATGTTACCGACTGATTACCGGAATGGAGGATGGGTAATTACATTTCAATTACCGAACAGTCATGTTCTCCTACGAATTTAGTATATTAATCAGTCTAGTTTTATCACCTTATTGAAGGCGGTGGGTTTAACAAACAATATCGATTACATTGTTGTCTGAGTTTCAAATATATTGAGGGAATTGTACTTATAGACGACGTAGATTAAACGTAAATTTCATGAGATTAGAGCATAAATATTATAGTAGGCATAGTTGGCTAGTAATAGGATCGTAAAATTAACTTTCTGCATTTTATGAGGTTGCAATCTCAGATAGATTAAATGAACCATCGTGTGCATTGCAATACACGTAAAAAGCCAGTATTAATAATAATTAACTATATTAAATGAAAACATAAAACACACAGATGAACAAATTGGTTAAATAACATAAAACCTGGAAGGAATTTAAATTATTCCTAATGTCATTCTAATTTATATGAATTGTTATTGTTAGTTTTTCCGAAGTTTTTAGTTCTATCTGAAATATTCTTGGATATGCAAAAGTAATTAAATAACAAAATAACCTGAAACTTATAATTTGTTTTCTTTATCACGCTTCTGTATGTAAAATAATTGCGGATAAAATTCTACTTGGTATGGCCGTCGTTCACACAAATCAGCTTCTCTGAAATCCATCCTTTTACTCTCTCACGATTTTCTTCTTCTTTACATAATCTGGATGAGATAATTTGTTATAAATTCCCCGAGATTTATTACTGGCTGATAGCCCTCAATTTGACAAAGTCCGTTGCACGTCCGAGATTTCGGCAGGCACTCGTCAGCTAGTTCAATAATTGGAAGATTCAATTATCAATCGACGTTTTTCTAAGCTCGCAATATCCCCAGAGGTATTGTTTCACATGGAAGGAAAAAAGAACGAAACACAGAGTGGGGAAATAAATCGTCTCATAATAGTTCGAAATGAATCGACGATCAAGGACCGATATTACCTATAAATATCGAGGAAATTACAGATTAAACGAACAATTACTGTGTATAACCGTCGGCGGAATGAGATCATTGGAGCTACTTAAGTAACAGAAGTTGGTTGAGAAAATCGCTGCCGTCTGCTTAGAGATAATTCAGTAGACCTATTCCAAGTATCGAGTCTAGCTGCTTCGAGGTGGTGGAGGAGCCGGGTTGAGTATGGCACCTCCACCACCTCCACCTGTAGGTGCCGGGTTCCTCTCCATGGCACCTCCACCTGCTATCCAATGTTTTAACGAATTGGCATTCTTTAGTATTTTCCCTAGTTATGAGGTGGAGGAGCCGGGTTCTGCAGCATGGCACCTCCACCTGCTATGAATCTGTTAATGAATAGACAGAAGGAAAGAAGCTATGCGAACTCGCACTTGTAGATTCAAGTCGAACATTAACTTTGAAATGTCTATACATGAAGTTTTGCCCTTCACCCAAATTACCTAGAGTTAAGTACGTATTTCTATCACATTTATCTACCGCAATGTAATCTATGTAACAAATAAACAAAAACACGGAAGTTATATTTTTGCCAAAGTTTACTTTTTGTTTCTTTGAATAAAAGCTCACGAGGTTTCAACTCATGGTTGTATCTTTAAATTGTTTTATTATAATTTCCAAGTGTCAATTAGAATAAAGTTCCAGGAATTGATTTTCAATGATATTCACCAGATTGTCTTTATCTTCTCTATCTTCAGACGTATAAATATATACTCTATCTTTATACGTCTTACAGACGTGTGGATGATTGAATTACGATGATGAAAGGATGATGTATAGGAGTTGGCTCAGGCCAAAGCTCCGAGCATGCACTCAGAGGTCCCGGGTTCGATTCCCGCGCCAGTCCTTCCTGACTGAGGTTTCTCGTTGTTCCCCTCAGTCGAGATGAAAATTCCCTGTAATAGGCCACAGCAACCTCATTTCCACCTCCATCCTTCACCTATCCCTCAATTATCATCATAGTAGTTGCAGAACAGTGTGACGTTAAACCCCACTAAAATAAAAATAAAAATTCTCTGATGACAATTCACGCGTAGTGCCTGGAACCAAATGAGTGTTACAATCCACTAGGTTCCTGGATTGTGCCTCTCTGTAAGGATAGGGGAGAGGGGGACATTGACCCACAGGGGTAATTGTCTTTTGACCGGGACTAACTCTATAGTGGCACCGTGGTTCCGTCAGTCTCTTCTTAGTTGTCGAGAATCAATTGTGCATATTATTATTTACCTTTTCTTCACTAGTGAACCTTGCTCTTCACCATTGTCCCTGTAAAACATTGGACGAGAAAAACATGCCGTGTTTAAAACACTTGATGGCGAGGAGAAGAAAGAAAACGGCGATGCAAAACGACGTTCTACGTTTTCTTATGAATTGAAACAGAATAATTTTGTGGTCATTGATCGACTTTTTGCATCAGTTCTTTAGACAAATTGTTCAGACAGATTGGAACCAAAATGTAACAATTTCTAATACATTTAATCTGTTTAAATAACGTTTATCGATACTATTAGAAATACAATTAAATAAAGTGGAACGATATCATAAACTCAGTGGCGTGCCGACCTATCTAAATTTGGTGCTCAAGCACAGTCATTTTTTGGGGGTGGGTGGTCCCCGCCAGGGGACCTACCCACCTTGCGACACATTTTATAATGTAACAGTATTACATTATCCACTAATACAACATAATGTATTCACACAAACATGGTGATGAGGTGAGGGTGTATACGTCGTATTGCTGCACAGCAAACTGTAACATTGTAGAATGTAGGTAAATATCAATAAAGGAAAGGGAAATACAGATTTTTATCAATAAATGTATGCAGTGAACATGTACATTTGTGCTAATGCAATTAATACATTTTAGGGGTTGAGTAGGTCTAGGTGGGTGGATGGTTGCAAAAACTGCAGGTTGATGGTTCGGTGGGTGGATGGATACTAAAATATTTATGAAATAATATTGAATTGACCCATTTTCAGTACTTATTGAAAGGATTTGATGAATCATAAAAACAGCATAACTGTTAGAGAATCATCTTCTGTGTTTTCTTTCATGCTCCTGCATGCTGGATCGAAAATAGTATTTATTATCAGCAAAGAAGCATAGGAAATTTAAATATCGCTGAGATACATTTTGTCTGTGTATAATTTATGATGGATGTAAATTAACGAACATGAATCCATTGAATCCATTGAATTAATTGTACCAAAATCATTTTAAACCCGTCCTTGGGTAGCCTCAAGGGCGTATTCAGGGGTGGGCCGAGGGGGCCATGGCCCCCACCGAAATCAGGATTTCATCTAAGAAAATAAGCACATTTAAAATAATATGTGGAAAAAAACTTAAAAATAGATATATCATGTCAAAAACGTTCCAAATTGTTTAGAATTGAGTTAAAATTCACAAAAATTTCTTTAACCTCTTAGTCTAATTTTTTGATATTTTGTAATTTATAAGTTCCCAAAAAAGCTATACATTGCGATTCAAAATCGCACCTAAATGAATGACCTCGATCTAAAATTTTCTCGGGGGCTGTGCCCCCGAACCCCCTGTTTTAGACTGTCATTTTTCAAAATATTAGTAATGTCGGCCCCCCCCCCCCCTCCCCCGAAATTTCATCCTGGATACACCCTTGGGTAGCCTAATACAAAAAATAATCATTCACAATTATTGTACCTACCTGAAAAACCATTTTAAACGTGTGCTAATGTAGAGTTGAAAAACAAAAAATAGCTGCGCCGCATTTTTTTTTGTTTTCTATCAAAAATACAGTACCTTGTAAAATCATTTAAAACCCGTTTTAATGTAACCAAAACCAAAAAGTTTCGCTGCGCGGCTATTTTATTTATAATTTTATTACTTACCTATATAAATTAAGAACTTTTCTGTTTTCCTTAAAAAAATAGAGTATAATGTAAAATCATTTTTAACCTGTCCTAGGTAGACGAAAACCAAAAAATTCGCTGCAGCGCATTATTATGTGTGCTTTTCTTTTTATAAATAAATCGCGTTTTTGTTTATTCATTTCAAAATCATTTAAATCACTTAAATCATTTAAACCCGTTCTGATGTAGCCAAAAACAAAAATTTTCGCTGCGCGGCTATTTTATACGTGTGATTTTATTGCTAATGTAATATCATTTTAAACCCGTCCTAAGGTAGCCAAAATACAAAAAATTCGCTGCGCGGCATTTTAATGTTTGCATTTTTTTTTGTTCTCTTTCAAAATTATACTTAGTAGGTACCTGTAAAATCATTTTAAACCCATTCTAATGAAGCCAAAAAAAAATAATTCGCTGCGCGGCTTTTTTATGTGTGATTTTTATACATGAATGGATTTTCTGTTTTCTTTCAAAATCGTCGTACCTGTAAAATCATTTGAAACTCGTTCTAATGTAGTCATAAATCCCAAAATTTCGCTGCGCGGCATTTTTTGTTTGATTTTATTTCTAATATAAATTATACTGACTGTTCTGTTTTCCTTCAAAAATATCGTACCCGCCTGTAAACTTATTGTAAACCCGTCTATAACCAAAAGAAGAAAAAAAACGATGCGCGGCGTTTGTGTGGGGTCAACCCGTTTAATAATTAAATTAATTACTTCCCAGAGCTTAAACTTAAATTCACCACCAAAAACCTTCAAAGTTGGTATTGAAATTGAATTTTTTCCGAGGCTATGCTCGCACCCCGGACCTGCATGTACCTACTAGGGGGTCCTCTCCCCAGACCCCATTGCGATCGCTGCCAATTTTATGTTCTTGACCATTGGGGGTGGGTGGGTACACCCATCAATGAATAAGCACCGGTCCTCAAGATAGGTTCGGCACGCCACTGCATAAACTACTCTATTTTCTAAATTTATAAATACAGTCACATAAACTAATGAATAAGTTAGCCTAATATCAACAAATTGTTAAAGCCTACAATCATAATATTTGACCGTACGAATCTAATAAAAACTATTTACGCAGGTAATACATGTTATGATTTGAACAAGTACCCGGCGCTTCAGATGCTTGGGAACTGTAGAGCGTCACATTTACCCAAAATAAATACATAATACGAAAATAAACGCTTATTTCCTTGAAAATTGTTCTAATATTTTTCACTGTAAAATGAAAAGCAATACTTTCGAATGATGTCCGAAAGTACGGAAAATTTGAAGCCGTCCAGCCGTATGATCTACCTAGATAAGAAAATAGACTTTTGGATATCACTCCTTGTTTGAAGTGTATCCAGAATATTTGCCGTAGGGAGGGGTGGGGGGGGGGGGCACCATACCAGCGCCCATGATAGGAAGAAGAGCTGACAAGGTAATTTGGTTATTAATTATTATTATAATTAATAATTATGTATCTTAATTGTCCAAACATTTGAAAAAATTGCCATAAAATTGTATATTTGAAAATATTTCATCTTTATCTTTGTTATTACTATAAAAGCAATAATATATTTCATATTTTTAAAAAATTACTTCAATATCAGTTACCTGTCGCAATAAAAATTAGAACATGAATAATAATGCTGTTTTTAGACACGGCTAAATTCATAAAAATAGCTAAGCATACGATTTAATTTACTTTAGCCATGACAACAATAACCAAACTTGAATATTATTTTCTTATTCTCTAGGCAATGAAATCACCATTAATTTAAACATATTTATTGACATGTCTTATTATTCCTTTCTATCTCTAACAACAGTAAAACTTGAGGAAGACCGTGTTGAGGTTGAGCATTCGGTTGGTAATGTTTGTTCAGGGAGGAGCTGTAACATAGTTTAAGAGTCCAATGTTGAGTGCATAATATATAGAAAAAAACACAAACAGTTGATACAAGTGCCAAATAATACGACAGCCCGCCCACTACCCTTTTTCTCCTTTGTAGAAAGGAGGGTGAATAAAAAGAAGATGGATCGTGATTCGTGGTACAATATTATGGCATATGCGCCAGGGGTGTAAAATATCAGATATAGAGAATGCATATGAAGTGAACGGAAAGCAAGAACAAAAACAAACTTAGCAAGTCATGTTACCTATTTTTTATAGGCTGCCTACTAAATATAATTGTTTCTATGACTCGATAGGACAGGGGTGTGAAAATAGTTTGATTGAGTGATACTCGAGTTCTTGCAATCGAAAATCTGAAATAACAACAAGACTTGTTTTTTGTAAGTTAAATTTCTTCTTTATTGTGGGTTTTGCATTAATCATTAAAATGGTTTTGATTCCTATTGTTTTCTTCTTGTAATGATTGAAATGACGACTAAACCTCACAGCATGATGTATCGTGTTTTGATTTGATGTGATTTCTCAAATCTGAATACAAGCTGATTCAATTCAGCTGCAAAACACAATATTATTAAATATTTAATTTAAAAATTAAATTTACTTGGAGGTGTTTTTTTTTATGGAAACTTGTCCTGATTCGGTCAGATAATGAAACATCTTAGAACTCTTAAACAAAACAGTACATATCTAATTTTATTACACATTTTTGTAGGAGACGGAATAATGTATACTAATTAGTCATTAGTATTTGATTCTTCATTTTAACTTTGTTGTAAATTTACGGAACCATACACTATCCCCTCCCCCCAGCCCCCCCCCCCCCCCCCCCAAACCAATTTAAAACAAACCGAAATGACTGAGTTAAAACGTTTGTTCTTCCACATGACTAAGTTAATCATGGCTGACTTCCACATGACTGAGTGAAAACTCATTTGTCTTGCACATGACCGAGTTAAAACGCATATATCTAGGCAGGTATATGTCTGAGTTAAACAACATTGGGTTTCCACCGACTGCGATAAAACGTATGTCCATCCACATGTATGAGCTAAAAAGTATTACTCATCAACACGACTTAGTTAAAACAAATTATTTTTCCACATATAATATGAGCTCCACATGACTGTGTTAAAACATGTTCTTCATCCACATGACTTCATAAAAAAAATCTTGTTAATCCACATGACCGAGTTAAAACGTAATGTTCATCTGCACGTCTGAGTTTTAACGTTTATCCACAATGGGATTAGAACATTGTTCTGAGTTAAAACGGTTATTTATCAACACGACTGAGTTAAAATGTATTGTTCTTCAACGTGACTGAGTTAAAGCGTATTGTTCTTCCACGTGACCGAGTTAAAGCGTATTGTTCTTTCACGTGACTGAGTTAAAATGTATTGTTCTTCCACGTGACCGAGTTAAAGCGTATTGTTCTTCCACGTGACTGAGTTAAAACATATTGTTCTTCCACGTGACTGAGTTAAAATGTATTGTTCTTCCACGTGACTGAGTTAAAATGTATTGTTCTTCAACGTGACTGAGTTAAAGCGTATTGTTCTTCCACGTGACTGAGTTAAAATGTATTGATCTTCCACGTGACCGAGTTAAAGCGTATTGTTCTTCCACGTGACTGAGTTAAAGCGTATTGTTCTTCCACGTGACTGAGTTAAAATGTATTGTTCTTCCACGTGACTGAGTTAAAATGTATTGTTCTTCAACGTGACCGAGTTAAAGAGTATTGTTCTTCCACGTGACTGAGTTAAAATGTATTGTTCTTCCACGTGACCGAGTTAAAATGTATTGTTCTTCCACGTGACTGAGTTAAAATGTATTGTTCTTCCACGTGACCGAGTTAAAGCGTATTGTTCTTCCACGTGACCGAGTTAAAGCGTATTGTTCTTCCACGTGACTGAGTTAAAATGTATTGTTCTTCAACGTGACTGAGTTAAAACATATTGTTCTTCCACGTGACTGAGCTAAAACGTATTGTTCTTCCACTCTTTATCCCATCAAAGACTTAGGTAACAACATTGTTCGATTATGACTGGAGACTTCTTAATAACGGAACCTTTAGCACTTGCATCGAACGAGTCCAGGGCGTCGAATCTCAGCAAGGGGTAAAACGAAACGTAAAAAAATGCATTGTAATAATATTAAATCATATCCAACATAGAAATGTAATTCTACCGAACTAAGACTGGCCATTGAGAGTGCTCTCTTAAGTGAATTCAGGTTTGCCCCTTAGAGTGCCATAAACGTTTATTATCTAACGAGATAATGTTCGATGACGAGGCAAATTTTAAGATTATGATAAACGTTTCGTGATGAGAAAACCACTGGTTTCACTGGTTTCACTTTCAATATGACTATTCAACAACTATGAAAGAATTTTGAGAATAAGACAGGCTAAACAATAAACAGATTCTAATAATTTATAACGAAAGAACACTCCACAAAAATGATTCAAAGTAATTCTAAAAACTAATTTTAATTAAAAGTACTACGAATTTATAGAGAATTTAGAAGCACGTTATCATTTAAATTTGTTGCCAACTTTATATTTAAATATAAACATTTTTGTACTATTATACGTGTACAATAGGGTTAGACAATTTACGAAGTGGTATGATACTTTGATGGTTTTCGATGTATTTAAAATGTATTAAACATATAAATGAAGAAGTTATGCTAATGTTCTGTTCTTTTGATCACAGCTTAAATTGGTTTTAATTTCAGATATGTTGTAGTTGCACTGAATAACAAATCACAGACAAACAAGCAAACAAATGTCAATCGAAAAAAAATCTTAATTGTAACCCCATATTAAAGTTTGTTATACCTTTCCAGAAACATTTGCTTTATAGGCAATTATTTAGGATTTTACATATTATGGTATTGTACTTAATTATATAACCCTTCTTACCTCTATGATTATATGGGTACTCAAATGCTGTAACTCCCACTTTAGAACGGCACCTCCACCAAAGAACAAGTATACTCAAGTTCTCTTCCCAAGCAACAGTTTGGAGTGACATAGTACTCATGACAGCGCGGAAATGATCTATTTTAAAATATGTATGGAAACGATTTAAATTGTCATTACGTGTGATAATAATAAATAAGTGTTAATCTCAAGGACATAATAGAGGAAGTTTTCTAAAGCAAGTACAAAATGCAAAGAAAAATCGCACACATTTGAAATTGTACACATAAAATTGTGTATACCTACGTACTTTACAATTTTTGTATCATAAAATAATGAGACAACGGAGTATTAAAAACAAAATATTAAATGCATTTGAAAATATCAAATTATTTATAGTAACTTGAAATTTAATGTTGTTAATAATTATGAAAAACTACAAAATTAAATTAATTATTTGTCATATGTAGTTTTGATGACTGTTCTGTAGCGGTATGAATGTTGTTGACGATGATGATGATGATGATGATGATGATGATGATGATGATGATGATGATGATGATGATGATGATGATGATGATGATGATGATGATGATGATGATGATGATGATGATGATGATGATGATGATGATGATGATGATGATGATGATGATGATGATGATGATGATGATGATGATGATGATGATGATGATGATGATGGTGATGATGATGATGATGATGATGATGATGATGATGATGATGATGATGATGATGATGTTGATGATGATGATGATGATGATGATGATGATGATTGATGATGGTGATGATGATGATGATGGTGATAGTGATGATGAAGAAAGACATAGAAGGTGGGGGAATATACGAATTGAAGTTTATTAGGGAACCTTCCCATCATTTGCCTCTCGACTGAGTAAAACCACGTGACACCCTCAGTAAGCAAGCACGGCCGCGGCCTACTGGCCAAGCCAACTTGCTCCTTGAAACGGATTCAGATGCGTAGGCTTTCTAAACACCATGGACGCCACGTGTGTTCATGTACCTTGATTTGCTCACATCAACAAGTGAAGCGGACGTAATTATTCGACAATAAATATCCGACTAATAAGTCGATCTGTCTGAACACTGCACAGTACACAAGCGTGGGAACACCGAACACAGCCATCTAACCATGAAGCACTTCCTTCGAGCTCAAAACGTTCCATCAGGGGGAAGGCGGAGGGGGAGTGAAATTGATTTGAAATTAAAATATCTCTATGAGACGTATGTGTTACGGTAGAGTGGTCAATAGGGGGACTTTTATAATTGGTTCGTTCCATGCGTATTTTGGTTGCTTAATTTTGATGGTCATTTGGAGGGGTGTTTTTATACCATTACTACACAAGTATGTGGTACGTGTTTTTAAAGCTCAAAGTCCACTTAAAAGAATATAGTCTTCTTAGTATTTTCCTACTTCCAATAGCATTTTCCTTGTATAGTCCACTTGAAGATTGCTAGGAAGAAACATTCTATATAAATGATGACAGGATTCGATCTCAATCGCCCAGTGCAATTGCTGGGATAGTTACATTCACAATTTTTCCAACCAGCACTACCGAATTAGGTATACCTACTTCATTTTACTCACTTATTTTTTTATCTATCCATATGAATTCTGTATAAAATGTCTCCAGCTACTTATGACCCATCTCTTATGTGTTTGTTTGTTTGTTTATTTATTTATTTGTTTGTTTGTTTGTTTGTTTGTTTGTTTGTTTGTTTGTTTGTTTGTTTGTTTGTTTGTTTGTTTGTTTGTTTGTTTGTTTGTTTGTTTGTGTCTATGGCTTTGGTATAGGCAAAGATATTTGCCCCCTGACCACGCTGATATTTGGAGCAGAGATAAACATAAGCTACACTTTTCTACAAGATTTCCTCTGATTGATGAAAAGTAAAATCTACGTAAACTGTTTATCAAATACATTTTTTTAAAGGGTTTTGAAACTAAATATCAGTTTTCAAATCTGTCACGAGGGTTTACTAGTGAAGCTAATTAAGATTAGTCAACCCATTGATCACTGTCATTATTGGGCTTTATGCGACAAATATCATAAAATAGATAACTAAAACACAAGCGACCAAAATATTCGTTTTTACAAACGAAAGTATTATATATAGGAATGTTTGAACTTTTTTCAGGGCAGAACTAACGAGCAACGTCACTTTAATTGTTCTCTATAGAATTATTATTTGATTGATTTCCAATAAAATACGGTTAAACGGTTGTCATTTCCATCATCCCCTTTGAGTTTTATAAGCAGGTAGTTTTTTTTATCACTCTTTATTTTATAGTTTAGTTGAAAAATCTAAAAGCATTGTTCGGTTTTGTTTTCGAATCCCGGCGTGCTGTTGAATAATCTTCTTCGGTAGACATTTGAGACTTCTAAAAACCATCCCGACGATACCAACTGGTTGGAGATTTTTATGAGCTTCATAATTCTTATCTCTTTTATAACAATTCCGTCATTCACGCCGCTGTTGATCAGAAAGGGTTCAGGATTCACCCTCGTTAACTGTATTTCAAACCTCAACACCGGTAATAGATTCTCACTGCCTTTTTTACACTCATATAAATTTAGATTAAAAATCTTAAGAGCTATTCAAGAAGACACGGATTTTTGGAAAGCAGAAAAGCGTGTTTAATTCATAGATGGAAACATTTTCGTAACAGAAGAACTAATTGACTATTCAAGAAAGCAGACAACAGATGGGTGTTGAGTCAATCATTCGGGAAGCTGCCTTTGACATTTCAAACTCGCCGAAACGATTCATCGAATACCTAAATTATATTTTAATTTTTCAGATATAAATTAGGACAATTATTAATTGATGCATTTCGATCAATTTCTGAAATGAACTTATTTTTTGTGATGCAACGAATTCAGAATAAGAAAAGAAGAAGATAAGCTAAATTCGATATTTTAGAAAACTGTAAAATTCTAAGGATCTGTATTACCAATTGAAGATTGGAATAATTAACTGTTGATTAAATTAAGCTGTTTAAATTTGTTTGTATATGGTTGGTTATTGTACAAATTTAATCCAAGTTTTAGTTAATCCGCCTTAACTTTTAATTGGTAATATCGGCCATAAAAATTTAAAAAATTAAAAAAAAATTAAAAAAAATTGAGACTAGTAATTTGAAAGAGTCTCTGATTTGATCCTATTGAACCGTGTGAAGATTCTAAATATGGCTGCACCATCTGCAGCGGGTTCGTATTGGACCTATCGCGGAAGATGTAGGAATGTAGATGTGGAAGGAAGGAGTGTGCTTGCCCGGGGCAACTCACTCGAGCTCATGGAACATCGTCTAGAATCTCGCATCTCGCTCGGCTTGTCTCGAAGAGAAGACGCGAGAGACGAAGGTGATGGTCAAAAAGAACATTAAGGGTCGTGACATTTTTCTCGACAATTTCGAAGTAAAACTCGCTAATAAATAAAACGTAGTACAACTACAAGTGTGACAGGTCTATTAGAGCCCAGAGATGTTAACCTGTTTAGATTTGGTTCCAGCTAAAAGACAAATTCTTCTTCAATAAGATGTCTAAACTGTCTATTCTCCAATCCTATTTCCTTAGAAGGCTTAAACAAATGTTTCCACAAGAATCCGATTGAATGAAATATCAACATAGAGTTATGCAAAATGTGTTTAATAATAATGTACTATTAAATATAGGCCAGAAAATTAAATAAATAATAATAATTAAATATAATTGGATAGAGAAGTTAAATTTGGGTACATCTGAATATTACATGCTTGCACAACATCTGTATTTGTATGCAACTTCTTCAGGTAAAAAAGCACACACAAGTAAGTACAACTGGCTAGAATCTTGTATTGTAAACATTTGGATCTTACTCTTCAATTCCCTTCGCACAAAACTTCATATTATTCATATATATTTAACAATTGTGTCATCAAGCAATTTCACTATTTTTCATTGCTAAATTTATAATTTAATCATTATACGCTGGTCGTTCATGTGTATTCATTCATGTGAAACAATATCTTAATCGCCCGTTTATCTCTGAAATGAAACCTGGTAAAATGACAATAAAATCGCTACATATTTTGGCTAGCGAATTATCTTTTCTAAATCATTATTACCTATTGGCCACTCCTCTCTCACATTACCTTCCCATCCCAGTATTTTTCATTTGCTTTCAAAATAAAGACACTTCCAGATAAGAACGAGAGGAACAAGAAGACAAATTAAAAGACTATAACATTGTCCCCTCTGCCTCGTTTATAACACTTCTTATCGAAGGGTTCTTTCGACTACAAAAAAACGCACACTTCCTTGACAATTAAGTTATTTTATCTTTTTACGGACAGTCGAATTGTCATCAGTATCGAATATCGGATAGCTGTGGATTGAATTGCATCACGGAGGCTTGACGAAGTCAAGTTGTAGCCAACAGAAAATCTTAGAGGGTTAGAAACCTAGGAAACATTTTCACTCGTTCTGTAGGTAACATGACCCAAGAAGTTATAAAGCAGAAAGCTTCAAAGTTAGTCGAGAAACCTTCAGAAAAATTGTGTCTCTAAAAATCAGTATGTATTATTTATTTGCAAATTTTAATATATTCCCTGCATTATGGATGATGGAGCAGTCAGTACGATGTGAAATCACATGTGTGATTGAATAGTTATCTTATAGTAATGGCGTATGTAATCAACTATTTTTTATTCATTTTGCTCGATCATCCCGCTTTACAATCCAACGATCCCTTACTTCCTGGACTAGTACAACGCAACTTCGTTAGAAGTAATAGGACTCCTCGTCGGCTCAAGAGGCATTATTACTCGTTTTTTTAAGGATTTTTGTAGTAAATTTAAGTTTAGTAAATCATTCATTTCCCACATTATTATATTATCATTTTATCACTCAAGGGCTCCATTTCCATTTTACGTAATCATCTTTATAGTCCATATTAGCTTTTTACTTCTAATAAATTATCATCCTCATCATCATCATCATCATCATTTTCATCACCGTCATAGCTTCATAATCTTTAGTAATTTCAAAGTTATTTGTATATTTACTAATTGTTTTATTGTATAGGGTTGTTTCATGTTATTTTCACTACATGTTCATAATTTTAAATTGTTATTCTTATTTGATGTTATTGTTATACTGTGTCCAAGTGGCAATCATTTTATAATGACAGTGTTTTATTATTATTAATAAAAGTTTTCTCTCTTGTATTGTTATTTCTTGTAAAATTCACCTGCATAAAAGTTTCCAGAGACTTTGCAGGAAAATATAATATGATGTTTTATGTACTACAATATTAATGTATTCAATTGTGTGACAACAGTAACTTGATGTCTCCTAGATGAAGCATCTCTAATAACGTCCCTCTTTAGGGCCAGAAGAAGAAACCAGGGTTTTGTATTCGAACGATTTGTTATCATTAATTGCCTCATTCAACTATTTTGTTTGTGTTTTCGTCATATTTTAACTAAAACTTGTCAAACTTCTATCTGCTTCAGTGGAAATCTATCAACACACTTCTTTCCGAAGTAAACTGGCCTTCTATGGGAACATCTCAGCGTTTCCTGTGCAAAACGATGTAACTGAACTGAAGAATCAGGTGTTTGAAACCGAATGACCAATGCGTTACAAACATCTTAAAATGTTATTATAATACAAAGATATTCGTACAAGTAGACTCAAGTAAAAAAAGAATATATATAAAAATAAATGAACTTTGGTAGGAAGGATATTGTCTTTTGTAAGGTTATAAAAGAATCTGAATGGAGGGTTATTTTTGGGGAGTCTAAAGCGAATTGTGTTTCGTGTGTTTCGTGTGACTTATTGAATGGGAATACAATTATTGCACACCTGTGTAGAGCCACTGCTTTGTCACCCGCACAATACACCCTTCCCGATGTCACTTGGAGCACCACAAGGTGTGTCGTGTGGTGAACCGTCTTTTGTTCAACATCACACCTACGGACCAAACGGAAACAAAATAGACCCCCATTTTATTTGAGAACAAGGAATCGCATGTACAATCCTATGAAAAGAGTTCATTATCGAAAAACGTTTTAATTATCAATGAAAAATCACTGAATCACAGTTATAAATACTGTGCTAACAATTATAGATTTCATAATGTTTTGTTTTTTATGTTATTGTCTGTTTGCAGGACATGAACATAACAATATGTCAAGAGTGGGTTCAATAAAATTAGGATAAAAATAAATAAATATCGAAATCTAAGATGTAAATATATCTTTATATTGTATTTTGAATAAAATATTACACATTTCAACACTACAATTTATTCATGAATATGTCATAGACCCATCTGAGGGCACAAAAATACCCATTCCTTAATTTATGTAATACACAGCATGCAAATTTAAAAGATACTAGAGAGCCCCGCCATGCAATACATGACACAATGAGCTCTCTTATCTGGGCAAGGCAAGGCACAACAGAAGATGGACCGTGCACCATTAAAATTAAACTAATCTTATATGTTGGCAAAGAATTGTCTCTCGTGACAATTTTTTTTACCCTCACGGAATGACCTATCATAAATGCAAATCAATGCTCTGTTATAGTAATATCTGTGGAAGGTACATTAACTCCAATGCACACCTTTTGTGTATACATACACGTAAGAACATGTGTAACTGTTTTGAAGATACGAAACAGGTATATGGCTGCGTGGTAACGCTCGGAACTTGTATTCCGGAGGCCCGGGTTCGATTCCCGCGGTCGTCCTTCCTGACTGGGGTTTTTTCGTGGTATTCCCTCAGTCGACAGGCAAATGCTGGGAAGGTACCCTACTAATAGGCCACGACCGCCTCCTTCCCACCTTCCATCCTTACCTACTCTTCACCATCATCTCCCAATCATCATCATAATCATTCATCCGTCGCCATTAGCCTCGCTGCAGAACAGTGCGACGTTAAGCCCCAGACAAAAAAAATGTTTTGAAGATATTTAAATAAATCGTGAATAACTTAATATTAAAACATTTTAAGCTTGATAAAAAATATGAATATACAACTCAATGAAGATTAAATACTAAAATTGCAGTTGCATGGAATAAAGAATTAAAATAATTTGTATAATATTTGAAACAACAGAATAAATATGTCATTATGATGATCGAATTTAGGTTATAAAATAAGAATACATATTTGAAACTTAATTAAAACAAATATGCACGATGATTAATAATAAAATGGAATAATTTGATTTGAAATATGATGAACGAAAAATGGTACCGAGATTTAATCAAAATGTGTCACTTTTTATGTAACAACATATAGAAAATTACTGACATTCCAGGTTACGAAAGGGAATAATAGAAATCTACTCAATTTTATGCAGGTTTCCACTTTATAACTTATCCTGATTATTTGATCGTTCGCATCTCTGCACACATCAAAACATCAACAAACTATTAAATATCATTTCGATTCCTAAAATATACAATTCATTATAAGGTGTATGTTCCACCTAAAATGTTTTAATAAAATGCGAAGTTGTGACGTCAGGCGGATAATGTATGTCCTCGATTGATCCTTGTTAATAGTTATATCAAATGATAGACGTATTGGAAATAAGGTCCAATATCAAAAGGTAACAATATTACAGTGTGGATAGAAATGTTCCCTTATGCCTCCCTCCCCCATAACCCACCCCAAAAATGTCTGCATTTATTCACATGAAATGTTGCTTTGCCCGTGTTTCAAGTCAAGGTCACCAGTGGAAATTCCAATATTTTCTTCACTGCCAAATGGATTCACGGTTTCCTACATATTATGGAAAGTTTCGAAGAAAGTGACTTTTTCAATGACAATTTGGTTTCTATTTAATACCTCTCTAAATACTTATCGGATTCAAACGAATCTTTTTGCTTGGCAGTTCGCTTGAAATTATGTACAGGAAAAGTCAAGTTTCGTAGAAAATTGTGCAAAATTTCTCGATGTCTATAGACGCGAATCGTAACGCAACTTCCGAGCTCCGGATTCCATGGCCAAATATTGTTCTGGTCGATTTTGGAAAATTATTTTCACCGCCTACTAAAATTTATTTTCACTGCACAATTGAAATTGACGTTTAAAATTAAGACATCAGAAAAAGCGGTGTTTTTCACGAATAACTCGGTAAATACTGAACAGAATATCGCGAAAGTGTTACTATAAATCAAGTCACGGAATTATATACATTACTGGCGAGTTTCAACACGATCGGTGGAAAATTAAAGATTTGTATAAAGAACGAAATTTTCAGCCACGTTGCTACGGGGACGACGTTCTTCTCTTTTAAGCGTATTATAGTAAAGGATACCATATAAGTTTGTATATTTTGAACAGTTTATTATATGTAAAACAAAATATGTCATCTTTCACCAGTGTCCATTCAATCCATAGTCATTTAACAAGAAACCAATTATCTGATTTGTATGTAAACAGCCATAGTTCCACATTGTATAAGAAGGGGCCCAAAAATTCAGCAGTAGTTTTGTACAATAAGTTACCTGCGGATTTTAAAAATAATAACATTCCATTTCATCTTTTCAAAGCTAAGGTGAAGAACATTTTACTGGCAAATGCTTTTTATACAGTCGAGGAATTTATGAGTTTTAATTTTAATATTGATTAGTACATGTTCTATTTGACTGTCATTCATAATTATTGTATGTGATTTATAATTGACAATAAACATATATTCTATTCTATTCTATTCTTTATTCTATTCTATTCTATTCTATTCTATTCTATTCTATTCTATTTGTGGGATATTTGAAACTTTTAAATTTGCTGTTACATTGCGCACAAACTGAGATTGCAGGGCATTTCATAATCTCAATCTTATAATATATAAAATAATTAATGCTAGATTACTTTGCTCTTTTTAGATTCGGTTTTGAGATTGATATGTTTGAAGAAATTATTGATCTTATCATGTGAAAGTAGGATTACAAAAATATTCGTTCAATAAAATTGAGTTCTGATATTTTGTCAAAACAATCAAACCTTATTAAAACCCTCTAAACAGGTGCAGAAAGTTTATAAAGAAACTAAAAAATACGTTCTTTTTGATTCGCCACAATCACTTTTATAAGTTTGCAACTACTTATCTCTACTTCGAACGAGATCTCTGGTCGCACCTGAATCTACATGTCGCTGGAGTATTCATGTGGGGAGTGTGGTCATGTGGCATGTGGGCATTCAAGGGAATCAGACAGATATAGAGGCGAATGAGTAAAAAGGGGCCGCCAATCTTCTTTAATTTGGTTCTTGTAAATCTTCCAGCACTCCAGTAATAAATCGCTTTTTAGATGGAACTGAGTTTCAAGACGCGATCGCGTGTCGGAAATCTTCATCGTAAGATCTTTTCAAACGATCTTCAGATGTCGACACTAAAAGAAAATACATTCAATAATCATGGGATGATACCTTGAAGATACATTTTTTTCGTAAATTATAGGATGTACTGAATTTCGATTCATTGTAAGAGCATCCTCTTGAACAAGTTTGCATGGTCTTGTGCTGTTTTAGATTTTGCACTTCAATATTGATGAGTAGAAACAGATTAGGAATTTATGTATTTTACTAAGTTTGAACCTAGAATACTATTGAAAAATAGGGATGGGGTTCGATCTGTCCTCCAAATTAATTATTTTCGATTGCGGATAGATTTTCGTATGAATTTTACTGTTGCAAAAATCCAATTAATTCAAAAGGAGAAACATTCAAATAGAAATTAAATACTTAGTTATGTACAAAATAAATATGAAATGCATGTAAATGACTAATAATATACAACATTTTTAAACAATTTCTATTCTCTATAGAGGGAATCAATCCTCTATTATATTTTTTTTGTTTTTCCTGTCAATTTTCTATTTTCTATTCTCGATAGCATGTAGGGAAACAGTATCTCATATTTTCTTGATTTTAGAGGTGAATGGTCAGACCTTTACCACCATCATTCTGCTTCAACTAGATTTTGTAACACATAACTGCAGAAACCACGATTTTAACACGTAAAAATGTGCAACTCATGACCTTTCAAACTCCACACGACCAAAAACTTCGAAATAAAAAGTCTCAATTATATTCATTGTTGTTCTCAAGACCTTTCAAACTGCAGTGTTAGTCCCAGGATTCGAACCCGTCAACCGTCATGGTCTAACCTCGCTATTGCATTTCATGGTGTAAATGCTCAGATGCGTTCGAACTAATGACCAGTCCCTACCTCCCAAATATAATTCATAACTCTTAGAGGCATCATAAAGGACACATCGGTGTGGATGCTATAGATGCGAATATTAAGTCAGCTTAAAAATTTAATTCCGATCATTTTCTTACTCAATCGATTGAAACTCATTCAAAACAGTATTGCACATGTGGTTTGACATAATTTACTAGAGGCTATAATGTTATAAATTTAAGACAATTAAATCGTAATTGCTCCTAAACAGGCATTGACTTTGATTTGAGGGGTATGCTGGGACATGAAACCGAGCTAATTGGGGCACGACGGGTAGCTCAGTTGGTAGAGCTCTCGCCCGGCAAGTGAGAGGTAATCAAGCCCCAGTTCGGCCGGACATTTTTCACTTTGCACATCGCTTTCATTTTGACTCCACTGGAAGTTTTCAGAAAATCCACAGTTGAATCAAATCAGTTTTATGATTGGAAGATTGAAAAAAATAAAAATAGTATCTTATTCTTCAATAGTTTTCAATTCAATTTTTCAATTTTAATATAATTTTATTTCTTCCAAAAAATAATAATGTTTACATACAATTTTCCTTAAACCATACGCTTTCCTTGCGCAACCTTTACACATTACATAATTACATATTACATTTACCTTTTACATATTGTTACATTATACTATGAATCAGTAGTACAACAGTGTTGAGATAAAAGGAGACACAGCGAAAAAGGAAACACAAAGAAGAGCGTGGATAAGAGAAATAGTTTACAAGGGGTTGAGGGGGCATTTTATTTTGGAAGCAGCCAGCATAATGGAAAACCATTGTGCGCTGGCATACATTCTTTTACATTTCAAAAGAATTGAATTTTCTTTTACTCTTCTTTTACATTTCGTTTCTATTTTATATAAATGAAAAATGTTTCCTCCGTCTGGCGTGAACATAGAGAGTGTTTGGAATGATTATTTGGCAGTAAAACATGATGCATTCTTCAAGCGTCACGCGTCGATTTGTTCAAACATCCTGTCACCTTCTTTACCATCTTTACTTGCATGACAAACCATATTTCCCGTAAAACAACGGAAATCTGTCGAGAGATTAGAATAGAAGTATTTTCCTTTACCTCTGACTCGCTGCTATTTGCTCAGCCTTGCGTTTAGGAGAGCAAAACCTCCTGTGGGGTTCACAAATTACTAGAGAGAATTTCAATTAACCAGTTTCATTTAAACCATCAAATAACATAAATAATTTTCCATTCATGCAGGATTTCTAGTTATGAAGGTATTTTATACCACACAATGGTAGATTTTATTATTGCATTTTTCTTCTTGAAATGACAGGATGTAATCTCCAAAGTTGTGGCTGTAAAATAATACATTGATAAATATTGAGATAAATACGTTGAATCGTGTGTTATCTGATTGCTTAGCATTCCAATGCTAAAGCTCTATATTGCATTGATAAACAAATTAGTTTTACAAGACAAATATAATCTAATTACTAATAAAATGCAATTGTTTAGGATGGAATCTTGATAAAACATTTGTTTTGAAAACATTTTATTTCTAGTGTCTACACTATTGAGTGGATAAATATTTTTTCATAGAATGCAAAAAAGTAGTATGTTAGCTGGAACTGGCAAACAAACAAAATTAACCACTTAATTTAACATTAAGTATCAGTTGCATACGGATTCCTGTCTAAAAATTGATTACCTACCTGTCAGAGCTACTATACAAATATGAAAATAATTAGTTACAGGTATCCTCTTTGTTTCTTTCATTCCCTTGTCCAAATTCTAACAAAATAATTGTCAGGCAGCAATGAACAAAGCTCATAGTATGGCCACATATTAATTTCATAGTCACTGATTTTGTGATTTATATAAATTGTGTTATCCCCTTTATGTTTCTAATACATTGTGTTTAACGTCGGTTCTAAATGGGATGAATAGTTCTGGTCGAGTTGAGTAATAACAATAGCTCGTTTACTAGTTAACTGATGCATAAAAATGCCGTACGAAATTACAATTTAGCACTTACTGCTTAATACCATCCGCTATTAGTGAACTATAAAGCAAACTCACATTATATTATATAATGATATATTAGCTTTGTGAAATATCCTTACACTTTAGGCCTTTAATTGGGAATGCATTTTGACCTCTGATGGGAAGCTCATTTATCATGAAATTAAAATAACAATACAAATTTCAGAACTGACCGCAAATAGATTTTTGTCAAATTAACTGTGAATTCAGTAAGTTTGTTAAAAAATCAATATTGCGATGTAAAATAAAAGAAAATATTTCCAAATCATTAGTTATCTGTATTGACTATTATTTCTGTATGATTCACATCCTGATCAAATAAAGTGTAAGTGCTGATATCTGAATAGTACATGAGTGCGTCAGGATGTAGTAACCTAACCTTCAATGAACTGATGCTCAAAGCGTTAAAACCCCAATTGTCGGCAACAGCAAAGAAACATTTCTTCAATAAATAAATACCTTCATTGAAATAAACTTGTAAAGTGAATAACAGAATATTGCTTCATCCACCCACGCAATGATCAAAGGAATTGGAAGAGATTTCAAATGGAGAGGTAGGTATGTAATGTGAAAAAGATTCATTTAGCTAAAAATCATTTACATTTTATTTTCTATCAAGTCTATAAATTGAATTTGTGACCATAAATATTATTATTTATTTGGAACTTAGATTTTAGTAGATCATATACAGGCTATAAATAAACTGTTTGCATTTTCTTTACCGGTGCAAATATCATAATACTAGTTGTTACAAATAAAATATACAAATGAGCTAACAAAAGTCAGCAAGTCATACCTAAGAAATAAATAGTCAATGATTTGAAATAACGTATTATGTTTACGGTAGGCCAAAAATTAACAGCAGTAAGACCGGTCATCGTCCAAGAAAATACATAAAATTAACTTTGTTTTGCAAACAAAATATTAAGGAATTCGAAATTATTGTCTTTAGAAATAAACAATATTTACAAAGATTATTGGCACAGGCAATGTAAAGTTTATTGTATACATAACCATTCGTCGAGAAATATTATATCATTAAAATAGCACTGAAAGAAAAACATCTGGCATGTTGACTAGTTCATTACAACGTCTCATAAGTTCAGTGTTCAATATACTGGCTCGCCATCCATAAGATGGTTAATAGGTAACCACAGTCCTTGCTAACACCTACATCGTCATATGACGCTTCATATGCAAGGAGAGATGATCCGAGCGCGAGAAAGCTCGCTCACAGAGTCGACATTGGAACGGTCGATCTCCGGTGTGCTTCCGATAATGCCGCGTCAACTCGTCGGATCTCGCAAACTTCCATCCGCATCCCTTCCAGCTGCACTGATACGGTTTCTCCCCCGTGTGTGTCCGCAGATGCGCCTTCAGATGTGACGACTTCGTGTACGTCTTCCCGCAGCTGGGGTGAGAACAGGTGTGCACGATCACCTTCCTTCGACTCCAGTTACGTCGGCGTCGTGGCTTCGCTGGAGGTGGTACAGTTTCAGGAGCAGCAGGTTGAAGGACGTTTCTATGTGAACCCAGATATCCCGGGGGTGGTCCTTGGAGATGATTTAAATGTGGAGACGATGGAGGAGTTAATATTTTGAAATGTCCGATTTGATGATGAGGACTGCGGTACATCTCGCCATAATTGGTACCGGGTTGGTGATAAAACACACCACAGTTCTCGGGGGTCGCTGGTGGTGATATCTGGCCGAATGAGATGTGACCCGAGGTTGGTGCATGGGCCCCCGAATACGGCGTCGGACAGTAATGCTGAATATTCGACGGTGGCTGACTCGAATACGGATAGGACGGTCCTTGTCTATGATGATAGATCTCTTGTTGGACTTCGGTTTTGATTTTGGTAAGCGGTAAGTAGAGTGAGGAGTGTTCCGTCTTGGACGACGCCGCGTCTTCTTCGGATGAGAGCGGCATGTAGGTGGGCGGCGAGATGACGGGGACCTGCTGGTCTCCGCAGCGGTCGGAGTAGTAGGACGCCTCTGCCGGGATGTAGCCGCAGTCAACCTCCAGCTTGGTGGCGCAGGGACTGCTCTTGTAGCACGGCTCCGACCCGCCGACCCCCAGAATCACAGTCTCAATGTCATGCCACATCTGGAAACAAAAGAGAACAAGCTATACTCTTCTGACTAACTCGCAGAATGTGAACATGATTAGAGATTTTATGTTGAAAGAGTAGGAAGGAGTCGTGGGATGTTGAGATTCGCATAAACTTTTGATTTCTGACTAAAGGAAAACCACGAAAATTCTTTGCCATGATGGATGGTGACAGGAATTTGACCCTGTCTTGCGATTGGCAGCGTATAGTCACCTGTCTTGGTCGTAAAATATCGTGACACATCAATACGACCCAACTGATGTTACGATCCAAACGATTTGAGGGGCCATACAAAATAAGATACACTAATTTTAGTTGAGAATTATCTTATGCAGACCTCGCAAGTTTGTTACATTTTCAACAAAATATTCGTAAGGAAGTACATCCTTATTATGAATACAAAATGTGTTTCAAATGCTCTTTCAACTGATATGAAATGATTGAAACTAACTTGAATCGACAATATAGCTATAGAATAAAAAATGCAACTCCATAAAATTGCTACCAAGATACATTTTTATCATGAACAACTTATCCCCTTCGATGTAGCTATGTTGAGTAAAATCATTACAAAAGTTACATGAATCTAAATTACCTAGTAAGTACAGAAACGTTTAGAAAAGCAACTCAACTCGGCGACTTATTAGTATCATGAAATAGCAATGAAATAGTTTTTTATACACTGTCTATAGATTCGACGATGCAAACATAAACATTTGTTTTGTCACGTTGATCTTAGTTTACTGGAAAGACAGGTTATTGTTTGAACAATTTACATGTAAAAATGGTCGTAATTAGACGAGACATAACTGTCTGTACACATCTACTAGAAAACTTTCAATTATGATTTTTCCTCAAAAGGAGAAAAGCACGATGCATAAGAATCGTTGCTTGGTGACCGTCGGATGGTCGTTGCTTGACTCTGCTTTGCCAGTTAGGGTCGAGCAGTTATTGTAAGCCACGGCTGGAGATTTGCAAAGCAAATACACCATGTATTCAAATACGTAAGTAAAAAAGCTGCAATATTGTGATGTTAATCAAATTTCGATTTTTTAATAAGTTAACGAAAATTTTTGATGCTCAAGGGAAGTTACAAATCTGATGGCAATTATCTATTATGCTATAAAATGAAAAGTATACTTGGCCATGTACGAAATTTATTCATTATGAGTAGAAAGCAAGAAAGAAAGAAAGAAAGAAAGAAAGAAAGAAAGAACGAAAGAAAGAAAGAAAGAAAGAAAGAAAGAAAGAAAGAAAGAAAGAAGGAAAGAAATAACGAAGAACGCTGATTTAGCAAGTCAGAAAATGTTCTTGCCTGAAAAAAGCTAAATAGTTATATGATTTATGATATTCAATTCAAGCAGAGTTTTATTTATCCAACGTTAATTATTATTCTAACCTATACATTGAAATGAAAAATCTTCTGCCTAATAGATAACTTTGACGAATGATTATGATTATTATTGGGATGTTAGGATAAAAGGTTATAATATTCTTGAAAATCACAAATGTAGAAATAAGAAGTTGGGGAATACGTTTCTATGGCTCTGTCCTATTTTCCCACTTGTATACGATTTCTCTATCTTCGATGCACATGCCACGAGACATGGTTTTAAAATTTAAATATTTTTTTTTCCCAAAGAAGAAGTAATGCCATCGCATGAGCGCTTTCATTGGAAAAAGATATACACCCACCTGACCAACAATTAAATTAATTGCCATTTTGTAGTCAAGTCCGGTATAACACCCACTATATTATTATTTCTCGTAAATTTTTAATCAACACTTTGCTACGTCAACACATTAATATCATTCAATTAGAAACATCTATTACAGAAATCTAAGTAAAACAGATTGTTCAATTGCTAAGCTCAGTTATAGTCCAGTCAAATGAGAGATTAGCCCAAAACTAATTGTAACATTTGGTTTTTTGGTGTCATTCTCTTCAGAAAAATGCCCTCTACAACATATCCAAAATTCGCCAAAATCCGCTCACCGTAAGTACTTTTTTTTAATCACTTTTTAAGTTAATTTCCCATGTTAATTCCATCTTGCAAAAAACTTTTTTCATGTTACTCCGATTTTGACGAAACTTAGCAGAATTGTTCACCATCCTAAATGAACAAAAAAAGCTCTCTTAGCGTTTTTCTCTAAATCTTATCGTTTGGGAAATATGGCCCATCGAAAAGTCATATTTTAGTCAGTTTTCGACTCATCGAGTGTAATTTGACGATTTGCGAGGTCCATATTTCCCAAACGATAAGATTTAGAGAAAAACGCTACGAGAGCTTTTTTTGTTCATTTAAGATGGTAAACAATTCTGCCAAGTTTCGTCAAAATCGGAGTAACATGAAAAAAGTTTTATTTTGCAAGAATTAACATGGGAAATTATCTTAAAAAGTGATTAAAAAGTACTTCCGGTGCGCGGATTTTGGCGGATTTTGGATATGTTGTAGAGGGCAATTTTCTGAAGAGAATGACACCAAAAAACCAAATGTTACAATTTATTTTGGGTTTGGACATTTTTAAGCCTGATTTGACTGGAATTAGCTCTTTAGAAGTGCAAGCTTCACCCCGTTGTCACATAAGTAACCGTTTTCGTATTAGGGGGAGGGGAGGATGCAAAAGTATAGCATCCCCATAACAAATTCAATAATAGCCCTATAATAAAGGAATTACTATACAATTACCCATAATTTGGGTTATTATATCAAACATTCACGAGATTTTAACATTCCAGTTCCACGTTTAAAGTGTTAAAAATCATCCTGTGTGGTAACCTGAACCCCACATTAACTGTGTTTGAATGAACATCGCATAATGGAAATGTCATTTGGCCAGTGGACCGGCTAGAGATGGTGATAGATGCTGTGACTGGGCCGTCATCTTGCCGTCGGATCCAGTCATCTTCTCACCTGACATTACATCTTGCAGCAGCATCTCATACAATCCCCTAAATAGAAGTAATACATGAGAGGGGGGAGTTCATTTTTATTCCTAGGGATTCTCGTTTTGGTTTGAATAACTTTTTGAAGTCGTTATTGCATTTTGTATTTGAATTTCGAGATTTTACGTAGAATTATCTATTTAAATCTTGGAGTAGAAAAAAATGTTCTTATTTCAAAACGTACAGTTTTGAAGTTTCTTTTTAAAAAGTCACAGAGAAAAGTTTAAATCAAAATTGATATTAATACAGTTGCTATATTGTAATATTTATCTATTTAATGATATTGCATTTATTTTGTATAATATGTATTAATTTTCAAGTTTACTGAAGCGTACACTGCAACCAATCCCGGTGACGAAATTAGGGGACTGAGAGCAAATTATTAACTAAGAACATTACATACGCTATAAATGAGTGCATTTTTCAAACAAAAACATATCTAAACTTGAAAACAAAGTCTCAGAAGAATTGGATGTCACAAAATAGTACACTCAAAATAAAAATAGAAGGCAGTGACAATCCTAAATAAAATAACTTAGTAAAATTATAATTATAACGGTATATAAACATTAAAAATAATATTATTATTATTATTATTATTATTATTATTATTATTATTATTATTATTAT
>OW203763.1:39152723-39243196 GCA_934045905.1 Leuctra nigra
CCGTCACGTTATTTACCAACTTCTTCCTGTCGGATATTAAGACAAATTCCATCCAATTCCATTTTCTTACCAAACAAAGCTCAATTTTATTTTTATATTATTTTGAAAATCAATAAAGAACACATTTTTTACATTCAACAATACCATTAATTTTATTTCATTTTTAGTAGCTATACACTGAGTCAAGAAAATTAGAAATTTAGCTCTCAATTTTTTAGTAAATAAAGCTGGAGAATGACATCGAGAAATAGTGTCTGTTAAATCAACATTTATACAGGTATATGGTAGGTATACCACACAGGTTGCTCGAGCAAGAAACCGCGGCCTCTCTGATGGATTGCATATCAATTACTTGAAAACTTGAAACCTTTACCTGATCTATGATAACAAGCACGGTGTTGGGTATCAAATTTCCAAAGATCATTCGATATTTGCTACACAAAACCATATAAATAAGTGATTTGCAAACAATGGCTCCATAACTAAATCTCCCACCTTCTTTTTTTCAATGTAGTACTTAACGTGTTTGATGACTGAACCGATAGTGGCCCCGAAATTGACTGGATTCTGGCTCGGACCGGCTGGGATGCACACTGGACCCGCAGCATCAGACGGACGAGCTTAGAATAAAATATCCCACGTTGTGGACATCATTTTCTATTAATGTCTGGACTTACCCAAACCCGGACTTATTGCAGCTACATCGTTCCCCCACGTAATAAAGATTCATTTCCCTGTTCTATATTATTGGTGAAATGGTAATATTTAAGTCCGTGGGTGTACTTTTCTGTAACAAAAAAAACTCTTAGATAGA
Source organism: Leuctra nigra (assembly GCA_934045905.1). Taxonomy (NCBI): domain Eukaryota; kingdom Metazoa; phylum Arthropoda; class Insecta; order Plecoptera; family Leuctridae; genus Leuctra; species Leuctra nigra. Next base: position 39,153,538 of record OW203763.1, read on the forward strand.
AACATTTCTTTAAACTGACAAATGAATAAAGAATGTTTTGGGAAAGGTATTTTTTTTCAGTTTACGATCCAATTCTTTGTGCAATGTGCTTAAAACATGAGCGAATTGATCTTCATTAATCACAAACTAATTAAATAAAATCAGTATAGAATAGGGAAGTTGAATGTTTTTATTAAAAACTACATGCCAATATAACAACATGTGTTATAGTAAAACAAACTATTTTTACTCTCAAATGTGTAAATTATAATTTATTAGGTACAATATTCAGTTTAAATTCAGTGGACATGTTGGCTTTAAAACGGTATTAATGTTGAGTGACCAACACCAATCTACCATGGTGACAATAAAATATGTCATATCACTCGACAGGAATACTGTTCACCCGCCAAAATATCAACTGAATTTAACATTTATATTTACCAATGAAAATTTACACTTTTATTCAACATATTTGTTGTTTAAAAACGCGTCTAAAATGATGAATATTCCATTGAACTTCAATAATGGTTTGGTACAAAATATTACACAAATTGAACTAAAAGTTTATCCCCATGACAATTGAATCCACTATCGCTCTATTCGAATAAACAAATCCTTCTCAACCGAACAAACTGATATTGTTCAATGGGTCTAACACTAGCCAGGTGTCAAAGCAAGCACGGTGAAAAGATCGGACAATTTGCCATCTCATGATATCTACCCTCAGCACTGTCAGTTCAGATGTGGATATTGCACTCAAAAGCTTAAAAACCTTCCTGGGAGATGATATTATCTGACGGCAAAGTCACCTCACACCACCATTGTTAGAAGTCCTTCAGATGAGGTGGAGAGAAAAGATCAGGGTATGGGGTTAAATAGTGGACCAGAGGGGGTAGGATAATAGAAACCTAGTGGCGGACTGGTCAGGGATTCGATCGTATCGGGTCTTTTGGTTTTTACGGGCCCCTTTTACACATTTTACGATCCCCTTTTTACTATGTCCATAAGTCCTGCAAATTCTATTTAATGATTTTTTTAAAATTATATAAATGTGAGCTATTTACCATTTTCAATTTTCAATTAATCAGGGTCTGGATTCACAAAAAGTATTATCTGCTAATACGTATTCATTTGATTTAATACCAAAGACACCATGTTATGAAAGATAATACAAAACATAATATGTATAAGCAGAAAATTAATTTTGAGATTCTAGCCCCTCAGAGTGACTTTGTAAGAAAATTTGTTGGGTGATTCTTGAAACGAAGTTCATATTGTTGAGTAATTTCAACCAAGGAAATAGTCTGATGTGTAGCGAAAAGAACCAAAACATACCTCCAAAGAAGAGATGACTGCCATAATGTGCGAATGGAGATTCTCTTATAATTAATTTCAAATACATTTATATAGGAAGTAAATACAAAAATAAATAAAAAAAAATAAAAAAAATACAACTAAATAATATCTGAATGTAGAAATAGGTTAATACTGAATTTGTAATTGCAACATTGCAAAGCACAGAGCTTCAACATGCTATGGAAAATCTCATAGAAGTTGACTTATTTATCTTATTAATGAGATGTAATTTGTTGCAACTCAGGACCCTTACCTAATATCGCCAATATTTCAGTAGCACCGTGTTACTGTAGCACGATCGGCTAGTTGCCATGGCGACAATGTTAGCTCTTATGGCTAAAACTTTTAAAACAAAAGTTGTGCTACAGTAACACGGTGCTACTGAAATATGGCGATATTAGGTAAGGGTCCTGTGTATTACAGCAATTATAAACACGAGAATCATAGCACGTGCGCCATTGGACTGGCTCATGCTGGTAGACCCCTCAATTATTAATAATATATGCACCTTCTTGAGAAATAGAATAGGCACTCTAATCTTAGAAGACTTTTTACCTTAACTAAGTAAATAATATTTCAAGTTTTTAAGAAATCTGATTTATTTTACGGATCCACTTTCTGACGGCAACTTATGAAATGATGTTGACAGATACAATAGTCGCACTGCAAATAATAATCTAAATGCATCTGGATATGCATTTATAGTACTTTTAATCCACTCAATCTTATTTGAGAAGTTAAGTAAATTAGACATTGGTTAACTGAAATTAATTATAAAACACGGACCTTGTAAAAAAAATGTAAATAAAATATACCAAAGAAAGAGTTGTTTTTGTCTTACTATTTTTGTCCTCCCGACTGGTATCGTGACTTATATGAGTAAAATACAAGTAGAATTCTAAGCGTTTGTGTCATTTTAACATGTCTATCTCCATCTAGGATATTAGTTACCACTAAAATACCTTTTCAAAGCAAAACAGAAGCACAGAGGAGACACACGCATTAACTTCGAATCTTCTTATCTCGTGTAGTAATCAAATCTTAGAAAATGGTTTTACCCAATTCTTACTGGGAGGGCAACTACATTATGCATAAGGACCATAGCCAACCTGTCATATTGCTACCATCATTATTAAAACTTTTTATTGAACATTCTTGTCTCTTGATAAAATTTGTATGCCAGCGGACCTTGTTTAAAGGCTACTGGACAGTAAAGATGCATATATACTTACGCCTATACATGCTGGCCCGTGCAAATAATAGCTGTAAGTCAGAAATATTATGGAGAAGATTCTTGGAGAGTCGATGGTTCGTCGAGAAACAAATATACATTCCAGACATGTTTCTTTTTCTATTTAATAAATATCTCGTAACAGTGAACGTCTAATTAGGTATATTATTCCGTTATTTTGGTTCAAAATCGATGTATTATAAAGCGAAAGGAAAGCGGTGCCATTCAAAATGTGTTTTTTTCTTTTTATTTGCAAAATAATAAGAAAATTGTTTTTAAACACAGCACTATATTAAATATGGTTTTCTCATGGAAAATGTGATGTATAAACTGTCACCTCAATATGTTGTAATAGAATTCTTCGCAACTTTCTTGCCAAGAGAGCTTCGAGTGAAATGCCTGGGACTTATAAAGACTAGGCACAGTGGACGGGTCTTATTCAAAACACTCTGTAAACCTTTACTTTTTAATAATCATAGTAAACCAACTCTCAATTATTTTTCTAGTTACTATTCATATACCAATCCTCAATCAATTCACACGCTTAAATTCAAACAAACTAATTCACTAAACAGCAACATTTACGGCCATTTCACAAGAAAACTCAACAGGTATATATAGGACTCAGTGTAAGAGAACAAAACTGATACAACAGAACTCTGCTTACATACATTCAAAAATGTGTAAGAAAATCCCAAGTCGAATAAAATAATCCAAGGATATTCACATCTTCAAGAGATCCCTGAAAACTCGACTCTCCAAAGCTGCATCCTATACTCTATAAATGAATTTCTTGAGGACAAAGAACTGAATTGAAATGATTATAGGTATATTTTCATAAATGTTTCATTCCTGTATTTATTCATAGGTACTTCAATATTGTACTACATAGTTCCATTAGCTTCTACAATAATTCAATATTTAGTCACACTTCACTTTACTGTAATTTCTTATGATCTTTTATGTCTGTATTATAATCATAAATCATCAATGCCATTGTATTACTATGTTACCTAGTAGTAGGTATAATCTCTTCTTTAACAGTTTAATATTGGAAAAATGGCATTGTATAAACTACTTTGCAGTTGCAAAGTAGTTTATACAATGCCATTTTTCCAATATTAAACTGTTAAAGAAGAGATTATATAAACTGTGTATAATAGTATGTATATAGTATGTATAAACTACTTTGCAACTTGCAAAGTAGTTTATACAATGCCATTTTTCCAATTGCAACTATAATTATAATGTTATTGAGCGAGCGAAGCGAGCGTCTCCTTTTGGCTCCTTTGGCACGGACCTCTGTTTTTTTTCTGCTATTAATCGATACACAGATCGCACCGTTTCACCGATCGATCTGAAATTTTGCACACATGTAAAGACAACCTTTTATGTTTGCAGACCCTAATTTTTTTGAAATCCATTACTTAGTTAAAATTTAAATAAATATTTCCGGATAGGCTGAAAAATGAAAACGATCAATCTCATATTTTACATGGTCATTAAGACCAACATTGTATCTTATTTTACAAATTTTCATCCCAATCGGTTAAGAACGTATGAACTTATTGACATTTTTATTAGCTGTCAGAAATGATGTATCGAAATGAATGTTTTCCAGTGCCAATTGAGTTGAATCTGATTTGCTATGTACCAGGGTGCTTAGATGCTATTTTCAAGTTTCGATGAAAAGCATATACTTTTATGTTGATTGAGTGGATCATATTTTAATTCAATATGGATGTATATGTTTTCTGTGCGTTGTGTACGCATTTCCGGTTCGAGAATTTGCACGTACCCGTGCTCGCTTATCAACGCGTGTCACTGAGCGTTTTCCTAGTTACTATTAGTATTAATTGTGCTGGTGCACACTTGAATAAAAAGCAACATATTAATTTTCCATAATACCATAACAATTGAGGACAAATGTCCCCAAGGGTCACATGTATTTATTGAACTGATGATTGGAAATAAAACTGAAACGGAAACTGAAACAATTAGGGAACTTTTTGAGGTGCTTGAACACATTAGTAGTTAAACGACAAATAATTTTATAATTGAGACGCGTAGATTGATGAAATTCAATTCAATTATTAACTTGTAATATGATAAATATTGTCAGATTACAATATTATTATTTGTTATTGGATTATTATTGGGAAGGCAACGAGTAAGTATCGTTACTACAAGCGATATTCAAGCTGGTGCATACTTATTGGAAGAGAACATGGAACAGAGTTACATGAGATACCTATTATTAAAATGCCATTGAAAGACGGAGGACATTCTCAACAAATATTTTCATTAAATCATGGACCTCTTCCGAATCTATATTAACTTTTTAGTTTTTACTAATAAACATTGCGTTTGTATTACAAAGTACGATACCTACATGCAAAGCATTCCTACTAATTAGTTTTGAAGAGTAATCGCTTTGGGAAATATGACAGCTACTCTCAATTAAAAATGTACTGACCAATCAAACCCTTAGTAATAACCATCCCCCCTATTATACATTTATTTTTATTTATTGTGTTAGCTAACTGAATATCCCTTTGAGCAATGCTTGTTTTACCACTTCTCGAACTTGAGTTCATGAGGAATAATCAGTTAAATCACAAGATTTTAATGATGTTTTGCCTTTGAGTTGTCAGTATTACTACCTACTATTGGAAAAACTTTATTTAAATCCCAGATGTTCTCATTCTGTACTCCATATTCTTTGGAGATTGGGAAGTAAGTAGGTACCTTCCAATATTGTCTTTTAAATTGAATACAAAATGAACGTGCAAAAGTTGAATAGAATGCAAAAGATGAAACTTTGGTCCTTGTACATAATCTAAAACTTTGAGTACACACACAAAAGTTCCACAATTCAAGAGAGATGTTATCGTTATGATAGGTCTATACCTCAATGCCTATACAATATTCATCGAATATAGCTATGATCTTGGTTCTACGTCATATGCAGTAACGTAAGCTCGACGTTTTGACAATCAATATATAGAATTTAAAAAAAATAACGTTATGTGACATTAACAAAGAAAGAGAACAATAGAAAAATTTAAATAGATACGTTTGCTTTTCTCTTCCAATAAAATAAAGAAAACATTTCTGACCTTCCCCCCTAAAACTGTATTTAAATCGAGCGTATACTCCGTTAATGTAATTATGTCTTATGACAGCTTGGATGACAGTTAAATTGCTATGTAGCTAAGTTACCTAAGATTCAGTCCGCACTCTTTCTTTTAACACCATTCAAATCACTATTTTTTTTTTATATATTATTTATTATATGAAACATTTTGTTTGAATTATTATTACAGGTATAAAAATTTGTAACACGTTGTTCTATTGTCTTCCTAGAACATTGCATAAGGACCATTCGAACAATACATTATGCATGTTATTATTAATATTAGCTGCTATAGTTTTACTGGCAAACAATCGCCACGGCATTTCTACATAGAGGCTTGAGAGGAAAGAATCAGCATTACTTTCGAAATTTACTGACTCATGCTTGAGACACACAACAATTGAATTATAAAAAAGAAGTAACCTTTTTCGTTTAGCTTGTGCCCAAATCAGGGTTGACCAAGTTCTAGTAGTTATACGGTGTCCAAAAACAAATGTAGGTACCTAATGAATAAGAATAGTGATTTTAAATATGGGAGATACGGAAGTGGATTTGAAATCGAGTGACTATTCGATTTTCATAACATGCTGCAAGATTTGTGCATCATTGTGCTTGTTGCCCAGCAGGCCGAATGGGATGCAACTTTTAAAATATTTAAAAAACACATCATATCTTCAAAATGCGCCTATTGTAGATATAAATATATTTCTTCCACTGTTACAAAAAATATAGTCATACTAAAATGTCATACGAGAAGGTACACATGACTCCCAGAAAATGAATTATATATTTAACTCTTTGTGCACGTAATTAATTTTCTAAATAAACGACAGTAAACGAATATGTTGTAAATGATAGTTAATCATTGCCTACAAGAACTTATGGGGAATCTGGTCGTTTCCTAAAACGTTTCCTTGCGTTGGCAGTTTTAATTGTTTGACCAGAGGAAATGTAATATTTAATAATTTGATTTAAATTAAAAGTACCTTCATTCTAGAATCTATGGAATAAAACATATTTCAGTAGTTTCATTGAATAGAACATATTTTGTTGTTGTTAATTAAAGCAAATGAAACAAATAGGTACCTAAATGCACACTTTCTTGTGTGAAGAAGAAATGGATAAACCAAATGTGTAAGGAGAGTTATATACACCTACGTTTAATGCAGCTTCTGATTTTAATAACTGAAAATAGCATTCTATCGACTGTAAAAAAACATACGAGAATAGAATACTAAAAAAGTTAAATCAAAGCAGACGCTTTGCTCATTCATAAAAACCCGCTCATTATTTATCTCTAAAGTAAAATGTCCCCCTCCGTCAATGGCACACCTTTGGTGTTGTCCGCATTCCTCTGGAGCAAGATTTCAGTATTGTTTCTGTGTTTGAAGTAACCCTGGACCTCTCGATCTCTTGTAACCTTGCTGGCTGGCTAGTCGCTTACGTTTTCATTGAGAAACTGGTCTGAGGATTGGTCAAGAGAGTAGACGTTGCTCCAGCGTGGAGATGCTGAGTATCATTGATACTGAGAAGTGTCGACTCAGATGACCACTCATTCAATGAGTCAATGATGAGTTACATCATGATCTTCATCATACTCTCATCATTTACATTATGTAGGAAGAAATAAATATGAACTCCTGTCAAGAAAGTGCTATAATTTTATGACACTGTATTTGGGCACGTAAAGGGAACATCTGAGTCATTGTATTTGTATTCCCCAGACAAAATACAAAATACGTATGTCATACAACTACAAGTACAACTGGATATTTAGGTTCAAATCCTACCGACGGCAGAGATCTTTAAAATTTGCAGTTGTTTTATTGCACAGTTCCTACCTGAGAAGTGGCAAAAAAATCAGCATTCCAAAAAATGATAGTCTACAAAAATTAATTATCACTCTTTAAGGTTTGTACGTACAAGATTTGTTTGTGCCTTTTTCAGAATAATTTAAATTCATATCTCAGATTGATTCTGTTATTCCTTTTACTGGTGTATGATATCAAAGAGAATTGTTGTACATTGTTACATTGTTACATTACATTGTCTACATTGTTGTATACCCGTGGGACATGGTCTCAAGACGAAAAATCGCTAAATTTTTACAGTTTACAGATTGTGATTTTTAGCTATTTTCATCTACATTTTCACAGAATATACTCTATTTTTTCTGCAGAAGTGTAAATTGAAATTTAATTTGAAAGCCAATTTAGTGTGTAACAGGATATAGTAAATGGTTTTTGTTTGTAGTAAAATTATTGCTAAAATAATATACGAACGAGTGTACAAACACGTGTTGAACGAGTGTTGTGTTTTTTACAAACACCAAACAAAATGTCAACACACATTTTGTTGAAATATTATATATTTTATAAAAAAAAAATGATTTTGATCATTAAAAATTATAATGATATTGGCATTTTGATGACAATATAACTATATTTTATTTTTATACATTTAGTACTTACCTGTTACAAATTTTCCAATATTATATTTATTAGCATAATTATTATTATTTTATATTTTTATACATGTACATAAAATATGAAGATAATAAAATGTCTTTTAATTTATTTTGACTATAATTACCTATCGTTCAATAGACGCATAGGTACTTATTATAAATTATGAATAATTTATTCACTTTGACCTTCTAGATACACTTGGACAAATTCAGTTGATTATTAGAGCTATTCAATGGACAAAATGAATACAATCCTGATATTAAATATGATAACAAAAAGCCAAATTTCATAAGAGAGTCCTGATCTATTCCTCAGTTGTGTGGTCCCTTAATAATATTAAATTATGGTAGGTATATATTATTCTAAAAGTGATACGACCGAATATGGTTAGAGAACAATACCAAAAGTAAGCCTATAATTTTCTATGTCCCTAACGCCTACATAGGTATTGTAATAAAAATAGCACCTTTGCATAGTGATGTATCTACATCCACCTGTGGACTGAGTGTGGGCGGTAATCTGTGAGTCGTTTCCGCAGCCTCCGGCGTACAGCGTACAGTGTGTCTCAAACGTGATGATGGCATTACGAGATTTATCAATCAATTCAATTTCTAATCGATCGGGAATCAATATATTAGAGAAAAACAATCGTTGCGTGATTTTCTTAAGCAGGCTGCAAAGGAAGGTAGATCGGATTACAACATAAAGAATTATTACTTCTTTATGATAGAAGATATCATTTTAATGTGTTAGGTACTAATATGAATTTTCAAAACCTTAAATCAAATTTTACTATTTGTTTCAACTTCGTAAGAAATTATACAACTAGGATAAAATTATAAAATTAATTAAGAATGGCATATTAGTGTTAAATAAACGGGAAATAAGGTAAAATAAATCTTTGATAGGGGGAAGGGGGATACATTTGCTTACGAAAATACTTTTTAGAACCCCTATTTTTCCCACAAATTAAATAAGTACATTCTCATACAATTTAGATAGTAATTTACGCCTTACTGTGCAGTCAGTTGTACAAACGACATTTTGATTTAAGTAATTATTTTTCATTCAAATATGCTAATTTGTAATACGACTTAGTAGGATTGTCGGGAAATCTAGTTTTCTTCGTACAGAAGGAAATGTGTGCATTTCCACGACTTTCACAACATCTCGCTACTTTCGTTACTCTTCTTAAAAAATGGAAACTCCACTAAAGTAGATACGTTTCGGTTTACCTATCAATGATGTGAGATTGAAACAAATGACGTTTAGTTTTCACAGATTTAATTTTACTATATTTTTCTTCGTGCTTAACGAAGCACTGATCTGCAACTATGTGATAATAGCGATGATGATGATGATGATGAATAAAACAATCGTATGTAGAAGGGTTAGGGAGGGAGGAGGCAATCATCATTTGCCTCTTGACTGAGGGAAGAAACTAAAGTACCTCAGTCAGGATGGTCGATCGCAGAAATTGAGCACTGCAGACCTCCGGGAGGCAAAATATTTTTCAGGCAAAGATTTCGTAAATGGGAGAGAAAATTTGTTTAAAATTCCAGTTTTAACATTTATATAGTGAAATATACTGATCTAGTTTTCAATTGTCTTGCACGATATCCCTGAGTCGGAATAGGAGTCGTGAAAACCCTTGGGTAAAAAATGTTCGATTATTTCATTCGAAATGGAGTAAGGTCCTAGGGGGGAATAAGGCCCACCTTAATTGTTTTGATAGATATTTTGGAATGGACGCACAAATAATGTGCAAACACAAGTTAATATTGACCATTGATCTATTGTGGTCAAGTTGATATTGAATTTGACCAAACATAATTATTCTAATAGTATAAAAATTGACCTTGAAAAAAAGTTTACCTGTGGGCCTTGTTCCCCTCATGTGTGGGGAACAAGGCCCTCCTATAGTAAACCACTAATCAGAATGTTGAGCCCATATACAATCATCCCCATCATCTGTCTTCAAGCCCACACATTCATAATGATAGCAAATATGACAATCTATGCACATTCATATGCTTTCATAACAGTTCATTTCCGCATATCGCACAGCCACGACTCGGTGACAGAATTTAGACAAAGAAATCACCATTTTCATCATTTTTCTCATTTTTCTTAGTCTGGTTTCAAAACGGTTTGGACTATCGACACAAAACTTCGCTAACACACCAAACTAGTGGTACTTTACAAACGAGGATTCATAAATTGTGCCCCAGATTTCAGACTCCTGAGATATTTAGAGTGGGCCTTGTTCCCCACTGGGCCTTATTCCCCCCTAGGACCTTATATTTACACTGAATACATTCTTCATTTTACTGATCTAAACGCTGTCAGAGCACAACATGTACCTATTACACTTCTATATCAGAGATCTAATTGTGGAAATAAGTGAGTTGTAAGAGTTGTCATACCGTGAATATTTCTCCTATTTAAGAAGTTTTTGACAGAAAAATTCTCGCCTCGGAGGAGTGCAAGCCCTGAACTTTACTGTCTGAGCCAAAAAATTTTGTTTCTATACTTTAAAAACTTGAAATATAATTATATTTTAAATTTTAAAGCATTAATTTTGTCTATCAACAACATAAGCCGGCGTGGTATGTTCCATGGAAGACAAATAAAAATGTTGGCTGAAATCAGGATGATTGAATAATATTCACTCTACGGCATGGCATTATTCTGAATGTAATTATGAAGTGCGTGCAGTACTGATGTCCATGCAGTGGCTATGCTGGGAGTGGGAGATGCACTATGCAGCTGTGGGTGGATGCAGTTAACTGCACTCTGCCTTCTACTCAGACGGGGAGATGATTTAATAAGATTCACACCTTGGAGGGAGGAAGAAACGTCAAGGAATTGCACTCATGAAAATAAATTACAATAAGGAAATTAAAATAATAAGTTCAACAACAAAGTTTTAAATTTGACGTTTTGGACACTCATATTCTATTAAGTTTTTTTACTCTATTTGCTACAAACTGGCAACCTATTTGCACGACTGGTCGAAATAAATCTGAATTAGCTTAGCAATAAAGGTTATGGAGTATTAATTTAAAGTGTAAACCCTTTTTTTAGATAAATTAGTTCTTAATATGGTTTGTGTCATTATAACATTTAAATACGCATTTTTAATGTAATATTTTGATTACATTTCTTATTATAATTTTATGGGACTACATTATAATTTATCTGGGTCCTAGTGAATGCACAGACAGCGCATCTCGAATAACAAAAGTAAATTCCAACGAACTTTCAATCACAATTCGCATGTTACATTTAACCCAAAAGATGCCCTCATCTTAGATCACCGACTCCTTCCATGACTACTCGATTGGGGGTTGATTTTAAATTCTTGTCAATGTACTATTGTTGTAAGAATTTAAATTAAATGTAACCCCAAGTTGTCATAACTAATAGTACAGACACACTCTGTATTTTAGGGGCAAAGGTTGGTAAAGAGTCTCAGAATTTATGTAGATGTCGATGAAGCTCTGGAAAATGTGACTGACTAAGATCCGGTTGTAGTACAATGTCCCGATAAAGTTAGCGGCAGGATTTATCGGTTGAAACCTTAGCAACAGCCAATGAAACACCTACATCTAGACTGCTAAAGTGAACTTTAGGCTAAAGTGAACTTTATACCTCACTTACTTATTGCTACATTGAACAGCCGGGCCCAAAGTTCCACCAATACCACGGCTACGAAGACATTGTATTGTGTGGACGGACACTGGAAATGGTTGGCATCATCCTATGGAGGGATGGAAAAAAAGTCAATGTGAATTTACCCAGGATGATGTTATTTTATCAATACCAAGTCCATGTAATGTCAAAAAATTATTCAAACTTTTAAAACGTAATAAATTTATTAAATGTTATTTTGTCAAAAGATTGTATACCAAATAACAAAATATTTGTACCGATCATGGAGTTATACATATTGTTCGCTCAATTCCAGATGAAAATTTACTTTAAACCCCATACGATTTTGTAAGCGCAATTGTACATTTGACATAATGTACAATATAATATTGGTGTAACATCGATATAATTTTATGACATGACATCTAAATAGGTGTATAGTGTCTAAATGTTTACATTATGTTTATACAAACTTTGTTTGTGAACTGCTTACAAATAAATAAATAGAAGTAAGGATTGTCCATAACCCATAAAACCCAAATACAATATTAGGTGTAAATAGAAATGGGATTTCCAATATCTGGTTAACATGTTTGCGACGCAACAACCTCTTTTTATAAGTAGGTAATTAAAGAATAACGCGAAATCAATGTATGTTCGTTCGGAAGATGTAAATGATGGAATGAAACTTAGTTTCATTTTATGATACCTATAGTGTGCTCTGTCGGCGATACTTGTAACTTTTTGAAGCTGAGAGTGTGAAGGCCGATACCATAAAGCTGTTACAATATAATATGAATAGGTACATTTTTCTTGTTAAAACATTTTGTTCATGGTTCAGGAAATCCGAAATTGTAACAATTTTTCGCAAATATTGTAACAAACATTGTGTATAAGGGACATATACGGGTGGAATTGTTCATTTTGTGATACAGTTATGAAATTTGGTGGAGATGTTCCTTAGGACATATAAAAACGATTTGGCTATGATATCATTCGAGATTTTTCCCCTGGGATCAGTGGTGACCCCTAGAGGTAAAATTGCATAAATCCTCATAAAATGTATGGAACAACATTTTGAGCGAATGTTTGCTCTAGAATGACTATATGCACACAAGGGATTTATTAAAATATTTTAAATTACAAACATTTGCACAGTAGGGTCATTGGGGATCATTTGGGGTCAAATATCAAAAATCTTATTTATTTAGATATTTAATTTTTAATTTTTTTTAAATGAGTTGAAAAAGTCTTGTGGGGGTTAATAACGATGATCAAAACCAACATTGTTGCAATTGCAAATGTGCCCAATTTGTCAAAATTTTAAATACATTTTGATTTGGAATAACAACAAAATATAATAGCTACACGAAATTTGGTGGAGATGTTCCTTAGAACATATGAAACAAACATGTCTGTGAGACTGTGATATCATTTGAGATTTTGACCATGGGGTAAGTGGTGTCCTCTGTGGGGGTCTCACCATTTGGAGACACTGCAGTCTGCAATATTCAAAGCTTCAATGGCGCCCTCTTTTACCCCAAACAGACAGGTTGTTCCATTTGCTGACCACATCACCTCACAACAGTCACAACTGCACATGACAGTGCATGGAATGGAAATCCCTATAGATACACCCCTGCCACCTTCCTTGCACTTGCATGACATCAACTCCATGCAAGATGTCGACGCATCTGGTAAAGATGACCACAACACAATGGTGGCCATTTTGCTCATCCAAGCCAATCACTAGGTGAAGGAAGCTCCATGCAAGTTTCAGGCGACTTATTTACATGTCCTTACGTGTTATATCAGAGATTCCCTATAGCTGGTGGAATCCGTTTCATAGGCTTGCCTAGTTAAGCAAATACATGTCGACGTACACTCGGCCAAACAAAACTTGAACGTTGACCAAATTTGAATGACTGCTGGTCATGTCCCATAACCAATCAAAGCTTGTTATCATCATTGAAATGTGAGGTCACCTACTAGAGTGAGACAATGAGATCGCTTAGACTGAGTACTGACTTCTGATGGTGCGATCTTACATTTATCAACCTATCAGATTTATTGAACGTTCAAGTTTTGTTTGGCCAAGTGTACGTCATTCTCCAACTTGTTCGCACCTTTTCAAATGAAATTTAAACAGCAAATTGTTCCTTGTCTGAGTCTGATGGCGTTCTGAGTCAATGTCCTTGTCAATTAGATTAATCTGTTTGGAGATGGTGAATGTATTCGGTCTTATAGGTTCAAACAGTTCCCAGGGCCAGAACTGTTTTTTAGGTGGAATGCAAATGACGATACATTGTTGCACTCTAAAGTTCATGTGAGAACTAAGGCTTCGGCTTTGGAATGCATTATCTTGGTAACACTCATGGATTTGTATTGTATATATACCTACTCCAAATGATCCCAGATTCCAAATCATATGAATCTCTTTTTATTTCAAGAGCATACAGCATAGAGAACTGGCTTGCAGCATTTCGTCGAAGCAATTTCTTTGCAGGGAATTAAAACAGCTCAAGCTTATTGTCGTCAATTCTAAGAATGTAAGCACAATATCTGTGGTTATGCAAAAAGCTACTACAATACAAAGATATCATTTACCACGTGCATTATTGTCCTCAACATACATAACCTAAACGATGTCTCTTGAAGCTTCACAAGTACGATGTCACGTATGTGCTTAACTACTGCGAAGCGCACTGTAGGGCCGATTTTTATTTAGGGTGCAAAGTTTGAACAATTTGCACCATCCAATGAAGATGACTGTATCGATACTACTTTGTAATTTTTGAACTAAATTTGCCAAAAGTCAAGAGATCTGACTTTTTTCCTTACCTAGATAGACGATGGAATGCTCGATTCTCATAACTGAAAACGAAGTAAGATTACCACCACTTGTTTGATAACCAATGTATAATCAAGAGTGCAAAGTGCTGTCAATCAGATCATACATAACGTCTATTTTTGATTTGTTATAAAACCTTGAATTCCTGGTGGTAAATATTTGTATTTTGTTCAATTTTAGTGCGAAGTTCGGGTGAATATTGTGGATGTCCAGCTCTCATGAACGAACTCTCTATAACTTGAACTCATGGCAGTCAATAATTTGTATAATTCATGCCATTTCCCACAACAAGAATGATTTTATTGATCGATTTATTACTCGTGGGCTTTTTCTACTGAAACCATACAAATAAATAATGAAGATAGCTCAAGAAATACGATTTTTGAAATTTGACCCCAGGTGACCCCAAAATGACCTTTATCGTATATTCTCTTGACATTTTCGAATTTTAAAAAAGTCAGTTATTGAAAGTTCGTCAAAATACAAACTTAATTCACTAAAAAAAAGTGATTTCACTATTAATTATGATTTGTTTTAGATTTTGACCCCCACAGAGGTCACCAATGACCCAATGGTTAAAATCTCAAACGATATCATAGACATATATGTTTCATGTGCTATGGAACATCTCCACCAAATTTCGTGCAATTATTATAATGTGTTCTTTTTCCAAACCTAAATGAATTCAAAATTTTGTCTAATAAGCCCATAATGCCCCTTCCTGCAACAATGTTGGTTTTGATCATCGTTATTATCACTTACAAGACTTTTACAACTCATTTCAAAAAAGAAAAAATTAAATAGCTCAATAAATACGATTTTTGATATTTGACCCCCTATAACTCCCAAATGACCCTATTGTTCAAATTTTGGTAATTTTGTATTTTTAAAAAAATCACGTGTATGGAGATGGTCATTATAGAGAAAACAGTCACTCAAAATGTTGATTCAGACATTAGTTATGAGGATTTTTGTAATTTGACCTCTAGGAGTCACCACTGACCCCAGGGGCAAAATCTCTAATGATATCATAGCCAAATTGTTTTTATATGTCCTAAGCATACTTATAAATCCATGTCCTAAGGAACATCTTCACAAAATTTCATGCTTGTATCACAAAATGAACAATAATTCCTCTTTTCAATGTCAATGTCATAAAATGAAACATTTGAATTTTACCACCTCACTGCCTCTTCGAATCTCTTGATTCCCATTAAAGATGGCAGTGGAAATGACGTCATCTTGTAGTACTTTGGGTGCATACCGATTTATGATCAGGTCGCCCAGTTTCCCTATCCTTTTAACATTGTGACGTAACACCTGGGCGTGACCTTGAGTCGAATCGTGGTCGAATGAATGAAAATAGAGTAATCACAACGCCCGACCTCTTGAGCTTGAGCGTTATGGGTACTGGTTTCAGCTCGTTTGTTGACGCGGCAAGTTTGATTTAACCCGTAAATCCTATGGTGACGTCAACGCCCAACCAGCTTCTATTTTGGACCTCACCCCTTGTAGTACCAGAGAACGAAGTGAATGACGAGAAGGCTGTGAGCTTGTTACACGGCTTTTTTGATGATGTGTCGTGTCGCATTTACGCCATCTTGTTTTGGTTGATACGATTCGGATTGTGTTCTGTCTACAGAAAGTGTTTAATTTGAAGGTAAGTGTTATGAATTAATAGATTGCTATTAATTTTTTTGACTAACTGATAGTATTCAAGGGTATTTTAATCTCAGTTCTTCCCAACGTCTATACACTATTCGTTATACACGAATATTGTATAGACGTTGCGTTCTTCCCATGATTCAATGCTGTTTCTTTCTGGCATTCTTGCTTGATTTCTCTGAAGCAGTTCGACACAATTCAGTGATTATGTAATCTTGGTTACGGCATTAATTAAATAGTATACAGTTTAATATGTATTGATTGTCCAGTAACTATATAGGTATTATATTAGAGAACCATCAGTAGGTCCACTTGTGGTAGTTTCATACATTGCGAATGCCGAAAGAAGATGCAAATGGCGTATAGCGAACAAATTACATTGTAGTGTGGTCTTGTAGGTACTATTTGGATATGGATATAATACAAATTAAAAACTAGGAAAACGCTTTGCGTAGCGCGTTGATAAGGGAGCATTTGAATTACATACACAATTTAAAACAATGCAAACTGGGGAAGTTATGGGGAGGTCGCAGAGCTCAGAGATACATTATGCAATTCTTATTCTCATCTACACTCATGCTAAGTCATACTGTACACCAGTGGCGGTCTGGCCCGGGATGCCGGGATGCGATCGCATCCCGGGCCCCTGTCGTAAAGGGCCCTTTTTCCCATATTACGGGCCCCTAAATACATTTTACTCTCGTTTTTCATATTTAACCAGCATTTTTACTCATTTTACATACGTTTTTTCTATCTTTACTTTGTTTTACGGGCCCTGTCACATGTTTATCCGGGCCCTTTGCCTCATGGCATCCCGGTGCTTTTCATCCCAGACCGCCCCTGCTGTACACCACACATACTTACTCAACATACCGTAAATACCTAGTTATATAAACTGAGCAGCAGACCAACCACTTTTTCTGTAAGCAACAACATGGCATTTTCGGCCAACTGGATCTCAAAATTGGGAAATCTCACATTGGGGCACACCACACCACACATACCAAATTTGGGAACAATAGGTTACGCCCTTTTGCGAGCTAGAGGGCCGTGAAAATCGTGTTTTAGGGCGGTTTTCATAATAATCAGTAATAATCTCATAGTAGACTGGAACTAAAATCCGGTAAACAGGCCACAGCCTAAACGGCTAAACCAAATGATCTAAAATTTTTACCACATGTGCACTTTTGGCGTCTGATTTAACATCACCCCCATGACTTTTGTGCCGCCATTTTGAAACCGGAAGTGACGTTATATCTCAAAAAATGGCTCGACCGATCGAAACGAATAAGCACTAGATTCGATTCAGACGGTCATTAATAATATGGAATATCCATAGACAAAATGTAAATGTTTTATTACTGAAACCGGAAATGACGTCATAAAATTGAAAAATCAGACTATAATCACCTCTTACTACAATAACTACATATTCAGAAGGCTTATAATGATACATAATATTTTATAAATAAATTATAGGTGGCAGTAATTTCAGCCGCCATTTTGTTAACCGGAAGTGGTGCCATATCTCGAAACAGGCTGGACCGATTGGAACAAAGCTTTCGCTTTTCTTCATGTTATATCATTTAAGCATTATTTAGTATCAAACGTAATTTTTCTTAGTAACCAAATCGGAAATGGCTTCTTTTTTTTAGGGAATTAGTCATTGTTGCTCCGATATGTGTTACTAGTGTGAGAATAATCTAAAAAAGGAGCGATATCCCCATAAAAAAACACTCCTTGTAAAATTACCAGTCAGTCTCTACAACTATAAAAAAAATAGAAAAAATCGAAAAATTCAGCACTGAAAAGTAGTGATATCAAAAAATGAGCCAAGTTAAAACTTAATTTTAAAAACCAAAATATACTTGGCGCATCGCCTTTTAGGGCATTATAGGGTAGGTAGATTTTATGTATATTTCACATCAGACTGACCTATACTTCTAGTTCTAAACCATATATTTGCACGATGCGCCAAGTATATTTTGGTTCTTAAAATTAAGTTTTGACTTAACCCATTTTTTGATATCACTACTTTTCAATGCTAAATTTTTCGATTTCTTCTATTTTTATCTAGTTGAAGAGACTTGGCTGGTATTTTTACACGAAGTGTTTTTTATGGGTTTATTTTAACGGAGTGACTATTTTATAATAGTTATTGTTATTATGATGAGATTATGAATGATTTATTAATATTATTATTAGTTAGCTCATATTGGGTATTTAGCACGAGTCTGGGCTGTATTGGCTCAATCATTCACAATTCATGATTACTCAGTTGGTACTTGGTAGGTATGATAGTTTTTAAAACTGTGACGTCAGAAACCAGATAGCCCAGTTCCCTGCAAGCAGTTCTAACTGATTTGATATTTGATGGATCTGTCTGATGCATTTGAAGTGAATAGTCCTTCATCTAGGGGGAAAATGCTCAAAATTAGGGGCAACAAGTATCATATCATGGTTGGACTCACAAAACTCCAAGGAATAACACCTTGTATGAAACTTTTGACCCTCAGACAATAACTAAATCGGTATCAAATATAATTTAACATTTGTAAACAGTACGTCTTTCAATAATGTAGTCTGGGTATACCATATTTTTTGAGCTTTGACTTATTTTCGAATATTCCCTTTCCCCACATTCACAATGTATGTCCTAAGTTTTTCAAATTTACCAGAAAGGGGCCTCAAAATTATTGCAAACAAAATGGCTATCTTGGTTTTTGAATAGACATTCATTTACCGAATAAAATTGCTTTTGACCAATAAAATATATCCCCGATAAATTTCTAACTGACCAAAAATCCGAAAAAAATAAAATTTTGGAAAGTATGCTACATACCTGAAATTTTGCAGGTGTACGGAACGAATGCAATGATTCATAAAAATGAAAATTTCAGCTTGATGTGATTATCATTTTTGCCACCAGGGGCGCTGAAAGTTTCAAACTTGAAACGCACATTGTTAGTAAATATTGTGCATCCTTAAATTATGAAATAAATCATGAAGGATCACCTTTATTGGCGCAATAAAGATTTGTAAAAATATTGGTGCTATATAAATGTTCTCGTCTCTTATTGGTTAACAGTTTGTTTTTTAATTCTTATCGCGTTTAGAAGTTAAATTAAGAGATATTTTCAAAATATTTATTATTTTTACCCTATGCATAAATGCACATGCATTACAATTACCTAGTCTTGTTTCGGAGTTATAATGTAATTTGCTGTCCCGCTATTGGTCCAAGATGGCCGGCAAGCAAGATGAGCTAGTGTTAAGAAAAAGTGAAGGAAATAGTAAATTTAATAATTGTCCGACTTGTGCAAAAGCAGTAAGAAATGCTGGGTTGCAGTGTATCCAGTGCAAGTATTGGTACCATTTTACTTGCCTGAAGAAAGAAAAGAAGGACTATAGTAAAGGCAAGAAAAGTGATCTCGTGTGCGAGATCTGCAAAAGTAGGGTTATAGTGGTCGAAATTGACAAGGATCAACAGAGTGTAAAGATGATTTACTCAGAGGAGAATCTTACAAGTGTATTGGAAGGTGAAGGAAATGAAGAACGGGAAATATCAAAGGATCTGGGTAAAGGTTGTAAGGAAATTGCAA
Source organism: Leuctra nigra (assembly GCA_934045905.1). Classification (NCBI taxonomy): domain Eukaryota; kingdom Metazoa; phylum Arthropoda; class Insecta; order Plecoptera; family Leuctridae; genus Leuctra; species Leuctra nigra. The sequence continues at coordinate 39,173,483 of OW203763.1, forward strand.
GTGAGCTTGAAACAGTGCTGCAGAAATCGGTAGCGGACATGGATAATCAGGAACCCAATGAAGATGAAGACATGATAAAAAGAGAGAACAATATTCTTAAACGACTAGTTAGGAGCCTGGAAGCTGAGAATAGGTTACAAGCAGAGAAAATCTTGCGCTTGGAAAAGCTACTAGAAGGTCCAGCCCCTGAACGACAAAACCTACAAACATCGGAGGGTAGGACAAGCTATGCTGACATGATCAAGAAAAAGAAGAAATATGATGAAGTTATCATCACTGGAGAGCCTGGAGAAGAGTACGAGAAGGTTAAAGAATTAGTGATGAACAATGTTGTTCCGGCTAAACTGGCTGTGGGAATAAAAGGCATTAGAAAGAGTTCGGAAGGTATCATCATAAACTGTGACAGTGCTGCCTCCAGGGTGAAACTGATCAATGAGGCAAAGAAAAATCTGCCCGCGACTTATAAAGTGCAAGAGATGAAAGTGTGGAACCCGCGAGTAATGGCCATTCATATATGGAATGAAGATTTACAAGAGGACGACGAGAAGCTCGTGAGTGAAATCATCGAACAAAACAATCTTCGGGAGGGAAATGAGAATGTTATGGTAAAAAGGATCTTAACAATCAAAGATAAAAGGTATGTAAAGAAAGTCAGATTAGTTCTCGAAGTAGATCCAGAGTCCAGGGCAAGATTAGTACAGGCAGGTAGGCTCTACCTAGGGTGGAGCGATGGGAAGGTTGTGGATCATGTTCATGTAAAAAGATGTTTCAAATGCTCTGGATTCTCTCACATGCAAGGTGAATGTAAAAATGAGAGAAAATGTGGTCACTGTGGGTACGATCATGACACTAAAGATTGTAAAAATAATTTTTATGAATGCTGCAATTGTATAGAAACAAACAAAAAGCTAAACATGAACTTACCAACGGACCATAGCTCCCTGGATTGGGATTGTAAATGCTACAAGAGGCAGGTAGAGATGTTGGAAAGTAGGATTCAATATGACAGCAAACAATAGCAATTAATGCACTCAATTGTTCAACAATCAGCGGAGGGAAATGTAGTACCAGGTCACGATATATTATATATAAATGCACAAAGCATAGTAAGTAACATTGATGAATTAAGAGATTATGTGACTAAATACAAGTATAACATCATTGCAGTAGCTGAATCACATGTCACAGCAGACATATTGGACAAGGAAATACGCCTCATGGGTTATAAACATGTAAGATGTGACTCACAAAGCCGACACACAGGCGGGGTCATTTTATACATATTAAAATCGTTGAAATTTGTGGTCATTCATAACTCTGCTGAATCCAGTGGGAGTTGGGTGCTTGGAATCAAACTCAAGCTTAGACGAGTAAACATAATTGTATTTACTGTGTACCACTCTCCAAATGCAAACCATGCAGAATTTATTCAATATTTCACGGAGGTAGTGTGCGAAAGCATAATGAACAAGCATAAGGGTACTACAACGGTGATTGTAGGTGACTTTAATATGGATACTCTCAAGCCCAATGCTATCACTAGAAACATGATTGGTGGTATTGAAACGTATGGTCTAACTCAAATTGTAAATCAACCAACTAGAATAACGAAAATGAGTGAAACTCTTATAGACTACATAATCACTAATTGTGACAAGGTTACATTTGGAGTGGGAGGAGGTCCCGGTATTGGAGACCATGAATCGTTCATGATTGACATAAACACTGAAGCAAGACGAGAAAGAGAAGTAGATTTGTACAGTCTGTTTGACTGGAGAGGTTATGACGTAGCTAGGTTTAGAGCAGATCTAGAAGAGCAAGAGTATGATATGTTGGAAACTGATGTAAACCTAGCCTCTCAAATATTTGTTCAAGGTCTAACAAGTGCGAAAGAGAAAAATCTTACAAGCATTTTGAAGAAGAGAGGAAATATAGGGGTCCCATGGATAACTGATGAGATAAGGAAGGAGATGCAGTTGAGAAATAATTATTTTAAAAGAGCGAAACTTAGTCGACTTCAAAGTGATTGGGATGAATTTAAAAGGTATCGAAATCGAGTTCTTAGCATGCTCAGAAAATCAAAATATGATTATTACTATGAAAAGATTGACAGACAAAGAGGAGATAGTAAGGGTATGTGGAAAACTCTTAAGAAACTTGTAAGTGAAAAGAATCAGAAGTGTACTGCAGATGAGATTGTCTTATGCAATGGTAGCATAATATCAGATAAGGTAGACATTGCAAATCACTTTAATACATATTTTTCTGAGAGTGTTGAAGAGATTATAAGTAATATTTCGGAAATAGATATAAATAATATTAGTAATAGAATAGTTGACCAGGTTGAACTTAACCAGTACAACCGAGTGAGTAAAGATATCATCATGTGTGACTTCAAACAAGTTCAAATCCAGGATTTAAATAAGCTAGTGATGGATTTAAAAAATAAAGGAGGTGGAACTCTGGATGGAATCTCTGTCAGATTGTTAAAAGATGGGTATCCTAGCATTAAGCATAGACTACTTCATTTAATTAATTTATCATTAAGTAAAGGCGTATTTCCCAAAAGTTGGAAAGAAACACTTGTAATTCCGGTCCCTAAAGTTGCTGGGACTACATTAATTGATCAATTTAGGCCGATAAATATGCTGCCAATTTATGAAAAACTGCTGGAGCTTGTTGTACACTCTCAGTTAGAGGAATATTTTTATAAAAATAACTTTATTATGACTAATCAATCTGGATTCCGGAAAGGTCACTCCTGTGAAACAGCGGTGCAGTGGATGGTTTCTGAGTGGAACAAACTAAGAGATAATAATTTATCAATATTGTCAGTTTTCCTGGACTTCAAAAGGGCTTTTGAGACCATCGATAGGAAAAGGTTGTTAATGAAATTGCAATATATGTATGGTGTTCAAGGTACTGTGTACCAGTGGCTCGATGATTATCTCAATGAGAGAGCTCAAAGAACTAAATTTGATGGGGAAATCTCAGACACTATCGATGTAAATCTAGGAGTACCACAAGGCTCAGTCTTAGGACCATTCTTATTTTCAGTGTATGTTAATGACATAAATTGTTGTTTAAATAAATGTGTGATAAATGTCTATGCAGATGATACAGTCATCTTCTATGGTGGAAATGATATGACTGATTTGAACAATACATTGAACGAAGAATTGAAGGTAGTGACTGACTGGTTGAGCATTAATATGCTAAAGCTGAACAATAGTAAGTGTAAGGCAATGATGATTGGTACTGGGAAACTACATTATATGAACACAACTGATAATTGTGAAGTTAATATTGTACTAAATGGTGAGTTAGTGGAATGTGTTAAATCATTCAAATACTTAGGTATGTTGTTGGATGTAAATCTAAGTTTTAAACAACATATACTGTACATAGAGAACAAAATCAGAAAAAAACTTAGCTACCTTAGTAGGATAGGTCAGCACCTGACAGTAGCCACAAAACTATGTATATATAACACTATTATTAAACCACACCTTACCTTTTGTATGATTTTATTGTATCAGGCATTTAATACAGATATTGAAAGACTACAGATTCTACAAAATAGAGGCATGAGGATTATTCTGAAATGTAGTATATATGCACCTGTAAATACTATGTTAAAATCTCTAAATTGGCTAAGGATTAAGGATTATGTGTATTTTCAAGGCATGTGTTTTATTTACAAACTTCAAAATGGTCTTCTACCTGCATATTTTACAAACACTGAAAAAGTTGAAAATGTCCATCAGCATTACACGAGAGCGCATAATAATTTTTTTCTAAACCATGTTCATAAACAATCATCGGCCAAATCTTTATTTTATCTTGGGATTCGTTCTTTTAATGCTCTTCCACTTAATGTTAAAAGTGTGAGGAGTCTTAGCATATTTAAAAGCAAACTTTTAGAAATTATAATGACGGAAACATTTATGTTGACATCCTAATTAGATTATTCTATGTTTTTAGTGTGTTAATTCTTTGGTTTGTGTCTTTATTGTGTATCTTTATGTATCTTTGTATTGTACTGATTTGTGAAAGATAGCGCTTGCGCTAAATAAAGAATTATTATTATTATTATTATTATATTCCTGCATAGTTTTATGCCGGTATAGCCATAGGCGTGCGCACGGGGGGGGGGGGCCGGGGGGGCCTTGGCCCCCCCTAATGGGTCAGCCTCAACTAAAAAATTATAAAATGTGGTCCTCATAGTGTCAAAATTTTGATTTAAATGGGTTTAAACAAAAAAATCTCCCTGCGGGGCAGACTGGAGTTGCTCAAATCACTGGACTCAAGTACTGGGTTGATCAAAAACATAAAATTTTCGAAAACAATGCCTATAAAGTACCTTCCAAAAACACGATTTTTCATGAATTTCTAGGTTTTTCCCATACAATTTTTTTTTATTATGCCTCAAAATTGCTCTAATATGATGTATGACCTTCAGAGAATATTTTCTAGGGGGCTTCGCCCCCGAACACCCTTTCATATCAATTTATATTTTTATGTCGTGAAAAAATTAAGTTTTGGGAACAAAATGCACCTTAAAACGTCTCAAATTCATTTTGAAGTGCCCAAAATACTAAAACGCTCTGCCGGACCAGGTTTTGGGATTGTAGTGAAAAGGTGTGTAAAATTAAAAAAAAATGTAAAGAAAGTGCTCCTCAGTATGTCTCAAAATTGATTTCAAAGTGTCAAAAAACCAAAAACCGCCCTGCGGGGCAAGGTGGGGGGCGCGCCCCCCACACCCCCCTTAACCCGTGTTGATTTTTTTCCTTGGACTTTACCCCCCTGTCATTAATCCTGCCGGCGCCCATGTTGGCCCCCCCTAATGATTTCTCCTGCGCACGCCTATGGGTATAGCATTATAAATACCAATACCTACCTATTACCAAGATGTTACTATGTTAAAACTTGCTATTTTATCATTTCCTATAAATGGTGATGTGAGGTACAATTAAATTCATACAGATAATGCCGGTAAAACATGGTAATAGCTAATATTGGTATTAGTTTTTTCGGTCATTAAGTTATACTTCTTTGTGAATCCAGCCCCAGTGGAATATTTTGTTTTGAAATTAACGGAAAATAAATTTTTAGGAGGCCGTGACAAATTAATGTTGTGCTGATCCAAGAAGCAGTGACTGCGACGTTCTATTTTCTGGTTGTCATACCAACCGTTGTTGATTTTCCATTTCCAACAGTCAAATTGTTTCGATTCGATTATTTCCGACACAATAACTGACTATTTGTCTGCCCCTTGATTAATTATTATCGGTTAAAAACAATTTTAGAACATTAGGAAACTGAAGAAAAGGTGACGTGAAATATTATTTGATTATGTGTAGTAAACTTAAGACGGCTGGGTAGTGAGTTTGACCTTGAAGAGTTTTTAATCGATTTTTATCAATATATTTTCCCAATGTAATTGTTAACAAAATAAGGCTTTGTACGAGTATTCAGAACAGATCGATGAAAATAATTCCATAGCTTGTAAAGGTTTATTAGATTTAATTTGTCCTACAGACGTTTAGTGCTCGAAAATTAGTAAAATTATGGCACTAAACATCTGTTGGACTAAATAAAACTAATAACTTATTCCAAACTATGAAATTATTTTCATTGAACTATTCTGAATACTCGTACAAAGCCCTATTTTGTTAACAATTACATTGGTAAAAGATATTGATAAAAATCGATTAAAAACCATTTCAAGGCCATCGCTCACTACTCAGCCCACTTAACCAAATTTGAGCAAAATATATTTAATCAATTTCCTCCGTTTCTAGACAAGAAGAAAACCCCCGAAGGTAATAGAAAGTAGAAACATGCAATTTGCAAGAGTGGCTGATCCGGGACAAAGCTGTTTCACTCGTGCTTCCCTCTACGTGCGCGATTTGCCAATGTCAACGAAGCCATGCTTTTCGGCAAGTTCTCAACAGTGGGGCCGGTACTCTCCATCCGAGTTTGCCGCGACAAGACTTCGGGGAGGTCTTTGGGGTACGCATACGTCAACTTCCAACTAGCTGACGATGCAGCCAGGGCTATGGACGAGATGAATTTCGACATCTTCCACGGAAAACCTATGTGCATTATGAGGTCCCAACGAGACTCTTCCCTTCGCAAATCTGGAATAAATAACGTCTTCATAAAGAATTTGGATAAAACGATTGACAACAAGGCAATTTACGACACTTTCGCAGCTTTTGGTAAAATTCTTAGCTGCATGATAGCTCAAGATGAGAACGGAGTGTCGAAGGGCTATGGATTTATTCATTTCGAAGATGAAGAAGGAGCAAATAAGTCGATTGCCAAGGTGAACGGAATGCTTCTGCTGGGAAAGAAAGTGTTTGTGGGGAAATTCATACCACGCTCGGTTCGAGATCAAATCGAACAGAAGACGACCCGACGCTTCAACAACGTCTTCATCAAGAACTTCGCCTATGAGCTCAACGACGAGCTATTGTACGATCTCTTTAAGAAGTACGGACAGATTACCAGCCATCGAGTTATGAAAGCTGAAGACGGCCAATCACGTGGCTTCGGTTTCGTGGCGTTCAAGGAACCCGAAGAGGCGATGAGGGCCATCGAAGACCTAAATGGGAAGGAAATATCCCAGGGCAGGTCGCTGTACGTTGGTCTACCTCAATCCAAAGTCGAGCGACAGGAAGTTTTAAACCGCAGGATCGCTCGTTCCAATTCCTCCCAAGGATTGAATGTATTCGTGAAGAACTTGGATCTGTCTATAGACGACAGTAAACTGCGCCAGGAGTTCAACCAGTTCGGCAACATCACGAGCGCCAAGGTGATTTTGGACGGCGGTCGCAGCACGGGGGTTGGATTCGTCTGCTTCTCGACCCCGGAGGCGGCGTAGAAGGCGATCCAGAGCATGAACGGGAAGATTCTGGCCCTGGGCACGAAGAATCTGTACGTCACTCTGGCTCAGCGCAAAGAAGAGAGGGCTGCGTTCCTTGCTGCGCAGCCGAGTCATTCGGTGCAGCCACAAGCAGGACATGGTAATTAAATATTCTATTGCACATACTCGCGAATTCTTTCAAGTTTGATTTTTATTTCATGTGAGCTTAATTTCAGTAAAATCTTATCTCTAGGTGTCCATACATCTATTTAGAGCTCCCTTCAATTACAAAAATATATCCCTCCTGGGAATGGATCCTATTAGTGTGTATTCCCAGTGAACACAGGTCGTCCCAGGGACAGACTATTTTTAGGATATCCTAGCCTAAAGTAGGACATCCTACTAGGATGTCCTGGGTACCTCCCTGGGATATCCTAATAAAGGAAGAAGATCCTTTTTTAGGAACATTCTTCCTAAATTAGGCAATTGCCTTTTTTAGGAAGAATTGTCCTAAAAATGGCTGCTACTGAAATCCTATTTTAGGACAATTCTTCCTAAATTAGGCAATTGCCTTTTTTAGGAAGAATTGTCCTAAAAATGGCTGCTATTGAAATATTTTTAATAGTTTCTACAACTGTCAACAGAGTACTCTGCCCTTCGACTTTACAATATAGATTTTTAATTTCAGCATATCTCTTTATCGTTTGTTTTTAAGTAAGTTATATTATTTCCAAAATCTGCCAAGTATTATAAGATATTATAACAAAAAGAGATATGTCCTATTGGATGATAGGAAAAATGTGTATTTCTTTTATTTTGTACTGGAACCTAAGTTGTCACCTTGGAGTCGGAGCCATATTTTTTGAATGCAAACATTGATTACTGAATTAATGAATATGAATAATGCGAATCGTGCGAATTGGTGTCTGTGCAAATAGAATCTGTCTATTAAATATGGCAATTGCATCCCAATAGGGGAAAATTATCTTCCATAGGAAATACCATTCTATTATAATAATAATGAAAAATTATATATTAAATTTGTCATTTTCATCCTAATTTAGGAAAAGCATCTACCTAAATAAGAAAATGACGTCCTAAAGTAGGACAATGTATATCTTAAATTAGGCAGTTTCATCTTAATTTAGGAAAAGTATCGACCTAAATTAGGAAATGACGTCCTAAACTAGGACAATGGATGTCCTAAATTAGGCAGTGTCGTCCTTTTTTAGGAAGGTCCGCCTAATTTAGGACGTACCTGGGATCGAAAAACTTGTGTAATTAGGACACTCTGGGGACACTCTGGGGATCATTTTAGGCCGAGTTTAGGACGGACTGGGGATATCCTACCTAAGTAAGTAGTCTGTCCTGGGGACGTCCCAGGTACGTCCTAGTGTTCACTGGGTTCCCTTCTCTCGTGGTACCATAGAGGTGGTACTACAGATAGTACCAAGTCTACATTATATTTTTTTCAATTCTGAAAAGAGAACAAGTTGAGTTCTCTCATTTCAGAGCTTTCTAAAGCTTTTCGGCCACGTCTCCTTCGGCTTCATTCCCATGTTGCATTATTCTCTCAGGCTTGGCCGACTTCACCGACTTCACCATGCCTACGCCGCCTCCGCAGTACACTTGGCAACAGCGCTCTGAGGATCAAGCTCATCCCTCTGTGCCGCGTTCCCCTGGGGCCTCATTCACAAAGCAGGTTTAGCTCGGATTAGCTCGTAGTCCCATATGAAATAACATTGGCCGTCCCCGGTAACACCGTCAAAAAGTTTTGTGAATGAGGCCCCTGCACTCTACAATTTGTGGGGCAACAATGTCTGCCCTTATCAGCAGCCGCCCATGAGCTTCCCAATGGGTGCAGGAAATGGCGCGAACAACATGCAAGGCAGGGCTAAACGCTCCACCCAAAATCAGGTGAGAACTTCACCACTCCTTTGTTAGAAACCATCAACACTTTTTGTGTAAGTAACCAGATGTAATTCAAATTTTCCTGAGTTTTCTTAAGACATTTTGAATCTGGAAAATGAGATTGCCTTTTACTAGAAACATTTTGTCAAATTAAATCTAATTTTATGTATAGGTACATCACTTCTTTTAATATCCTTATTTTTTTTTCTCTGGGATGTACCAGTGTATATACCTATCGTTTTCCATTTAGTCCTAAAGGTCCATAAAGACTAGTAAATTCAATAAAATGTACTAGAGAATGCCTCCTCATTGTGATCTTGCAAACAAGGCAACATATAATAATGTGTAATTATTTATTCATGGAAATTGCAGTAGATATGCCTGCCTGAACACTTACCATCAAAATCAAGATTTAATCAAGACTTAGTTTCATTGATGGCTTTTGCAGTTTCCCATGTACAAGGTTTCCATTGTTCAATCTTTACATTAATATTCTTCTCTTTCACCAGTTTTGAAATGGTCAACGAGCAGTCATCCTGTTTTTGAAGTGGCCGAGTTGTAGGTACGAAACAGCGGCTTCGCTACTTGGAGAAAGAAGAGATTTTTTTAAATTCTTAGTTACTTGTTAGGAAATCATCGCAAAGATTTTCAGTCACGCCGAGAAAAGCGTATTGTGACAGGATACTTGCGAAAAGAAATGTTCTGTTCATTGATGCTTTGTGTTAACTGCAATGTGGACCATTTGTATATTCAAGACAGTACCTACCTAATGCAAACTTATCGGATATCTATTGTTAACATACAATTGTAATAATATCTTAATGATAATTATAGTGTACAATGAAGTTAGTAGCATCGGTAAAGTCTAGGGGAAATTAGCCATTAGAAGAGTGGCAATGGATGAGATGAGATTTTAAATGTTTTTCCATGTCAATGTGAACTAGTTCGGTGGGTTTGCAAGATCTTATTCTTGCAGGGAATCGCTGTTATGGGAATGTTAAGATCTACATGCTATGTTTATGTTTTACGAGTGCTTATATTGTTATTGTTGTATAATTAGGAAGGGACCACACTAGACCAAGTTGTGGTTTTACTTTTAAAATGCATTGTTCTGCCTTAACAAATTATACTGATATTATCTCTGCAATAATTAATTGATGTAGACCATTGTATATTCAATCTGCTGTGCAGTGCTACATATTTCAAAACTCACATTTTGTAAATTCCAAATTTAAACTATATTTTTAGTTATCATTAAAAATTAAAACAAAAATTAGAAAACGAGTATTACCGAAATTTTTCCTCATAAAACGAAAAAGCTAGATTAGGTATTCAAACCATTAACCAATACTGTATGTGAGAATGTTTTTTTTAATTTACTAAATTGAAAATCGAGATAAAATGTGTATGACAGAATTATACATTGTTTTTGCTGGTCTGTAATAAAATAAAATTTAAACAAAATAGCGTTTTACTACCGGAGACTAAATTTTATTAAGACAGAAATTATCATAATGAATCATAACAATAATTATAAATTATAATTATTGGAAACAACAGTGAAAACAAAACTGAGTAATAACATATTTTGAAACTGATAGAAATGGTCCATTTGCACCAATGGCATGTAAATTGCTACTCTTTATGTGTCATTGATTTGCACCAACAAATAATATTATCAAGCACCTATACTTTCTTTTATTATATCGTTTAGAATTAATAAAAAATGGAAAAACAGAGAAATATCCCAAATAAATGAGACATAAAAAAGTTGTTGGATAAAACCCTCCCATCCCCTCTGTCACACTGTGTCCCATACTGGTGCCCCCCCCCCCCCCCTACCCCCCTGAAGCGTGACGTCCTTTATGATGCACAGCCCAAACACAACGAAACTTTTATTTTATTATTTTTTAGGCAACTTATACTGTCTGTGTACGACTGGTAGTCGCGATAGGGGGCAAGTTTTATCAGGTCTATTCTAAATTTCCTTGTCGTCTCGTTCCACTTGATACGGGCTCACTGCTATCTATTTAACATGGTAGTGACGTGACGCCGTAATTGATACGAGACGACAAGGGAATTTAGAATACCCCCCCAGGACATATAGAGGTGACTATACACCGAACGTAATATTACAAGAATTGATGCAGAAATTTGTAACTCCTGGCAGTGAATGCAATTTTACGGAGATGTCTGTGTCTGCTTTACCCAACATGAACAATATTGAGAAATCAGTAATACCACAAACTAGAAACCAGTGATTTCAAAAAAATTCTCCAAATATGGGTTGTACCTACAGTCTACCTAAATCAAAACTTGGGGACGGCACAAGAAATGTAATGTGTACTTCATGAAAATTAAGGACTGGAAAACCCTTCCCAATGGGTTGTTTAGGGGGGAGGGGGGGGGGAGGAAGCCCCCCAGGAATGAGCGGGTCTACGGGGCGCTAGCCCCTAGAAAATTTTGTCTCTCCCAAATGGATTTGAAGCAGTTTTACATATTTTTTTTTAGTGCTATTCAATTGAAATTTCTTTATCAAAATAAATTTTGTTCAGAAACTAACATTAAAAGCAGGGACTGGAACCCAAATGACATTCGGTCCCGGTTCCAAGATTTTAAAAATATTGGCTCCGATTCCAGTTTCTGAAAAATATAAAATAACGGTTCCGATTTCATTTGGGTTCCAACGGTTCCATCAAATTCAGAAAATAATTCTTTTTTTTTTTAAATCGACTTGGGAACTGCATGCAGAATAGGTAACCAAGGCAAGAAATGTCTAACATTAATTGACTCGGTGATTTTTATTTAAAAATCTCTAAATTGTAATAAACAATTTCACATTTTAGAAAGCAATGAAATAAAATGCAAGGTCATTAATTATTTAAAGAACCTTTGTCGAACCGTTATCGTACCCGGTTCCTATAAAAGATACCAGTTATTTTCGATTCCGCTACCAGTCCCAGATTAAAAGTGCAAAATATTGCTTTCCCCATCATCAGTTTTCCTACCATTTCAAAAGAAATTTGTGTCCATGTATATACATTTTCTCAAGTTGTATTTTAACCTAACTTAGAATTCTTTACAAAGTGGGAAAACTGAAAAGAGACATTATTGTTGACCATGGGTTTGAATTTCCCTTGAATTTCAATCAAATTGATTTTGTCAAATTCACACTTTGATTAATACGACAAAATAACTCCTCTTCCTTGTCAAGTGATCACATGTGGCCTATCCTGGAAGACCCAACAAATGAAACATGTTTGTTACATGCCACTATTTGTAACAAACCAAACAGATAATCAAAAAATTTCATGTGAATCTATAGGACAGAAAACTGTCTGGGAATGTGGGAAGTTGATAGGCTCCGAGGTTTCTCAATAAAACATATCTCATTATGATAATAATCATATGATTTCTAAAAGAACATTCTTTATGTAAGTCCAGAGTATACTCATTATGAAGAATAATGCCACACATACTCATAATAATTTAGCATTTACATAACGTTAATAATATTAATAGATAGGTTTAGGATATATTTTGGATATTTTCTAGTGACTTATAATTCTAAATTCAACAAAAATATTGAATAGGTACAGATAGAACGTAAATCATTTATACAATCGGATTCTATATATTATTTACATCAAAAATAATATGAAACATTGGCAATTCGCCTATACACTTGATTATTTACATGGTTTTAATCACCATCACCAATACTAGAGGTGAATCTAGACTACCTACAATAAACATGACGTCTACACATTCGCTGAAGATTACACAGACAAAATGATATATCAATGTGATTTTCAAGATAACTTCCAAATCGCACTAAATTAAGGAATGTAAGTACGTAATTTACGCATCGTTTAAGTTGCATTACCCATCTTTACTTTGGATGTCTGAAAATAAAGAGAGAATATAATAATCAGGGAACACGATATTGTTTGTTTTGAATAATAGATTAATAATTAAGAAATAACTTACCATGTAAATTCCTACAATCAAACCGAAAAGTCCGATCGCACTTCCGAAGATTTCTACAATGAGAATCTTCACAAATAATGCTGAATTAGCTGCATCTGCCAGTGCAGCCCCAGACCCTAGCAAGTAACAAAATGAACACAAACTTCAGTGCAACGTGTCAAATAATACCTTCAATAAAAATTAGAGGGCGTAACGGATCTAAAGCCTGAACCAAATATAAATTTTCAGTCCTCAGCTTCAAGACATGTGAAAGTGCAGTTCAAGTGGTATTCTAAGGACTTACCAACGATTCCGACGGCGATGCCGCAGAACAAGTTGACAAGTCCGACGCTGATCCCGGCACCGAACATCAGGTATCCAGCCATCCAGTTCTGACTGCGGATGTCATCGTCCATCATTGCCTTCTTGTAACTGAAAGACTGCCAAATAAATGCGAATTAGATAAGAGATTTAAGTCAGTCTCAGTTTATTTTCCAAAATAACAAACTATTTACAATTGAAGACAGTAAGCATATCTGCACTCTGTGAGGGCATGTGGAAATTATACAATTCATTATCTATATAGGGTCTTTGATAATAATAGTAATAAAATATATAACTCGTGTGGTGACAGTGAACATAATTAATGTCGGCTTAAATTTAATTACGTATTAAGAGAAATTATGATATTATTTCACCGTGTGTTCTCATATAAACCTAATTCAAGTTTAGTTAGGCACGGTATTACCAAAGTTAAATTGTGCTGGATTAACTAACTTTTGGATTAAATTTAACGGTTTCATACACTTTGATGAATCTGACTGATTGATCATTTTGATTGGCTGTGCTGCCTATTTAGCCCAATATTTAGTTAAAATCCAGCTCAGATAAATTTTGGTAATACCAGCCCTTATTATGGTTTGAATTTGGCTCGGCCACATCCCTCTAGAAATGCAGTTAAAGGTAGGTACCTACTACAATCCGATGGCCGTAGGAAGGGAATACCTGACTTACTAGATATTTCAGGACTTCGGATCACCGTTTAAAGTAGAGTTGTTTTAAAACGCAAGTGTTACTTTAAAAGTATACCTTTTCATTATGATGTTTATAGATGAAAAAAGTGAATTACGTCGGCAAAGCTGTTTGCTTAATAGCGCTGTATCGGTTAACAATATCTGTAATTGTACACCTATTAAAAACACTAAGATCAGCATTCTGATCCTGATCTAGTCCACTTTATCCTATTAAGGATATTATGACAGGTCTAGTAATAACGTTCTGGCTCAGTAGATGGCAGTACATCCGTTTTCGACCGCGAAATATGAACATGACTTTTGTGCATGTAAAAGTAGGAGATTTAGCCCCAGGCTGTGAAATATAAGGGGTAGGGTGGAGTGAGTCGTCTGCCTTATCGCATCAAACATCAATACATGTCGAGCAATTACGTGACCTTTGCTAACCACTAACAGTAGTAACAAACAACAACATTGTGTTGTGACGAAGGAAGGAATGAATGAATGTGTGAAACAAACCGGCGTAAGTGTTTTATCGCAACCGTCATAATAGATTGTATACGCTCTCTTAGAATTAACTTACTAATATTGACGACAGAAAAATATGCAAGAGAGCGTCTACTTTTGTTTTTTTGGCGTGGTAATATTTTGCGTTAATTTATACATTTCACAAGTTAAATTTTTTATCACAACTTCACATTTGTACTGTTACAGCCGTCAAGAGAGAGTAGCAATTAACTAGAATTAACTTACTAATATTGGCGACAGGAAAATGTTTTTTATTGTGTCTTCAATTAATAAAATGAATTGAATATAACGTACATAGAATCTGCTCCCTGAATTATTAACATGTCATAATTCACTAACGGGGCAAAATTTATTAATAATTTGTTGCGTTGATCCAAAAAATGAAGTATGAACAACATGACGAGAAAATCATTGAAGGGGGATTTGGGATGCTGTAGGAGCTCGCTTGGTTTATGCTTCAAGAGTGCGAGAATAATTTCATTGTCATCATAATGTTCTAAACTGCTGATATTCCCGAGGAACCTAATCGGGAATAATGCCAACGACGAAAATTGAACCCGGCCGTCCTCAATGAGAAGCGCTTTGCTCAAGTTGTCAGGGTATCTTGATCAAGAAGCAACTCTGCTTTGTTGTATGAGTGTATTCAAAAATACGTTTTCGTAAATTTCACCAAACAATTTGAAATACAATTTTAAACAATAAAGAAAAACGTTCTCAATAAATTGAACATGAATTGGTTGAAAATGTAAGGACAGTTTATGTTATGGAAGTTTTATCAAAAAGTAAATATTTTTTAATCAAACAAACTACCTACTATGTTTTTCAAGAAAATTTAAATTTCATAAAATTTTATAGGAAATTTATTGTTGTTACTGGATATTACCAATAATTATATCATAACAAATGTATACATACATCTGAATATTCCACGGATTAGTATAATGAAAGACGGGAATTGCCACATCTTCAGGGGAAAAAATCAAAGTAAATTATATGACAGCTCTTAAAAAAGATAAATACATTTTACATAACTTCCAAAAACCATCAAGGTTCAATACATCTAAGGAAGTTCATTAAAAAAATTATTTTGCTAATGGTGATTTCCGCTAGTTCTGCACTCAGTTTAAAATCTGTATTGAGTATTTTATGGTGACGTCATTTCAGTGCAAACATAGTGCGGCCAGTGGAAAACGCCAAGGGGAAACCTGACATACAATAAAATTCGAAAGAAAAAAATTCATACATAAAATTCATAACATTTATACAAACACATACCTTCATTGAATTAAATTAAATTTGAACTTAAGTTCGAAATAAAGTTTTAAAACAATTCAAATTAATTTTTAATTTAAAAAAAAAAAGTTTTTGAAATTAATTTAATTTTAACTAAATTTAACTGGCTGACGTTAGAAACTTTGTTGATTAGTTACTATCAAATAAGATATATTTCATGAATTGTTTAAAATAATTATTATAATGAATTAAATAAAATGTAAAATAAATATACAGTGTCCTGGGAATCCACCTCCCGACACAAGGTCCTAATGCACATGCCTTACTACCGCATTTGTGAGTGATTGTGATTTGTTTTGATTGCGGGGTAGATATCGAGCAATACTTGTCTCCATGCCCCGGGCTAATACAGGTTTTCAAACTTCACTATCTGACCGCTACCGATTCAGAGCGCCGATATCAGTCTGTGAATTTTCCGTCAAAAATACGACTTTTCACTAAAACGCTTGCTGTATTTCAGAGGATTTTTTTAAATTAATTTCCTCTTGTAACTTTTTCGGTGGTTGTACGACCTTCATCCTGCTTGTGAAAGCATCTCGCTATGTTGAACAGTATTGCCATAAAACTATGTCTAAACTTTTTCAAATTTAATTCGTAACTTTTAAACGGAAATGAATATCTGCAATTAAGAGGGTTCATTGTCTTCCTTAATATGTTTGGCGTTATTTGAACCTATTTGAGCTTTGTTATGACGAATATTTTTCTTGAACGAGCAATTTATAACATTGGTTTCACGCTCAGACGCGAGCTAACTCTCGCCGCCGAGCTGCTGTAATATCCTTAAGACCACTCAAGGGAAATATGGAAACACCAAAATTATATTTATGGCCAACACGATGGCAGACTTTCTCAGTGTCAGAATCAGCAGAGAACGGAAGTTGAAATCCATTGAAGCAATGTAATGTTGATCAACATCAACGAATCATGGCATTGCATGAATAATAAGCAAATTCATAAATCTGTGGCTGATTTGAAAACGACAAATGCCTTTAACGTGGCTCAACCGATCCAAAATTCCAAAATAATACTTATTTTTTGAAATTACCATCATACATTACTTTTTCCAACATTTTAACTATTACATAAGTAAAGAAGAAAAAAACAAAAAAATGAACAAAACTTTAACTCAGGAGGTATAGGAAAATCGTTTCGCTTTTGGTTTATAACTTTTAAAATAGCACACGTTGGTATTGTTTTCAATTTTTTTCCTAGTAGGTACACTCGGCCAAACAAAACTTGAACGTTGACCAAATTTGAATGACTGCTGGTCATGTCCCATAACCAATCAAAGCTTGTTATTATCATTGATCTGTGAGGTCACCTACTAGAGAGAGACAATGAGATCGCTTAGACTGACTTCTGATGGTGCGATCTTACATTTATCAGCCTATCAGATTTATTGAACGTTCAAGTTTTGTTTGGCCAAGTGTACATAGAATGCCCAACTATTTATCAGAGAATACGTTTTTTGTTCAAAGTTGGGAATACATAAAAATTTGATCTTCATTTTAGCCTAAATGTGTCACGAATTTACTTGTCCCCCATAAGATAACATGGGGGAGAAAACTCAATTTATCTCAAACAAGACGTGAAAAGTGTTTAATTTTTTTGAGGGATTGTGCATGGCATGATTATCAATCATCAATAATAATAAGTAGACAAAAAATTATGAAGATCTGAGACCATGCCCCGATTGGCTGAGCTACCTTAAATAAACACAATCTAATCTACACACATGTAGTTGTTAGCATACCAGGGGGTGGTGATCAGGATAAATAAACTCTCTGGTTGGCTGTGCTATAGGGTAACTAACTATCAGGTACCTATAGGTAATGTTTAACGGCGCGTCGACAGCGAGGTAATTTTACACTCTATGATAGGAAGAGGAATCAGATTATGGAACACCCTTCCCCTGAAGAGAGACCTCCCCAACAGTGTTGAAGAATTTAACCAACTTGTTGACAAATTTAATCTGAACATAAATGCCGACTAGTAATAGCAAATATGGAATATGTCATGTCATGTCTATATAAATATGTCATATATATACAAAATTTTAATTATATAAGTAGTGCCAATAATATGTATCTTCAGCCACCAGCTATGGAGACATAGCAAAGCTGTAATGAATAATAAATAAATAAGATTCTGTTAACTTTGTTGAATAATAGGGAGGACATGGGAAGGGCCCGGAGGAGTCCAGCAGTCAGCACTGGTGGGAATGTCAGGCCGGCATGGGGACGGACCGGGGGGAGGAAGGCTTCGGGCCGGTGGGACCCGATTTCAGGGGGATCACCATCTCGAGGGGGGAGGCCGGCCCGAGGGACCCGCGAATTTGGCGTGAGCATGGGACCAGGTCGACTCCGAACTGCTCTTAGTTGGGACCAGCCCGTAATGTGGGTAGGCCCCTTAAGCCCCACCACTGCCTCAAGGTGGCAGTCCATTGGGGGTTAACTAACTGTCAAAACAAATTAGTTGACATATAACTTGACCAGGACATAGTAGCTGGAACAACTGGATGTAATGAATTAGTGGTGAATGTTTCATTAATGTTTAAATGTGAAAAAGTATACTACCTATTAATAAATGAGGCACTCAATACTAAATGTGATGAGTTAATAAATTAAGACCTTTTGCAAGAGTAACAGAATATTGACTAAAAACTGTTTATGAAAAACAAAATAATTAATGGGTAAGTAAAATATCTCAATGACCAAGTTATGACAGAGAATATGATAGATTACTAGAATATGACACACTTCGAGGCTGTAGAAGAGTGACGAAATGAAAGAGAAGAGGCTCGGACATTAGCAAGCACGGGACCAACTCTGTGATGATGGTAGATGGCTGGGGGGTGGGGGGGGGGGGGGGGGGGGGGGGGCGCAATCTTCTAATTTGCAAGCAGAGAATGTTGTGAAAAATACAGTGCTAGGTGATTTTTCATGACTGCTAATCAAGAAATATAGAGAAAAAAAGTAAAAAAAATAAAAAATATTCAGCTACCAAATAGGAAAACATAGGTAATGTGAAAAACATCTTATGATGAGTGTGAAAACAACTCAAATACCTACTTTAAATTTGGGTTAATATTTATTTACATTTTACAACATGTTTGGGTAGGACATTTTAAATATTTCAGTAGGTAAATGCAGTTTGTAATCATTTTTAACTTTTAATGTAGGATTCCATCATTTCCGCTCCTCAAATGATTTTGACCAATTCCAAGATGACTCGAAAGGAATCGAAACCCATGCGAAAATGTTCGACTATGCGAAATGAAGTGAAATATTTTGTTTCATCAATGATAAATTAGCTGAATCCTTGGTGACTCATTTCGGCATGGGAATATTTTCAACAACCGAGATTAGGCTCCCTGATTTTAACAACCTACACTATGCAAATTTTTCTTTAATAAATGAAGCTTTTGAGCACAGTGTTTGTTGTCAAACCTGAAACTTTCATAACAATTCGCTACGTGAACATTGATATCTCACCTCGAGCATGCCTGAGAGAACAATGGCAGTGATGAGACCGTAAATAGCAACAGCTTCGCAGAAAATGACTGAAATCAAGTTCTTGGTCTTGATTCGAGGTGCCTTGACACCTCCTCCGACAATACTGACACCCGTCGTGTGGATTCCCCTGCAAGACACAAATACTCCAGTAAGAAAACATCACATGTTTTAACTTTAAGGACTATAGTCTATAACATTTTCACACTTAATATTATTGGAACATTTCGTCATGTAATCTTTAATAAATTATTTATGTCCTCAGTTTCAATTTCTTTCTTGAAATCTTCTTTAAAAATTGTCCTGACAAAGATTTCAACAGAGAAATCGAAACTGTCGACAAAATAATTTAATAAAGACTAAAAACATGAAGAAATGTCCCAATAATATTAATTGGGAGCAAGAAAACATCATATTGCAATAATTTCTCAAACAATGTGCATTGATAACCGTTCGTTCAGAGCCCAAAATTGATGTAATGTTGGTAGATGTGAAAAGGACCGGAAGTGAATATTCCCCATGGATTTCAGTCTCTTTTTTCTCATTTGTCTACCAGTACAGTACTCCACATAATACGTATCTCCTCTTCCTCTCTCACCACCATTATGATATTCCTGTACCTTAGAAGCAGAAGGGTGAAAGTCATTTTCGAGATAGATACCTACACACTTTTGGAATAAGCAATCAAAGCTATTTTACAAATAGACTACAAAGATAGATACTTATGTGAATGCGCGAGCTATTGAGTGATGGTGGTGGTACGAAAACGCAACAGCGCTACAAGGGGTCAGCGAGCAGTCCAACTGGTGAAAAGTCAAGATCACCAACAGGCAAAAACAAACGAGTTTCTTAATACTGTGAACCTAGCAATGTTTCCTTTCAATAGTGAGTGATGTTAAACTTTGAAAGTGAATGCACAAAATGTTATCATAGCCTTAACATGCAAATTACTTCCTTCTTTCATAGTCCTAGATTCTTGCTTGAAACTATCAATAACTAATTTCCTCTCTTGTGATATCATTCACAAAGATTGGAAATAGATTGTTCAGAGCATTCGAACAAATAAGCGATACGTGATGGAGCCACTTCTGGCAGGAAACTTTTTAGATGCACTTTTGTATTTTGATGTTCGAGTTTCCATAGGGCAGTGAAAAAGTAGAAACAAATAAAATTTAGATTGAGTTACAAGTTTACTTTTTTAGCCATAACAAACAACTAAAGCAAATTTTATAACATTTATTTTCATAAATAAACCCTTTATATCCTCCATTATGGATAGTACCAAAGAATCCACCAGAGGTCAGTCGTGTTCCTTATTTTCTCGAATAGATGTGAGGTGACACCAGCACCACTAGTGTGGGAAGTCAGATTAGAGAGGGATTGTAGGTTAATCTCTTGGTACAATAAGTATTGTAGGCTAGGTACCTATACATTTAATTTCATAGTTTTAGTGGATAGTGTTATTAAACATTGCGTTTATAGCCTTTGATGAAGCGCTCAAGAATTATGTACCTACTAGGTATAACTTGTTTTACTATTAATTGTATGCCACTCTATTTCCAAAAGTACCTACCTACCTACTAATTCCTAATTCCAGAGGTAGGTAAATACTAAATAGATACAGATGAGTGGCTCCTACGTAGATTGTTAGGATACACAAAGGTACTCATACACAAAACAACACAAATATGTAAAACATTAAATAAATAATTCCAGATATATGATTAATTCAAGATGTGATTTAGAACGTTAACTCAAATACCTACCTGTATGATTCTGGCAAATCATATTCAGGCAGTAGGTAGTAGATACCTTTAAGTCTGTGACTACGACTAGTCTGTATGTTGCTACATATTCAGTCATGTGAGATGTTATGAGATCATACTCAAGAGGAACACCCGTATGTAACACACAGGGATTAGCATTCATCTAACGGTTGCAACAATTGTATTTTATAAGTGTGGTAGGTAGTAGGTACAGATAGTCACACAGTGTGTAAACTGTCAGCAAACATCTAATCCAGATCATGCAGCGTAGCCAATAGGAAATCTTTAGTGGCCGAGAGGCTGTCGTCCTCGGTAATAATGATCATCTTTTGTCATTCCAGTGCTGCTGTCTGATAATTAGTCACTTGGATTGAAGGGAATTAATCAAATGGGTGCAACGAAACTTAGAATACAAATCTCAAAAACACAGGTTGTTCAACGAACTTACTAACTATGAAGACCTGTAAGCCAAGAGCTTTCACAGGTAAAAAAATATGGATAGAATAAGCAAAAACAGTGTACATGAGAAATTCAAAAATATTCTAAATTGTCCTTAACTTGTATGCTGAACACTTAGTTCATTGTGTCAACAACGATCAATAATATTACACCGCTAACAAAGTGTTTGTCACTTCATGTCTTAGTACATCGTTCAACTCACATAGCTGCTCCAACGACGGACAGGGAAACTGTGAGACCGATTCCAATTGTCGCCCACATGTATGGACTCGTTTCAGACAAAAACCTGAAAGCAGATAGATTCCATTACAGTGTTGTCCATTACACTACAGTCCATTACAGTGTTACATTAATTTCAAACATGGGTTGAGACAAGACACAAAATATGGTCAGCGTTTAGTTTGAAATTGTGGAATCTACCTACCTACCAGAAACTTTACATTAATAACACATTGAATGACAGTCCAACACTAACAAGAAAAGACCTCTACCTAAAATAATTGACCTGAGGTTATTATTATCTATTGGTACTGACAGATTTTGAGACAGGTAGGTTGGTAGGTACATTGACACAAATTGATAGCAGATCCACTTTCCAAACAGAATAAAGGAGCAGGTGATAAGGCCAACTTTGAATCTGTGTAAAGGTAGGAAGTATTAGGTCAACAGACAACCTATAGTTGTATAAACACTTACCATCCTACGCTGATTCGTTCTCCTTTTCCAGTTAAAATGTAGTAAAGTACTAAAACATAACAGACAAGATCCGAATTAACACTCTGCAGAAAAGATGAATGAATGGCATAGGGTCATACAGACAGTACCCCACATTACAACCTATAATACAGCCGTATTTGAGAATATAAGTACTTACCGATGATGGTTAACGAAAAAGTAAGAGCTGCAGAAAAGGTGTAGGCCAACGTTGCCCGCATTTTGATCCTGAGAATATTGTAATAATTGAATTAATTTCTGACACCCGTCAGCAACACCCTTTCTACAGTGCCAGGTGATCTCGTGATTAATCAATACATCGATCTGATGTATATCGACGGAGCCAAGTATCGATATATCGTTTGACATCGAGAACTCGATGTAGGTGGCGACACTAGTTTGACTTTGAGAGCGGTAATATTTAAAATTAGAATTCCAAAGTTGATTTTATTACTAAATAAGTAATGCAATAGTTACCTACTGGCTACTACCTACAGAAGAGCAGTCTGGGTCTTACTGTGTTAAAATGAATACGAATTGAAAATAATTATATAATTATTCAGTTGTTTTGTATTTAGTTGTATACTTCGACAGTCATTTTGCTCTTTTTGCAGTATTAAGAATTAAAATACATGTGGTTAATTTCATAGTACAAGACTATTCGCACCACTGCGTGCACGCACGACTAGTTGTGTCACGTGTGCATGCACGGATTTGTGCGAATAGCCTTGGCCAAAAAGATTTGCGAGGATAATATTGAATAGTTTAGCGTCCCAGCACGTTTAAATTCTAAAAAACGTCCTGCAGGGCTATTAGTAACTAGGGGTCTTCGCACCCCATGATGAAAACAGTTCCTACGCCCCTGAACCATACGGGGAAATGCAAGGCAGACTTAATGGCAAAAGGCGACTTAATGCCATTAAAAAAATTGGGACTATGATTTATAATGGAAATGATGGACAATGAAAATGACAATGTTTTTGTCCATATCTTGAGTGGAAGTTGACCACAGGAAGCTATCCTATGAATGGGAGTTAAAATAAAAATTAACATTATGCAAATTTTTCTTCTTTATTTTGTATATAAATTTAAAATCTGTCATGACATTGTGCCTACTAAAAATACATTTCACCCTTTGCAGCACTGTTTATTACATTTTATATTTTTATCACCATACCCATCAAAGGGTATCTTTGCACTTACCCTTCTTAATGATAACATAATTGTGTGATTAATTAGATTGGGTACATGCATTTATTGTTTTAGTATTTGGTAAAGACTTAATAATTGCTAATTTTGGGCTTCATTCCTGACTTCTGCTAATATCGTTGTCTATTATTTGCTACTTCCATATCCACTCTTTCTTTTTCTGAGCTGGCTATGCATTTTCGAAGTAGAAGGAAATTGTTTATGGTACATTTCAACAAAGAATTAGATACAATTTTTCATTTCAGAACTATTTTTGTGTGTATGTTTGTTGCATACATTGTCGCGAAGCAAATATCATGTTCACGGAATAGCAAAAGTCGAGCTTGCAACGAACTTAGGTGGCGGTGTAACAGAAGCAAATAAGTGATCAGTTGGCATCATAGAATGACAATAAGCAATCAAGGTTAAGATTCGATGAAGAGCAAGACCAGAGTATGTAACATATAAAGTGATTCTACTCTAAATCTGTTGACTTTATGTTGCACCAAGAGATCATCCACACTCAGCTGCAAGTTAAGCACAGCGTAAAACAATAATTCATAATTTTTTATTCTAAAATAAAAAAAAAATCTTGATGCAGTAAAATTCTGTGATTGCATTTAAGATGTAACGTTATCATTATTACATGATGCTAAGTTGAAAATAAATACTTTTATAGACCATAACGGAAAGTTGCCAGCGCCACCACATGAACTAAGTAAGATGTGTCTGCGCATGCGCTACCGCAAGGTCAAGTGTGTGATACCTCGACGCGGGAACCATTCCCGGCAGCTGTCTCTTGTTAAATTACGAAGTTTTGCTTTGAAATTACAACAGATATGGTAATTGGAAATACAAACTGATAGTGGTCATTTGTCTTACAAAAGGTGCAGATTATTTGAGTGTAAATGTAATACCAAAACATTTCTCCTAATATTTATTAAATAAATGTACAAAATTCCTAAATCTGCTACTAAGAACACGGCGGAGGGGCGGTTTCACACGGATTCCGACCGAGCCAGCGAGGCCGGTTTTAGTACCGAACGAGAGCGCTAGTCATTTCTGTTTTGGTCTATACCTAGTATTATTGTCTCACTCTCAACATTCTCTTATTGTTTCCTTATTATTTGTGCCTAGATAAAAGGAATGTGGAAACTTCCATTCTAAAGATTTTTATAGCATCTTATAACACCACGTATCTGTGTAAACCCATGAAAAGTAAGTGTTTAATTATAAGTAGATAATTTTATTACGAATAGGTAGTTGATGCCACATTTCTATTGTCGAAAGAGCTTTCTGCTTGTATCTTATTTAGTCATGTTACATATGAAATCAGTGTTGAATTCAGACTTTCTTGTGCGGGGGGGGGGGGGGGGGCTATCGAAATTCCCGGGGTAAAACTCATGTCTAGACTAGAAGATAATTGGGGGTTCGGGGGCACAGCCCCCGAGAAAATTTTTCATGAAGGTCACTCATGTGCGATTTGGTTACATTTGACAAATCAAATGTCATGTGTTTTCAAATGAAAAATCACACTTTTTGTTCCAATATCGAAAGGAATTAATTAAGTACACAAATAAATTGCTTAGGTAAATGCAGGTTATTGCACTACACGAAGTAAATCAATTCTTCGTCAATTGTACTACAAGAGTTAATTTACACATCTCAAAAAATAAGACGTTACATATTATTATTTCTTACGTCATTTAGATAAATCATCTACCTAATTTGCTCAAAAAATATTTAAAATACCAGTATAATTTTATAAACCAAAAGTTAACATTTTTTATATTTTGTGTGGAGAAAGATTGACCCCGGGGGGGCAATGGACCACTCACAAGGGGGGGGGGGGGGGGGCTTTGCCCCCCCCCCCCCCCCTCCCCGCAGGTATGCTTGAATTCAACACTGTATGAAATGAACATTTCAATTAATCTTAGATGCACTTAATTACCATTAATAAATCTTCTTGTACACTAAAATTTAGTTCAGTTCGAGATCCATTTTATCTACTAATGGGGTTGTTCACGCAAAACTATTGTAGATGGCGCTGCTGTTCTAATCGTCCGGGAGAGAGCCAATCAAAATGCATCTAGCGGAATGGAAGGTTTTTAAACCTTGACGGGAGTTTGATTCAGAGATCTTGGATTCAGAGACCAACCAATCAGAGAGAGACACCTTTATTGCCGCTAGCGCTGCGAGTGAGAGCAAATGGCAGTGAACAACCCCATTACAGGAATGTAGCCCATGTTATTGTCTAAGTGCTGTATTATTGAACTTTATTAATTAATAAATTGGTAAGAAGTAAGAACATGTACGAAGAAGCGATGATAAAGAAATTATTTACCATTGATTACATATTGTATGTGAGTATTGCTAGTACAACTACAACTACAACTACAAACTAACATTGGATTACACATTCTCAACCAGTTTGTAAGACAATAAAGCTAATTAAAATACCACTGCATAAGATAACATTGAAACAGATATGAAAATCAAAACAAGTTAGGTATACATACTAACAAATACCAATGAATGAGGAATGCATATGTTTAACAAACTAATGTAAGTAATAATATTGGTAGCTATATACCTAGATTGATATAAATCATAAATAAACAAATACCTATATCAATAATTGATCAATAATTAATAAATCATCCCTTCAGTCTCATCGTATTGGGCCATCCTCATCATAGGGAATCATTAACAATAACAAAATTATAGATATATTACTAATAGACATGCTAGTTTCAAATATCACGTTTTTACCGCAAATCCCAGAGTAAACATTATTATCTTGCAAATTTTGTGAGCTATTTTACACAGTAAATTCAGAATTGAGCCGCACATAAACTTCCCCCATATGTCGAAAAAAAGCTTAATTTGTGAAAAGAATTAAAATAAAATATTCTGATTGCTATAACACCTAGTCAAGTAAATGGAATGTATTGATTAGATTTTCAAATAAAAGTAATACCTCAACCTATAGGCTTGTTCGTTAGCCAAGCATGAAGTGACAAGAACTTGACGTAAGTTTACGTATCGATATAATGCTGGTGCTCGGTATCAAGGCGGTTACTCTATAAAAGTGTCTAATGCCGAATCCCGAGTGCTAGCGTTCGTTACAAGGGGGTAAACAATGTTGATCTTTTAAACACCAGCGCCACAGAATTAAACTGTAAACGAGACAAACGAACATACCTAATGGAAACACAATCTGTGCTATATGTACTAGTAAATTACTTGCAACAGAAATACTATTAGTATTTTAGGCTGGTATGACTATATCATTGACATTATATATTATGTAACATTCTATAATAACGAAGATATCTAGGCACTTGATTGTATCACTCGTGCCATGACTAAATCTGTGCAGTTCACACCGTTGAATGAATATTCGTGGGATTCAGTACTACTTGTCTGAAGAAATTAATAAATAGACACCTATTCTGAACTACTTGGTTTATATTAGGTATGAAACAACTATAGATGAAAGAAACTAGGGAACTTGACTTGTAGAAAGTACCTACTGATAAAAGTTTTGCTTGAATGTGTACGTAAAAGTGTTATATTGGTACCTTCCTTTAATATTCCTACTACTCCTGAAGTACATACTCATTCCACAATACTGTATTTTTCAATACTAAAGAGCAATTGACATTGACAGACTTTCAACAATAGTAGAAAAAAATAGGACACATAACCCTTTTGGAATTCGAAATACCATTACAAATTCCCAGCATTTCAACAATCAACATTAAATAGCGTAAGGGAACTGCAAATGTAAAGAATTTGCCACCAACAATTTCAAAGAATGAGCCCACGACCTTTGGATTGCTGGTCCACTGCTCAACCAGTATCATTCAAATTTACAGATTTTATATGCCATATAACTTATACAAGCTCAGAAAGTGCTCGAATCGAAAGCTCGAATCCACCGGTGGCAAAATCATTTCTATATTTGCAAATTTACTTACATAACTTCATCCATAGACTTACAAGAATGGCTACTATTAAGTCTATGATGCTTCTATGCACCTGAGATGTCAGGAAATTTCATCATTAAATACCATATTCGAATAGGAAATATCAAGGGCAAAAATATACATTGCATTGAAATCACGTTTCAATGCAATGAAATTTCATACAAATATGAATACTGTGTTTTGAAATACGTTACGAGGAATGAATACAAGCTCGATGGATGTAATCGAACGATCTTCGAACAGCTTAAAGAAAACTCTTCACTTGGTCAGGAACTTGGGACAGATGGAGCAGCACTGTTGGTCGTCCTTGGGGTCCGGCATTCGTCGCGTGTAGACACGGATCTGCTGGCGATGCACTCTGCCGGAGAAAAGGTCAACGCATCACACAATATGTCGCAACAGAATCTGATCTGTAGCGCTCTCACATGGTAAGTGGGAAGACAAAACTAGGAATTGCAACTGTCCATGATCAATTCAATTTTACCTAAGTTATTGGATCACAAATATGAACATTGTTATATATTATTATGAATAATATCACTGAATGTTTACAATAATTATTCGTGCAAGGCATGCAAGGATTAGGTAGGCTGTGAGCAGAAAGGAAAGTTACTGAGGTAATAAATTTGAGCAGAAGATGTCAAACATTAGCAACAGAAAAAACAAAAAAGACCTGCAAGTTAAGTGTTAATTAATAAAGAAGTTAAAGTTAAGGAAAATCGCAATAGTTCCCGCCAAACACATTGGAGAGCAATGTTTCCAGCAGAGGCAAAGGTTGGGACAAGTGCATACGGGGTTTAAAATGGTAAAAATCAATCAACTAATGTTAAAAACAAAAATTATAGATTTATTCAGTCTCCAAAAGGCTTCAAATAATTTGGATTATTTCTAATGATTTTGACAATCTAAAACTCAGCTAAATTGTAACAATTTATTTTGATACAATCTTAGCGCTTGGCAATGCAACTGAACACAACTACTGATAACCTTCATCAAGATGGATGACCATGAATGCGGGGGATGTGGAAGGAAACTGCACTGTACCTGATCTTGACTTCAGTCTCGTCCTGAGGTTCTCCGTCGCAGTTCCAGGCACTGACTCGATGCGAGGTACGATGCGTGGCGTTGGGGGCCGAACCCAGTGGTCGGAACGTGAACTCTCGTGCTCGGTATATCTCCACGAACGGCAGACCAAACTACAGGCAAGGTACAAACAATCAGCCATTACAGTGGAGAGGGAAGTAGGAAAACTTTCCATGTATGTATCTTTTTTAAATGAATGTTAGGAAAGAAATATCACAATTTAGACAACTGTAACTGACTGTTTTATCTCAGCAGAAAATGTTACCAACATCTTAATATTTCAAATAGGTATGTATTATTAGTGTTTGTTTACCCACCAATATTGCACAATGACAAGTAATGATGTCTATTAGTATATTAAATAAATATACAATCCAATGTTAAATGTATTACTAATAGTAATACAATAAATATATAACATTCTTTAGGAAAGAAGGTAATAGTAGTGTATACCAAAACAATAACACTGTTGTGTCCGTGGTAAGGCCAGATGATGTCGGATTACAATGTTAAATAAAAGATGATGATGAATACAAGAAGTGATGTTTATTAGTAATAATAGCAAGGTTAATGGTAGGTCAATCCCTGAAGAGAGGTAGAACAGAAATGAGGCAGAGTGACTGATTGAGATCTGGCAAGTGGAATCCTAGCAAGGTCGTCAGTAGTACCAACCTCAGGTTATCATATATTTGAGGGTGACAGTGTGAAGTTAGCTATGTAACAGTCCTCCCCCTAGTTGAAATTGAAAATTATACATTTAGTACAATATTGCAAAAAATACATTGTACAAAATTGAAAACAGTGGAAATTGAAATGCAAGAAAATAAATCAGTCTTCCAATCTTCTTGGACGCTTCTTGATTCTGCGAGGTCTGGCCCCGCGGAAGTCTTGAGCGGTCCGGTCTGGGATTTGTTCGGCTGGCTGCTTCGGCAGTCGAGAAATCGGCTTTGGTACTGGCTCTGCTGGTTGCTTCTCCAGTCGGGCGAGTATCTGGTCGATGTGTCGTGACATCAACCGTCCATCGGTCGTAGTGACTTGGTATGAGAGTGGACCGGTCACCTGTGTAACGATGGCCGGTAACCACTTCGGTGCTCCCGTTACGTAGTTCCTCACTGAAACAGGTTGCTGCAACATAAAACTACGGGGTTTTAGTGGCATGCTCTCTTGAACTGGTAGTGTCTCTGGATGAAGTCTGCTCCACAAGGTTCTCGGTCGGCGATTCATGAGCATCTCGGCTGGGCTCTTTCCAGTGGAAGCTCGAGGCGAAGTACGGATCGCGAAGAGTGTGGTGTTCAGCTTCGATTCCCAGTTGACTATGTCGATTTTCCTCAACATCTGCTTGAGAGTTTGCACCATTCGTTCAGCTTTTCCGTTCGTTGCAGCGTGGAAAGCTGCAGAATTTCTCCTTCGAATTCCACTAGCAGAAAGAAAAGAAATGAATTCCTCTGACACGAACGGTGTACCATTATCTGAAACGATCACGTCAGGTAATCCGTGGGTGGTGAAAATCCTGCGCAAATGTTTGATTACTGTAGATGTGGTCATGTTTGGAGTAATGACAATTTCAGGCCATCCTGAGTAAGCATCCACAACAATGAGAAACAGTTTCCCGTTGAACGGTCCTGCAAAATCGATGTGTAGGCGCGACCATGGATTCACTGGCGTTGTCCACGGATGTGCTGGTGCTTTCGGTGGGTTGTTACGTAGTGATTGACAGATCTCACAACTTCGTATCTCCTTCTCAATGTCGTCGTCAAGATGAGGCCACCAAAAGTAACTGCGAGCAATCGCCTTTGTTTGGACGATTCCCTGGTGAATGAAATGTAACATGTCAAGTATTTGTTTGCGAAAAACAGGTGGAATTACAACTCTGCTTCCCCAGATGAGACAGTTCTTGTGGGTAGAGAGCGATTCTTTGCGAGCAGCATACGGAGCAAATTCTGTAGGCAGTTTGTCCTCAGGCCAACCTTGCAATACGTATCTGTATACGCGGGTGAGTAGGCTGTCCTGTTGAGTAGCTGTCGCGATCTCGGTAGCTGTGATGGGCGATTCCGTGTTGTCCGGAACCTCGAGCAGGAAAACATCAGCTGGTGTGATCACAGTCGACGTGGTGTCAGGTAATGGCAACCGGCTGAGTCCATCGGCGTTCCCCATGGAAGTTCCAGGTCTGTACTCGAGATCATAGTTAAAAGAATTCAATGTTGTTCCCCATTGCAACATTCGTGGTGACATGACCTCTGGTGTCTGCTTATGAGGGTTGAACAAGCCCAGTAATGGCTTGTGATCCGTGTAGATCACAAAATGACGACCATACAAATAATTTCTGAACTTGGTCAAGCCAAAAATTATTGCTAGAGCTTCACGGTCTATCTGCGCATAGTTGCGTTCATGTTTGTGAAGTGTGCGCGATCCAAAAGCTACAGGTCTTTCAGATCCGTTGTCCATTACATGCGAAATAACGGCCCCCACGCCATACGGTGAGGCATCACAGACAAGTGTCAGTGGTCTTGTCGAGTCATAGTGTGACAATACTTGATCTGATTTCAACAAGTCTTTAGCTTTATTGAAAGCGTTTTGGTGAATAGCTGACCATGTCCATACCTTATTGGTCGAGTCCAGAAGCCGGTGTAATGGTTCTAACACGGTAGCTTTGTTTGACAGGAACCGCTCGTAGAAATTCAGCAGTCCTAGGAATGCTTGTAGAGATTTTTTGTCTGCCGGTGCTGGCGCGTTTTGTATGGCGTCAAACTTCTCGGTGGTGGGATGTATGTCTGATGCATCCACTCGGTACCCCAAGAAATGGACAGACTTCGCCACAAATGAACATTTGCTGCGTTTCAGCCGTAGTCCTGCATCTGAAAGTTGCTTCAACACCTGACGTACCCGAATCCAATGTTCGTCCAGGTCCTTCCCCGTGATGAGGATGTCGTCCAACAGAACTGCCACTCCCGGAATTCCTGCCAGGAGAGATTCCATCAGTCGTTGGAATAGACCAGGCGCTGAGGCTACTCCAAAAGCCAGACGATGACACTTTAGCAGTCCCTTCGGCGTGTTGAGTGTCAGAAGGCTGGCAGACGCGTCATCCACCTTAACCTGGGTGTATGCGTTCTCCAGACCTAACTTGCTAAAGAATCGGCCTCCAGCTAGTGATGCAAATGATTCACTAGCAGTGGGTAGAGGATAGGTATCAGTCTTAATTGATAAATTTACTGTACCTTTGTAGTCGCCACAAAGGCGAATAGATCCATCGGGCTTGACCATTGGAACTATTGGTGTTGCCCAGGTTGAATGAGGAACAGGTTCCAGAACCCCCTGTTCGATCAGCTTCGTCAGCTCAGCATCAACCTTCTCTCGAATGGCAAATGGTACCGGTCTACTTTTTAAATAGACAGGTCTTGAGTTGGGTTCTATTTCAATGGTAGCTAGCGGTCCGTTATAGGTCCCAGGTGCATCAAAAATTGTCTCGTACTCACCCAGGTTTGGTATCTCCTGGTGATGAACCCCCTCTATGTGGATTCCGAGTGGCTCGAACCAGTTGCGGCCCAGCAAACTCGGCCCCTCCCCCTCTGCTACTAGCAGTGACAGGGTGTGTAATTTGCCTTTGTGCTCAACCGTTACTTCTGTTGACCCCAGAATTCGGAGTCTCTGCTTGGACCATGTCTGCAGAAGAACGGCTTCTTGGACTAGTCGATGGTGTTTCGGCCAGACCTTCTTGTAAGTAGATTCACTGATAATGGAGCGTGTGGCCCCGGAATCCACTTCCATCTTGATGGGATGCCCATCAAGTTCCAAATCGACGTTGAAAGGCGCGTTGTTTACGCTGGGTTTCTTGTCAACTGCGAGCACCATGTTAGCAGAATACAGATTGACATACCTCGCTTGGAAAGTCGTCGGTTGCTTCTTGTTCTGCTGCTGCGGCTTCTCTCTCCTCTTCTTCGCGAAACAGACGCGTTGTAGATGGCCTACCTTTTGACAGAAAGTACATTTTGATAAAGCATACTTGCATGCCTTTGATGTATGCTCACCACCACACCTGTAACATGTTGTTTCCACAGGTTTGTAGGTAGTCTGCATCTTGTGCAGATTGCCTTCAGGTGTACTATTCTTCACTTCTTTCATGGCTGAGGCGCTGTCCCCAGCTGTTTCCGCCGTTATTGCCATTGTATGGGCTTGATGAAAAGTTAAATTGATCTCTCGTAAGAATCTTAACCTAAGTGCTTCATCTTTAACCCCAAAAACCAATCGGTCCCGGAGCATGTTATCAAGATCAAGAAATTTACAATGTTCTGAGGCCGCCCTTAACCTAGCTGTGAATTGAGCCAGGGATTCGCCCTGTTCCTGTACACATTGGTTAAATAGATACCTCTGCAGAATTTCATTAGGTGGCGGACTGAAGTGATTAGTCATCTTCTTGATTATTTCATCAAATCCTAACTCTGTGGTATCAGATGGACTGCAAATATTCCTGAGTGTAGTGTAGGCCCATTCTCCCATCGAGGTCAGAAAAATAGCTTTCTTGAGTTTTACTTCGGTGATTTTATTTGCTAGGAAATAATATTCCATCCTTTCCTTGTATATTGGCCAAGAAGAAGATTTATTGAATTCTTGCAGCTTACCGTATGTGTTGCCGGCCATGTGCAGATTCCCTTTTTCTTCATTTTCCTCTTTCGGCATTGTGTGACAAAATTATTACTCAATATTAACAAAATATAATGCACAAATAATTAAACTCTTGAAATATCCTCGTCGCCAGTTGTTGTGTCCGTGGTAAGGCCAGATGATGTCGGATTACAATGTTAAATAAAAGATGATGATGAATACAAGAAGTGATGTTTATTAGTAATAATAGCAAGGTTAATGGTAGGTCAATCCCTGAAGAGAGGTAGAACAGAAATGAGGCAGAGTGACTGATTGAGATCTGGCAAGTGGAATCCTAGCAAGGTCGTCAGTAGTACCAACCTCAGGTTATCATATATTTGAGGGTGACAGTGTGAAGTTAACTATGTAACAAATACAAATACTATAAATAGATAGAAAAGCCACAAAATAATTTTCCTGATTCATAATTTTCTGGAAAATTAATATCTTTACCAACTGTATTGAAATTGAACATAAAAGGATACATACCACACTCTTCTGCCGATCGGAACTGTTGAGTGTGAGCAGAAGTCGCAGATTGTTGAAATGGTTGGTGTGTTTGATGAGTAAGACATCTACGCAGCCGTCGCCGAGATGGCAGTAGGGCGAGAGACCGTTGGGACTCTGTATGCAGGCGCAAGACACGTTCGCCCCGCTTATCATGAAGAACTTGCCTTTGATCGTCTTTGCTTCGGGCAGAGTATCGGAGATCTCTGTACAAACAAAGAAACTCATTACTTAGATATACAAGTTGGAAAAGTTTACATAAATTTCTCGGAAATTTAATTTTGTATCTAGTTAATATCAATGGTGAATTATAATAAACAGCTTTGAGGAAATGAGACAAGTATTTTCTGCATTAATCAATGTCACACATGCTATGTACATCATAAGGTTGTGAGCAAAAGTACACTATAAAATATAAAAGGTGTTTGAAATAATTTGTCAATTTCAAAACTCTCGCCTCGCAAGCGATAGGTCCCACGTTCAAACCCCAGTTTTGCCAGATATTTTCACTTTGCAAATCCCTTTAAATCATTCTGACTCCAGGACCCTTATTTAATATCCATTCAGGCTTTGACTTCAGTGGTGGACTAGCATTGTTCTCCTAGTCCAAGGCTAGTCCCGCAATGTTATTGACATAGCTATGACCTGGACTTCAAATGACCGGACTAGTGGTTTGTGATATTAAATAAGGGTCCAGAGTACCTAAGTTTTCTATAAAGTAAACCCAGTAGGTATCTCAAAGTCAAAACTATTATTAGATTACTGTCAAATCAGTTCCCCCTCCAACCCTCAGATCTTTGCCATTACTGAATATATTACATACAAAATGGCTTGACATATTTTATTAACAAAAATAAAATTGAAAAGTAAAAACATCAAGCCAGTATGGTGTTAAATGTCTCACTTAAGTGATTTGATTTGGAACTCGAATGATGATATGATGGCAAGTAATACGACTACGAGCACCATTTTATATAAAATGTGTGAAAGTTTACAGTACACTAGAGGTGAGCGCGTGAGTGATTTTTGACTCACGCGCGGTCACGTCACGCGGCCACGTTTTTCACTCACGCACACTCACGCACGTGGGTTCTGCATTTCACTCAAGATCACGCACACTCACGCAGGAAATCTTATGGACTCACGCACACTCACGAATCACACACTCACGCACAGTCACTCACGTTGATAACTACAAAATCTTATGCTTCGTTTAGGAGGTCCCTCTAAGTCAGATTCTCAGATTTTTGATACACATCTTAACTCTTTCTGTATCTGTACAACGAACTGTTGAGTCAAAATGTGTAGCTTGAGTAATGCCACGGACTACCTTTACATCTCTTTTCTGATACCCGATAATAAATAAATATAGGTACAAATAGATATGCATAAAATATATAAATTTGCTTATCAAGGGTCCCTTTAATTTGAACCCCAAAATGACCATTCCTGGCCAAAATGCATAGAAAACTGTTGAATGTAAAAGTTAATAAAATCATGCCCCGCACGGCGTTTTTTTTATTTTTAACGTTATAGAAACTAATTTGGGACATGTAGGTACATGGCTGCATTACGGGTAAAAATATTAATTAATTTAATACAAAATAGTGAACAATTATATTATAAAAAGTCTCTTATTTGGCGATGGTCAGTGAATATGACCCAAAACTATTTCAACCATTTCAATATCCATTGTTAACCAAAAAAGTGCTTCCATAGAACAAATAAAAAGTAACCCATGTAAAATATAAATATCGATGAAAATAAAATCGCCTTTTTTCATTCTATTACTTGCTATTACTCTACTTATTTTAAGAACAATTATCTTTAAGAATGAAGAAACTCTGAACTGTGACCAAGGGATCACAGTTGTGAATATTAGTCACGCTTGGCACGCGTGTCATGATTCACGCGTGACCAGTAACTTTGCACACTCACGCACGACTTTTAGCAGTGGTGTGCACACTCACGCACACTCACGCTAAAAGTCGTGAGTCACGCGTGACTCACCTCTACAGTACACTGACTCTAAATGCAATTGTGAAATAAAACTAATAGAAAGAATGGTTGGCCATAAGCAACATCATTTCTCTGATGTAGTTTACCTGGTTGCTGCTCGTCGTCGGTGATGTGAGGATCGCTTGACTTGCATCGCTGACAGTTCTCCACGCATCGGGGGCCGGACGTGGCGCTGCTCGGATCCGCCAGAACTGTCACTTCGCCCTCGTAGCCTTTGTTCATCAGGAAGGTCTTGAAGCCTGACACAAAGTTTACAATATTAGGAAGGATTATTTAGGATTTCAAGTGTAGGTACTTAAAAGACAACAATTACAGTTTTTGCACTCTACTTTACTCTACAAAATTATGGACCAATTTTTCAGAATGAAAAGAATGAATGAAAATTATTCATTCATGTTTCTAGATGCTCATTCCCTTAAATATGGAATAGTTCATCATTCTTATCATTAAGAAATTCATCTTTTCTAAAATGTGCTTGTCAAGCTAGCAGTTTTTAAGTTGATTTTTGATTCTTGAAAAGTAAAGTAAAGTAAAAAGTATTTAATCTTTATTGAATACAGCGAGGAAGTAGCGCCATCACCATTCAGTGATCTGTTATTAATTATTTATTTATTACATAATTGGCCTTCTGACGTAGGTAGGTACAGAAACAAGTGCAGTTTAAGAGTCAACAGGACTCGCAGAAAATTTCGATTCCGATGTAAAAAAAATCCTAGAAATGCATGAAAATGCATTAGCTCTGGGTTGTACGCAGTGTTGGGTAGGAACGGAACGAAATAGTTCCGTTCCTAGGAACTAGTTCCTTTTCTTAGGAACTATGGAACGTCTTAGTTCCTTTTTTCTAGGGAGGAACTATGGAACGGTTTAGTTCCTTTTTTTGAGGAACTGTAACGATTTTTGCTAAGTTCCTTTTTTTGAACTTGACTGTACTTTTACTACGAAAAACTGCACTCCTCTAGAAGCCAGATATTTGTATAATTCTGTCAGAAGTCAGCTATTATAATTTGGCATCTAAAAATAACTCAAACCAGTCGTCGCCTACCCATACACAATCAATGGACATCTATCTACCTGTAGTCGTGTGGCCAACCCTTCAGATTAAATTTCATTCCTAGTAATGACAGTGCGCAGCCACACAGATTTCAGATTTCAGATCGTCGTCTTTTTAGCTTTTACTTTGTTTCCTTCCTCACATTTCCTTTCCGATCACTGTGTAGGACACGATCACATCGCCACTGAATTTTAGTTTTTACGAATCTTTACATCTCTCATAATCTTTTCAAATCTGCTGTGATACAGTGATTCGATTTTAAATTTTTAATTTTTAATTTGCAGATTGCAATTTTTAATGTTCCAATTAAAATTACACCTCTCTTTAAGAAGGAACTAAAAGGAACTAAGTTCCTTTTATAAAGGAACTAGGAACGGAATAGTTCCTTTCATTATTGAAGGAACTGGAACTGGAACTAGTTCCTTTTTTCGGCAAGGAACTTGGAACTGGAACTAGTTCCTTTTCAAAAGGAACTTACCCAACACTGGTTGTACGTGACATTTGTGACATTTAATCGTGTGTTGCATGTATTTATTGCATGTGTATTGCATGTATTTTAATTCAAATATTGAAAATCACAAAAAATCATAAAAAGGTGGCCCCTACTTTCTTCTTAACGGCTTAACTGATTGTTTTCAAAATTTAACAGCATAGAGATAAAGAGTAAATCTGTGTCTCTAGTGATCGAAAAAAATAATAACAAATGTTTTTTCTTGTTTTGAGGAAGTGCTAACATGGGCAATATATATGAGTCTTTTTGGCACCTCTGCCCAGAAATAACTAAACAAAAAAAATAACTTAAGGGCCACTGGAGACACAGATCTACTCTTTATCTATAACCTGTGAAAATTTGAAGACAATCGGTAAAGCCGTTAAGAAAAAAGTAGGGCCGCCTTTTTATGCTTCATAAAACATGGATTTCACCAAGTATCGTAGACTCTTAACAGTATTTATGATATCAGTAGGTAAATGATCAAGGCAGTAATAATACAATAAGTATTTTGGGAGCTAAGTTAGTAGTACTCTTAGGTGCTGAAAACAACTTTTATGATGACATTAAATAAAATTCTAGCAATTGTGTTCTACTTTGTTAATTAAATATGTTTTTTAAATTGTATACAAATTGCAAAATTTGGACTTGATAAAAAAAATTATTATGCACAATTACGTCCAAAAGTTACTCTTTTTAAGCCCACCAGCTGCCACAGTGCCACAAGAGAATTCTTACCACATGACCCTCTATCAAAAAATATAATCAACAAAGTTCTGGATGGGGATTTTATGATCAAGTTAGTCTGTAATGAAGTGGTGTACCTTCTTCCTAAAAATATTATATTTAGTTTGTCACCTGAATAGTCGTAACGTTTCGGTCCCATCCAGCGAAGTTTCTCGCTATCAACGCAAACATCGCCCAAGAACCCGTACGATATGACGCTCGAGAAGAACCGCATAAGTTTTCCGTTGTTGTGTACACTGCACAAATCCAGCCCCGTACTGTCACCTGTAGAGATAGACATATTGCAATGATGCGAGGGAAACCCATTTCAAATGTAGTTGTAATACCTTAAAGTCCCGACACACTCTCAATCAACTATCAAGAGCAGAGTGAAGAGCAGCCCTCTCATTGGCTGACAGCGGTCACGTGACCTTATTTGCCTCACAGCTATTTGCGCATGATCGAAAAAGCTGAGAGTTACTTGGGTGTACTGTGTTTACATAAAATTAATTGAGAGTGAGAGAGACATAGTGATTGTCAACCTCTGACCTTCATGCTAGAAATAAGTAATCATCACATTCAACATTTTACATATTCATTGATTCATATGCAGATGAAACAAGACAAGGTGCTTCAGTCTCCATTAAAAGCCTCATGATTGTAATATTATAATATGGCTTAGATTAGAAATTAAGTATGTTTTGTACCTCCCAGGTAATTCAAGAAGTAACATAAGAAGTAATGTTTTAAAATCTTCTATTTGCATTCTTCATAATCACCTTTATAATAATAGTTTTTAGTATTGTATAGAAAGTAATTGTAAATATCAATATTTTTATTTTAAAACCAATTAACTTCATTCATAAATATTTCATTAGTTATTAATTTTAATGTATTTTATATTGATAAGTAAGCTGGATCTCAATGGTCAACCATGTATTGTGGACAGCAGTCAATAAAATTTGAATTTCTCTCAAAGGTTTTAATTTACCTTTGTTCGTTGGTTCATATTTAATCTTGACTATCGGTATTTAAGAGTTCTCCTTGATTTATGAATAATTATAATTTTTTAAGATGCCAAGATTATGTATTTGTAGCTGCTAAAAGGTACAGAATCAAAGGTGCAAAGAGTCGGTGCAGGCGGTAATGTACTTAATTTTTATTTGGAGATACAGTAGATTCTCATGGCCAACTGTCCTGACTGAGGTATATTTGAGGTTTTCCTCAGTCAAGAGGCACATGTTGGGAATGTCAAGTAAAAATAAACCAAGACTTCCTCATTCCCAAATTCTCCCTACCGTTTCGTCATAAACTCATCATCTCCCAATCTCCTTCATAATGACTTGAGATACTTGACAAGAATAATTATAAAGATAAATAAAGATAAGTATATAAATATAAGACAGAATTATATGATTTGATGAGTAAAGTGAAAAGTATCTGGTCGAACCAGGGCTTGCATCTGGGATCTCTACCAATCAGAGCCCTGATTCAGCCAGATATTGTTCACTTTAAACATCAAATCATATCCTCCTTCATAATCGTCACAGACGTAATATGCTGTTGGGTTGTCTATATCATCATGATTGAATTAACTACTTACCAAGAATGATATGAAGTATCGCTGTCTGCACTTGGATCGTGCCATGAAAACAATATGCCATCGTGTCCGTACTGCCGCCTGGAATGACACCGAGTTTCAACATCGGCACAGGAATCCTCGCCTCCACATCGTTGATGTCGACTTCGTTATCTCTCGCGGACCGCATCAACAGTCCGTTGAACACTTCGGCAAATGTTCCGTCGCCTCCGATGCACGAAACACCGTCAAATTCGCTCAAGTCTCTTTCCATCAGTATGTCTCGAGCGTGGTCTCTTCTCTCCGTGATTATTGCTGTTGTGTTGATGCCGGCGATCTCGAATAACGGCTTCACTTGATCCTCATAAATCTTGAGACCTTTGCGTTTCCCTCCGAATGGGTTTACGAAGAGCAACATTCTTCGAGGGCGTTCTTTCATTCCTGTGAGCAATAAGACATTTCATTAATTTTTGCATATCTAGGTACCTGCTTGAATTAAATCTACTAAGTGTTTAATGCTCTACAACTATATTCTGTACTGTCACAAAAATTGATGTGAAGTTTAATTTTAAAATACAAGTTCTGAAAGTTTGAAAACCTTTTTGGTCAAAAGCGATCAAGTGTTTCTCATTTATTTTGAATGAGGGAACTTCATTTTGAAAATGAAGTTTAAAGTTATTTTGAAAAAGTGGGTGCCTGGATTGCAATTCCATTTGCTGATATTGCTAACCACTCATTCTCGTCGGGAGTATTCCCTGAAAAAATTAAGATTTCGATTGTGCGACCAATCCCCAAGAAAGATAGAAAATCAGAATGCTCCAATTATAGACCCATAGCACTGTTAACATCATTTTCAAAGATCCTGGAAAAGATAATGGCGGTCAAACTCATAAAACACCTAGAACGTGTAGGTATGCTATCCCCTGATCAACACGGCTTCAGGAAGGGACATTCAATGACAACGGCAACTTTCCAGATGATACTTAAAGTAATGACGGCGCTGGAGATGAAGAGGAAGCCAGGAGCCATACTATGTGACCTATCCACAGCCTTCTCGACAGTCACTTCGTTCTCTGGGTAGCTGCCTGCCGACCGCCGATGCAAACTATGACGTCATCGGGTTCTTGCACGCTCGGGAGCGCTACTCCCGGCGGGGTGGCAATAAAATGTACTATTGGTTAGTTCATTTTATTGCCACCCAGCCTGGAGTAGCGCTCCCGAGCGTGCAAGAACCCGATGACTTCATAGTTTGCATCGGCGGTCGGCAGGCAGCTACCCAGAGAACGAAGTGACTGTCGAGAAGGCTGTGGACCTATCTAAGGCATTTGACTGTCTGAACCACAAGTTGCTACTGAAGAAGCTGGAATGGTACGGGGTCACAGGCACAACGGGACTTTGGATGACGTCGTATCTCTCAAACAGGAAGCAGCGTGTGGAACTTGACCAAGACGTTCGATCTGAACTGGGTGTGGTCAAGTGTGGGGTTCCCCAGGGGTCGATCCTGGGTCCTCTTCTGTTCTCAATCCTAGTTAACGATTTAGCACCTAACATAACAAAGAAAAACCCTATGAGGAAAGTGGTGCAATTTGCCGACGACTCCAGTGTAATTGTAGAAGCGGACGGCATCGAGAACCTGGATACAGAACAAAAGACTACCATGGAAGACCTCTGCAATTGGTTTGGCCCTAATAAGCTCTGCCTAAATCAAGAAAAGACTCAAGTAATGCTATTCCCTACGCGAGGAAACAAGCTGGAGATGCCATTGCAAGACCTCTGCAATTGGTTTGGCCCTAATAAGCTCTGCCTAAATCAAGAAAAGACTCAAGTAATGCTATTCCCTACGCGAGGAAACAAGCTGGAGATGCCATTGCAAGACCTCTGCAATTGGTTTGGCCCTAATAAGCTCTGCCTAAATCAAGAAAAGACTCAAGTAATGCTATTCCCTACGCGAGGAAACAAGCTGGAGATGCCATTGCAAGACCTCTGCAATTGGTTTGGCCCTAATAAGCTCTGCCTAAATCAAGAAAAGACTCAAGTAATGCTATTCGCTACGCAAGGAAACAAGCTGGAGATGCCATTGCAAGACCTCTGCAATTGGTTTGGCCCTAATAAGCTCTGCCTAAATCAAGAAAAGACTCAAGTAATGCTATTCGCTACGCAAGGAAACAAGCTGGAGATGCCATTGCAAGACCTCTGCAATTGGTTTGGCCCTAATAAGCTCTGCCTAAATCAAGAAAAGACTCAAGTAATGCTATTCGCTACGCAAGGAAACAAGCTGGAGATGCCATTGCAAGACCTCTGCAATTGGTTTGGCCCTAATAAGCTCTGCCTAAATCAAGAAAAGACTCAAGTAATGCTATTCGCTACGCAAGGAAACAAGCTGGAGATGCCATTGCAAGACCTCTGCAATTGGTTTGGCCCTAATAAGCTCTGCCTAAATCAAGAAAAGACTCAAGTAATGCTATTCCCTACGCGAGGAAACAAGCTGGAGATGCCATTGCAAGACCTCTGCAATTGGTTTGGCCCTAATAAGCTCTGCCTAAATCAAGAAAAGACTCAAGTAATGCTATTCCCTACGCGAGGAAACAAGCTGGAGATGCCATTGCAAGACCTCTGCAATTGGTTTGGCCCTAATAAGCTCTGCCTAAATCAAGAAAAGACTCAAGTAATGCTATTCGCTACGCGAGGAAACAAGCTGGAGATGCCATTGCAAGACCTCTGCAATTGGTTTGGCCCTAATAAGCTCTGCCTAAATCAAGAAAAGACTCAAGTAATGCTATTCGCTACGCGAGGAAACAAGCTGGAGATGCCATTGCAAGACCTCTGCAATTGGTTTGGCCCTAATAAGCTCTGCCTAAATCAGGAAAAGACTCAAGTAATGCTATTCGCTACGCAAGGAAACAAGCTGGAGATGCCATCGCAACCAGACGCTGCTACAAGTACTAAGTTCCTGGGACTGGTTGTCGACCATCAGCTGACCTGGAAACCGCACATTTCGGAACTGAGACTGAAGCTATCTAGAGCCAATTATGTAATAAGAATCCTCACCCGGCAGTGCAATTGGCAATCGGTACGCTCTGCATACTATGCGTACGTACAATCTTTATTAATGTATGGTGTTATCTTCTGGGGCAATGCTCCACACAGCGGCAATATCTTCCGAGCTCAGAAGAGAATAGTGCGGTCAATACTGACTTTAACACCATGGGCCTCGTGCAGAGAAAAATTCAGGGAGCTGGGATTTCTTACCCTAGCTAGTATTTATATTCTAGAGATTGGCTGTTTTACGGTCAGGAACATGGAGCTTTTCAGCCTGAATGAGCACGCTTATGACACAAGAGGAGCGTTAAGACTCCGTCATGAATACTGCCGACTGCAATCTACATCTAATGGCGTCATCCAGGCTGGAATAAGAATTTTCAACTCTCTACCTGACTCAATTAGATCTCAGAAAACAGACTTAAATAAATTTAGGATAGCATTGAAATTGTTTTTAGTTAGGGAAAGTTACTACAGTGTAGACGAATTTTTAAACCGAAGTAACTTGCGTTAGTTAAATAAATATAGACATGGAAGTATTTCATAAATACTTTTAATTAATTAATTTTACTTTGACATTGAATTGTAATACTATTTATTACTTTCTAAAATTATTCTAGTACATTTATATGCTTATGCTTTTACTTGGTTGACTTGTGATATGTGATATGTATCTTGTTTTATTTAAGACTGACAATGCTTATACAATGTACCTATTGTGAAAAAAGCTGTAATAAATACAATACAATACAATACAATATAAAACTTCTTACCAAATTAGAAGATTATCTCAGAATTAAATGAAAATGTAATCTCTCTGAAGCTATCTGGGTTGGGGCTCCAGAACTTTAGGGGGCCTAAATATTCTTCTAGTGATTTATTTTCATTAAAAGTAAATCACACATAAAAACATAAATAAAATCACCACCAAGAAATTCAATGTTACATTAATCTTTCATTAAAAAGAATAAATAATTGAATAACTGGAATGAATATTAGGCACTGATGTATCTAGGAGGAAATTGCATAGGTAATTAGTTACTGTCACACAGGTATTGTAAAACAATCTCAATTCCAAGATTTCTGGACTCCGTACCTAGTTTTAATCATTATGAAACATGACTCGATCAAAAATAGATTTATTGCGTTAAACTGAATCAATGACCCGCCACGGGTACCTACATAATGAGTTAATGGATATAAATATTTTCTTGGGGGCCTGGCCCCTGAACCCCCGGCTATCAAATCAAATTTATTTGGTGTCTAGAACCCACCAAACTGAAGATTTTTGTAAAAGAAAGGTTAAACGAAACATTTCTTTCTTTCGGGGTAGTGGCTGGTGGGGGTGGGGGAAGGGGCACGTAACTACAGTATGCCACTGCTCTCCCTCAGCTTAGTGTCTACCATAGTTCTTTGCTTTCTTGGGTGTGTACCCAAGAGAGGTGTATCCGATTATTGTGTTGATTCTCTTCATATATTTTGCTTCTTTATTTTGTGTTACCTACGGTTTCCTCTCATTGTGCTTTTCTCAACTGTCATTTTAAACATTTGTTTAAATGTCTCAGATTCTTTTGTGGCTTACAAAAATTACTAATATTACAGCAGAAAAAAATAATATGCTGCTGAAATCATTGAATATTACATTATTATTCAAAGCTGAAATAGCCGTATTATGTATAAGGAGGGCAATAAAAAAATTAAATCAAACAAGACAATGTACCCATAAACACAATCTACTGCATGCAACCCATGGTATAGTAGGTAGGTACCTACCTAGAACGA
This sequence comes from Leuctra nigra, assembly GCA_934045905.1. NCBI lineage: Eukaryota > Metazoa > Arthropoda > Insecta > Plecoptera > Leuctridae > Leuctra > Leuctra nigra. The sequence goes on from OW203763.1 coordinate 39,217,613, forward strand.
TATTACAGACTGAGTTGTTACATCATGACTGCAACTGAACAATTTCAACTGTAGTAAAATGTATTTATTTATTACATGTCTCACAACTTTGGACAATATAAGAAACAACTGCATTGTATTTGTACTAATATAGAAAATCAACATTGCACAAGTATTTGTCTCTTGTCCGGATGTTGACAATGATTGACAATGTCAAACTAAATGAGAGGTTCATTGCTCATTTGTACAATACAGTAGATAATAGGAATAGAGTACTGTGATTATTACATAAGTATCCTTCAAATTCAAACTGACCTTGACCATAACAAATACAATAAACTTTTAATAGTAGATAGGGTACTTATTAAGGTAATTATTACGTACCTATTGTCTGTAAGGTTATATTAGTGGATTATAATAAAGATGATTATAATCACTAATCAGTAATAATTATGTTGTGATAAACTGCAAAACAGTTAATCATTATAAATGTGTGTTGGTGATACTGATGGGTGAAGTGAAGACTGATGAATGATGGTATTGATCATAAAGTTACACAGCGGTAATTTTTAATAACAAAAGGAAATTGGTGTAGTTAGTAAATTACCTACAATTGTTAATTTCGTAATATAGTTGGTTGGTAAGACTTATTTCTGTTGAGGGATTTCAGAGTAAAGTGAATGACGAATTGTTAGATGTTGATTTTCCGCTTTTTTAAAAACTTTCTACAGCTGTTTTTGCATACCATGTGGTCACTTTAACATTAATTAGGTATATGACGTTAGTCAATTATTTAATTAGGATTTATTGACTGAAAGGTAATAAAATAGTAGCAATAACAGCACACCTGCCCTTGAGCAGTATTAGCACGAAAATATGACTAAAAAAATTAAAAAATAAAGATAATTATGTACACTCGACAATTCATAAAACGGTATTTGAACGAAACAGATTGGCTGATGGTCAGGTTCATTGACAATCAATCCTTGTTATTATCAATGAAATCAGAGCTCACCTACTAGATGTAGATGACGAGTAAGTATAGACTCCATCAGATGATGCCATCACATTTTTTTCAGACAATCCATTTCTTTCAAATACCGTTTTATGAATTGTCGAGTGTACCTATGCTGTTTTCTGCACATTTCTGCTAAGGTAAACATTCAGTTACAGTCCTTCAAATTGCAGTATAGGTAATTAACTTTCCGAACATTAAAAAAAATTAAATTTTCCGTCTCACATTTTTACGAATTGTACAAGTTCAAGCTTTGAATATTTAATCCTTACCGTAAGGATGAAATATTCAAAGGTTCAAGCCTCCACTATTTGGACATAACACCAGCTAGGTCTCTCATCCTACACAGTTGTCATTCAAATTGCCCAAATATTTCACACTAACTTTGAAAAGGTATTATTAACTTTGTATTAGACTTTGTCACATACCTAGGTACTTTTCCAAATGATCAAAGTTGTCATAGAAATTCATTTCTAAATTCAAGTCTGTCAGATTTACCTGGATAACTTTGACAACCCCATAAAGTCATAACAATTATCTTGTACTTACTGCTGGTAACAAGTCAGATTTTAATAATTATGAAATTTGAACCCCCTTTTGAGTCCGTTTTTGAAATTAAATGTAGGCCTAACCACAATGAACATTCTAGGTCCTACTTATTTTTTATGAGCTCTTCCTATGATTTCAAATGAGTTTACTTAGGGCCCTCTTTACCATTAGTTTAAGCTTCAGTTAGTTTAAGCTTCAGTTAGTTTAAGCTCCACTTAGGGAAATATGGTGTATTACCATTAGACAGCTTAAATAAACTGCAGTCAATGCGGCCTGAGGTTAATTTAAATTGAGGAAATATGCTCCAGAATTAAGTTGCAGTAATGGTAATTACACCAAGTTTCCTTTTAAGTGGAGCTAACTGTAGCTTAAACTAATGGTACCTAATCCTGGCCCTAAATCTGTGTAAGTACAATCTCATTATTTTAGTTAGGTATCACGATTATAGTATAAATACCGAGTGGCCCTAAAAAAACGTCCAATGAGCGAGACAACGCTGTGACGAAACTACTATATAAATTAGGCTGAAATTTTGACATGTTATAAAAAACATTCCAAAGTTTGATGTGTGAAAATGTCCAAAACATTACTTTTGCAGGAACAGTTACAGTCAAGGGTTACAGTGCTCAAATAGCCTGTGTCCAGAAAACGTCCAATGGCCGAACTCCGCTTTTTCAAAACTACTGACGATAGGAAGCTGAAAATTTCAAAAAAATTTCAGAATAATGTCAAATGTGACTATTGATTGTGTTAATAACATTGGAATCAATGACACGAAAGTTATGGTATCTTGTCGAAGATAAATAGAATATCCGGGACTCTGGAGATAATTTCACTAGTTTTATTCACATCTCCGGCATTTATGGTTTTAAGCTGAACTTCAGGATACCATAACTTTTGAAGTTTTGTTCCATTGATTCAAATATAGTGAAATTTTAACACAATCGATAGTCACATACTAGGTACCTATTTTGAATAAAGAAAGAAATTTTCGGTTTGATATCGTCAATAGTTTTGAAAATACGGTGTTCCGGCAATTGGAGGTTTTCTGGGCAGGCTATTTCGAGCTCCGTATAATCGACTTTTCCAAAACGAAATTCGAACAGCTGTAACTTCTTTCCTACTAAAGTAAAGTTTTCGAAACTTTCACACATCAAACCATAGTATGTGAATAATATGTGAAATTTTCAGTCCGATCAGTTCTCAGTAGTTTGATCAAAGCGGTGTCTGGCCAATTGGATGTTTTTTTGGGGCCACCTTGTAGGTACACCTATATTAACTTCCTATTATAATTAAATTAAATTTAGTAATAAATAAAATTGTAAAGGTACACTAATGTCAGATGTGTCAATTTGGTAGTTATAATTTGTGTCAATAACTCATCCCTTCCCTTCTATCAGATTCAGGTTACATAAACAAAATTTAAGTAGGTAGGTAGCAGTGTAATCTACAAGCACATTAGCTTAGCTGTAGATGAGAATGTACCTACACCACAATATAAATATGAATCTGAAGTAATATCATTCATTATATCACTACAATCAAGATGATAATTTATCACTTTCAGTCTAGTCACTCAAATTTGATGGCCAGCAGATTTCATTTTACAAAAAAGCATAGTACCTACTCAATTGTTAGTAGATATGAAGTGATATCATTGACACAATCTCAAGTAGTCAATAACCTGGAGTATGATAAGGAAACTTAATGAAACACATTTTGTTTATCTGTAAACTACATGTGGCATGCATGCATAATTACAATATACCTATACTACCTATTTGAGAACATGCTGCTTATACACAGCATTAAAAATGTTTTTAATGAAAAAATAAACAAGACGAAGCAATTAAATTTTACTTGTTGCATAAAATATTATGCAATAATATTAAATAGATGGTGGATGTAGGGTCAGGCCAACAATAGGAAGAGAGCAAATTACAAAGTATTAAGGGCAACACATTTTTTCCCGCCAAAAGTCGTTTTGGAGCGGTTTTAAAGGGAAATACGAAATATAAATTGCCATATTTGGCAACGGTTATGAATATCGAAAAAAGCAAGAAAGACATGACATGACATATTGAACCTTTATCTACATTTTCATCGCTTACACTCATAACTTTACTCATACTATGTCACGTGGTCAGCATTGGTCGGGCACGAAAACGCTCCGTTTCTTGTCGTCGCTCAAACGGAGCGTTTTTGTGCCCGACTAATGCTGACCACATAGTAGGAGCTAAGTTATGACAGTAAGTGATGTCAATGCAGATAAAGGTTCAATACATGTCATGTCTTTCTTGCTTTTTCAATATTCATAACCGTTTGCCAAATATGGCAATTTATATTTCGTATTTCCCTCTAAAACCGCCCCTAAACGACTTTTGGCGGGAAAAAATATATGACCGGCCTTAAGGATGACAGCTAACTTACAGATCTGATAATGAAAAGATATTATAAAAAGATACTATACCTATCAGCACAATCAGGAAGCATGCTATCTTTTATTATTTCAAATATATTACCTAGATATTAAAATTTATATTTGTATTATTTTATTTTATCTTTTATGTTCAGGTTTCATGATCAGGTTACCTATTCAGGTTTCAGGTTTTATGATAATTTTCAAATGTTTGTTTGTAACAAATCTAGCAGGACTGTCACAGATGCAGCTATTTACAAAGCATTCAATTGGCATAAATTAAAATGAAGTACAGCACATCAGATGCCTACGTACGTAGTACCTACCTACCTCATTATGTCATTACAAAATGAACCTACACTAGGCATTTTGCATGTTTTAAACTGTAATCATTTATTATCAAAGTTCCAGGTCTTAGTTTGGAGATTAATTAATAAAACTTAATTGGACTTTTCACAAACTCTTTTATTTATTTATTTATAAATGTACCTAATAGGTAGGTACCTACTTCGTTATATTAAATAATTTCATTAAAGTAGACAAAATATTGCATTTATAAATAAATACAAGAGTTTGTGAAAAGTACAACGAAGTTTTATTAATTCATTTAGGTATAATTAATATCTTCAATATCAATCAGATTAAATTCCTACAAGGACATTTACAATGTAGGCTGTGAATGTGAAAATATGTTTATAGATTATCTCCGGAAATCCTCAAGTTTTACAGTTTTAACATGATGTAAGATAGGTTACATTGATGTAAGTAATGTTCAATGCACATTAAAGTAGGTAGGTAGTCAATTATTGAGTACTAAGGTATACCTACTACTTAATTCATTCATTCAATTTGTGCAAATTATACATAATTTTTAATTGGCTATAAAACTATATCTTTGTGGGGTAGGTCTTTTAAAATAAATTTGGGGGCTAAGTGGCTTTGGAGCCTTTTGGTTAATGGGCCATTTTTCACAATTTTCCAGTTTTTTCACTAAATTTCGGGCTCCGGGCCGGGCTTCCGGGTAACTGGGCCTTTTGGGTATCATCCCAGTCCGCCTCTGAACAAGCTGAACAGATAATAGAAAAATAGTTTACCTCTTAAATAGTTCTGCAGTGTTTTCACCCAAGATGCGACTTGTCGTGAATCAGCTTGGTTGAACACAATAACTTCATGACGCAGTTTATTCGGGTTGCTCGTTCCCCGCTGTACGAAATGTATTGTGAAACTGTTGTGTCCTTGTCGCATATTCCCCGGTAAAGATGTACTGACAGCGACAGGTTCATGCGTCGACTTGTCAGTACCATTGACATCGTTATTAACACCGCCCGAAGATTCATCGTGGCTACCGCAGCAGACGTTACGGTTGTAATTGTGGTTGTAATAGACTCCCAGTATATTTCTTGCCGAGAGAATGTTACTAACTGTAACAAAGAAATTCCTAAGAAATCCAATAATCTTTCAGGCCCTACATGGTACTAGGTATGTGTGACCCTATGTGTATGTGTATATTCATGGCCCTAAATGTGACAAAGGAATGAAAATGTATTTTTTTTACAAAAATAAATGTGAAGGAATTTAAAGGGCACCTGTAACAATGATTGACTGTATGAAATATCTTATAAATCTTATTACCTAGTGTTTTAAGCAATTTGACTTACTGTAAGGTGTATCAGTTGTCTCCCATGTAAGAATACCACGATGAAAAACAACTTTGTAACGTTTTTTGGAGATGACGAAGTAACTTAACAGCACCGTTTTGTCCATTGTATCATTGTCTTGTTCTAGCCCCGACATCGTTAATAGATGTTGGAGGATATGTTACACGAAACGTTCAAAGCATACAACACTATCAGCACATACACTACTGACACACTGGCGGTGAAATCACATTATGAGGAACTAAATAACTAAATGCTAAATGGAATGCGAGAGAAATGTAAACAGGACAACAGACAGGACAGTGGCGCTTTCTGTAGGATTGAAACATACGTTACTGCCACTCAATTCTTCTCATTATATATAATTACGGATATTTATACAAACCAAGTTGTATTATAGCTCTTATTATTGTTTAGTTTGGAGCATGCTGTATTTACAAGAACGGCCTAAATACAACATTGTTGTATAAATGTCAAACGTCAAAATCACGTAACCATGAACGTACATACGTCGCCATTTGCAAATTCCAAGACATCACCGCCACCTTGAGTCGACCCCCGCCAATACAACTGCATTTGAATTTGATCACCAATGAGCAGGGCAGGGCCCTGATTCTATAATCCTTATGAAAGCAATTGCTAAGCGGTCGCAATGGAGTTATAGAATCCCACCTCAGTGAACGATTACGATACAAAAACAAAAGAATTAATGAAAATTATGAGGAAGGTAGGTATAGGCTAGGTATACGAAAATAATAATAAAGGGAATAGTTATTTAGCAAATAACCTCTTGCAATAGCCATAGCATGCGTCTTACCTAAAGTAAGTAAGCGCACTAATTGAACATTTCATTTTCAAATTTAATTACAAAAATGTGTACCTACATTAGTGGTTACTTTGGCGGCGGACGAGGGCAGACGCGTCCCCCCACTCTTTTTCAGGGTGGACGCCGTCCATCCACTTATTTTCCATGAAAGTAAAATTGTCTTATTGTGTAGAAATCGCGTAGAAAGGCACTGAAATTATTTCTAAATTTCAAAATTTTCCCAGGGCTATGCGCCCCAAACCAGCATTGTATTGGGGGGCCCTCCCACCAAGCCCCCAAGGTTGTCGTACGTAAAATGTGTTACCCCTGACAATAGCCGAGCGTCCGCCCACTTATTATTTTACAAATTGACCACTTAGGGCTAAAAAATCAAGTTAATTTAAAAACTAAATGAATAAACTAGGAAAACGCTCAGTGTAACGCGTTGATGAGCGAGCACGGGTACGTGCAAATTCTCGAACCGGAAATGCGTACACAACGCAAAGAAAACATATATACATCCATATTTAATTGAAATATGATCACTCAATCAATAAAAAAGTATGATTTTCATCGAAACTTGAAAATAGCATCTAAGCACCCTGGTAAATATAGCAAATCAGATTCAATTCAAGTGGCACTGGAAAACATATTACTTTCGATACTTCATTACTGACAGATATTAAAAATGTAAATTAGTTCATACGTTCTTAACTGATTGGGATGAAAATTTGTAAAATAAGAGACAATGTTGTTCTTAATGATCATGCAAAATATGAGTTTGATCAGAATTATCGAAGACCGTTTTCATTTTTCAGCCTATCAGGAGATATTTATTTAAATTTTAACCAACGCATGGATTTCAAAAAAATTAGGGTCTGCAAACAGAGAAGGTTGTCTCTACATGTGTGCAAAATTTCAGCTCGATCGAAGAAAAACTCTGACCTGTATAGCCAAAATATGAGTTTGATTAGAATTATCGAAGACCGCTTTAATTTTTCAGCCTATCAGGAGATATTTAATTAAATTTTAACCAACGAATGGATTTCAAAAAATTTACGGTCTGCAAACAGAGAAGGTTGGTTTTACATGTGTGCAAAATTTCAGATCGATTGCTGAAACGGTGCAACCTGTGTATCGGTTAATAGCAGAAAAAAAAAAAAAAAAAAAAAAACAGAGGTCCGTGCCAAACGAGCCAAAAGGAGACGCTCGCTTTGCTCGCTCAATAAATCATTGCTTGGCGCATTGCGGCAAGACGATAACCAACGAAGATAGGAAGGGAAGAAGACAGAAGACGTTAACCTGTGCAAATTCGATAAATTATAATTACTTGATAGATTTTCAGAAAGATTAAAAACGAATGAACGACCTTTTGAAGATCAATAAAACGTCCTTGACTCATGAAATCAAAGTTTCGGGATAATTAATACTGTTTTGTAAGTACTGCTTAATTGTTGCCTTAAAATAAAAAATAATTATATTCTAGTGCATAGTGATGGCCATAGTTCATTATTTTATTAAACCAAATTTTAGTTTTTTTACCGAGTAAAAATGGTTAAATTTGAAAAATTTGAAAAATTCAAAAAACAAACAATAACATAATTGTTAATAAGGATATTTATTTTGAATGCAAACTGTTTCATTCACTGATAACGATCACTTGCAATTACATATTTAAACAAAATTGAGCTTTCAATATAATTTTTCATCAGACAAAATTCATTATTTCCTAATATTATAATATTTCCTATTATTTTCCCATTATTCCTATTCCTATTCTATAACTATTATTCCTATTTCCTATTATTTCCTAATATTTCCTATTATTTCCATTATCTTATGACCATCCTTATAATTCCAATGAAAAAAAAATTAACTTTAACACCATTAAACGTTGAATGTTTTCATTAAACATTTAATTACGTCCTGAATTTGAAGGAATATCATAAGTAATTTTATTCAAAATGTAAGTAAAGAGCTTAAAATATAACATCTGACCAAAAACTCAATTTGCCAAGAAATATGACTTCACCCTTTTTCATGCGTGCAAGACAAGGCTTTTTTTGGTTTTTGGACACCACGTTATGAGGTGTATTTTGTTGAAATATTCAATATTTTTTTAAATATTGCACTTTGGGGGGGGGGGGGGAGACATGTTTAAACCTGCCCCGCAGGGCATTTTTTTGTTTTTTTGACACTTTGAAATCAATTTTCTTTAGTTTTTTGGTTACAAAATGAAACTATACGTAAAACCCCAGAAAATGTGTATGTTTTCCTGACATCCAGGGGAGGGGGCAAACGCCCCCCCCCTTGCCCCTCCCTGCGGACGCCCATGCTTATAGGTAATTACGTTCAAGCATGTACTACAAGGAATAATGTTTACAATACGAACTGATTTGCTAGCTCAAATGAGCAAAATCAAAATATAATGTGATTGCGTTCTTGCAGATTGTATAGCGTTATGTGCGGTAATTAATTAGATGTTATTAACTTCAATATAGGAACGAATTAACATTGCATTTTTTTATAATAATACAAATAATTATGGGCTGCCAAATTTGTTAAACTCATTTTTCCCAAAAATCTTTTTTGATGGAAACACATTTGCTCAGGAAAACAATGGATATTACCTCCCTCCTCTTACGAGGATACGGGTGATATCCCCCCATCCCCCACCCCTCTACAAGTTTAAAACCACACTTGACCTTACTGGTCAAGGACAAAACTGCATTGAAAACTGAATGTGGACCGTGTCGTCTGGACTATAGTAGTTTTGATATTTTGAAACCTATAAAACTTTTCTTCAATTATAATTTCTTTATTAAAGTTTGTTTCCTAATAGGCATAATATATTTCATATTCTTTCATTTTCTATTTTATATGAAATGAAAGTGTTTTAATATTTTTGAAATAAAAAATGAACTTTGTCTCTACAACATAATTAATATATCATCACAGACTGTTGCACAATACTTGCTAAGCTGCCAGCAATACTGTACAAATTGTGTGTGTTTTTTAAAATAAATAAATAAATAAATAAGTAAATTATATTTTTGCAGATTGTTTGTTGAAAAGTAGCAGTAAAGTAAAGCCCCATTTACACGGTGCAATTTCTTGTACAACTTCTGTACCACACTTTTTGAATGGAAATAAGGTTTTAAGTTCTGTGACAGAAAGTTGCGTCGTGTAAATACAAAATTGATGAAAAATGGGAATGTGACACAGACGTTGTTCAAGAAATTGCACCGTGTAAATGGGGCTTAAGTAAACGCCAAATAATATAATTAACATTAAAATTCCATTGTGTTTTCAGTAACTTTATTATATGAATAATGTTTTATTGCTTATCTCCATGACGTTCTTCATCCATCAGTGCAGTGCAGCATTTGTTAAACTACCTATGGTTTTGTACGGAATGCTCACAAGTAACATCAACGTTGAAATTCAATGTTGCTGTCCTCCACTATGCTCGGTTTTGCCGGTGAAGTTGGGGAGAATTACTAGCCGCTCCCCAGCGTTATGGCGGGCTTGCTTTTGACCAATCAGAATCGTTCTAGAAGAAGCGATTCTGTCCGGACCTTGCGCGCTCTCGCTGTTCAGGGAGAACGCCAGCCATTTTGTGAGATACAGGGCGGCCGTAGGATTGTATGTGCATAAGTTCGAAAGTTCTCAAAGATTTTTACTGATTATTCACAATATCAGTCATCTACGATGGCTGATGTGCATGCGGTGGCGATTTCTCAAGAGGCTCTTTCGGTTGCACAACTGGAATTAGGAGGAAATCCAAATGCTTTAGCCTTACGAAGGCCGTTCGATCCTGTGGCACATGAGTTGGACGCTAATTTCCGTCTGACACGTTTTGCTGATCTGAAAGGATGAGGGTGTAAGGTTCCTCAAGAGGTTCTAGCGAAACTCTTAGAGGGACTACAGCAAGATGATAATAATGCCCAGGACGAACATGCCCATTTCATGCACATGGCTATTCCGCGTATCGGTGAGTACACATTTTCTTTCGGCTTTGGTTCACAAGTGCTGCATGGAATTTAGCTCTAGTCTACCGGCATCATGGCCGACAAAAGGTTCTACATAACTTGCCGATTTGTTCCTTGCAATAAATGTTTTTACGCTTTAACTAAGCATTGTATCATCCCTAATGGGGTGGATTTCGTTATTATTTAGGGCACGTTGGTATTTTATAACGAATGACAGGTGTATAACAAGTGGTCTCGTCGAAGGTATGACTGAGGTGAAAATATTTGTAGGTGACTGTCAGATCTTGCTTACTCTACGATGCATCTACAAAGCGCTCGACCCCAACTAACCATAAGCTCAACATACAAATCTTGTCTACTCGGTAATATATGTTACCACGTGCGTTTATCAGTATTTCCCGTCTCCACATTGTGGAAATAACCTAAACAACAGAGTTCTCGACGAAAAACACTTGTTACGTAAAAATTAACACAAATGTTATCAATAATAATTGTTTACTCTTATTGAGAGAAATTGAATTAAATAGTTTTCGTCAATAATGGTAAATAATTGGTAAATTAGTTAATGACAACCTATTTTTCTTTGGGTAGTACTATTTTGGATATATTAGTTATTGAACCAAAAAGTACCTACCATAATTTAACATTTAAATACCCAGTTTAGTTGGTTAATTAATTACTTGCCTAATAGGTTATTGTGCTTGAGGAGCTGTAGACCTAGTAGCCTACTCTCTAATCATTTTTTTTAAATATAATTATTAATATTATTGATTGTCAATATTTTTTAAATATAATTTATATGCCTAAGTAGGTAGCCTTTTTCAAAAGCATGTGATGACAATATTTGACAAAATTGCATAATACTACATAATAACCCAACCCCATACAAAAGGCTTGTTATGTTGTGTCTATTTTTGTAGCAACAGGTATATTGTGAATTATCTCTTGATAATTGTAATAAGTATAATTTAGTATAGGTACTAGGGATGTTCACGATTACGATTTAATTGAATCAATTAATCGATTATGACATTCAAAACGATTAATCGATGTTAGTACAAATAATCGAATTACATAAATTTTAATTCGCCGCCTTGAAAATGGTTCCACTTAACAATGCCTTCATTCTGTCAACATTTTTCTTTGTGTGCGTAATATTTTAGTGATAAATTTATGTTTGTGTGTATTTTCCCAAGTTTCAGTGTGTATTTCTAATTCGCATTACCATTTATCAGTGATGATTAAATTAATTACGGAACATTACAGCTTCTTTGAAGTAAAAATGACTGACTTCCCGGACACATTTCATTGTTGAGGTTAATTTTGCCGTAAAAGATGATAATATGATGACCACTCTGAACATGATGATATAAATACGATTTAATTAGATGATTAATCGATTTAAATTAAATAATCGTTGAACACCCCTAATAAGTACTCACATTAGTCTGGTCAAATGTACATACAATTTGAAATATAATTAAAATATTTTAATTTAATGCATTTCTATGTCAAAAATTATGATTATGGACTACTTATTTTTAGATAACAAATTTATCTGAATTTAAATACTGATTATGAAATGATTTTTTTTTTTTGAAAAAATGTGTAATGGATGTTGCAGGAATTGGCATGGATTCCTCCGTAACTCCGCTGCGCCATGGGGGTCTGTCGCTGGTCCAGACCACAGATTTCTTCTATCCTCTAGTGGATGATCCGTACATGATGGGTAACATTGGAGATTTGATGTATTTTAAATTACTTTTCACTCTAGTACCACCGTTCTATTAGTTTTGCTCAAGATAATATCAGCTATAATTTCTTTATCAATTCCAAGAATTCAACTTTGAACCACATTGTTTAGATAGGTCTAAATAACCTTGATTTTTTAGAATATGTTGTCCAACAGGTACCAGATGTTAGGTAACAATGTAGTAAAGCTGATAACAATAATGTAATTACAAGTATCAAATATTGAACAAGTGATTATGATTGATCGGTCATTATGAAAATAACCCCCAGCTTCAATTATGATTTTTAAAATGCTAAATTTAGCTGAGTATCTAGCCTGATTTTGATACTTTAATTAATTGTCATTCAATGTCTTGGCATTGCATTTGCATGTAACAACAATACAAATTGGTGACAAATACTAAATAGGTAGGCTCATTATCATGGTACTTATATATAATTACTGTTGGCTGTGTGCCTCTGTGGATTGCTTTGCAATACTCACTCTCTTCGACTATGTATTTTTATCACGGAAGATTTCAAGTTTTACAATGTTGATAGCTTCAAAGGTTCCATCCGGCTTTGGATGTAATTTGTTTGCACTCTGACTTCCCTGGTTGACATGTTGCGAGTGTCTGTTGACAGGTAAGATTGCTTGCGCGAACGTGATCAGTGACTTGTACGCGATGGGCGTCACGGAATGTGACAACATGCTGATGCTTCTCGGAGTGTCCACCAAGATGACGGAGAAGGAGAGAGATGTCGTTGTGCCGTTACTTATGCGTGGATTCAAGGTGATCATTTGCTATACCTACACATTGTATTAATCAGGGGTTAATTTTGGGGCGGACGTGGGTGGACGCGTCCCCTCACTTTCTTCAGGGTGGACGCCGTCCGCCCACTTATTTTTCATAGAAGCAAAAGTTGGCTTAAAATTGTGTACAAATTGAGTAGAAATGCACCAAATTTGGTCCTGAAATGACCCACAATGTATTGGGGGGCCCCTCCTCCCACCCCCCATTGTTTTTGTGTGCAAATATGTTTCCCTAACAATAGCCGAGCGTCCACCCTTTTATTGTTGTCAATAGTGTTAAAAATTGCTAAGAGTTTGAGCTGATTTCTTCGTGCTACGAGCTGTGCTTGAGATGGTTCATCACATTGGTTGTAAAATGAACCCAATACATAGAGCTGCTAGGGGGGGGGGGGGGGGGGGATCTTTTGTGTTTTCCATTTTCTTTGGTCGGACATAGTTTGCTTATTTAAGTTAGTTTTTCCTACCTTAACGTGGCAGTGGATTATTTCATCAAAACAATTACTTGAAACTCTCCTTCCGATCTAAGTCGAACAACTACCTATGCAATATTAGAAATATACTTTAAATGTTATCAAAGTACAACAATATCATTCTACTGCCATGGTAGGGTAGGACGGAAGCATTTTTTACATGGCTAACTATCGAAAACTTGAGATTGGTTCAAGCTCACTTGCATCATCCGTTCACTATCGAACTCTTGTTGTAGGATTCTGCATTGGAAGCTGGCACAACAGTAACTGGAGGTCAAACAGTTGTCAACCCGTGGTGCACGATCGGTGGGGTCGCTTCCACAGTCTGCCAGCCCAACGAGTACATCGTGTAAGTTTACTGCTTGCCTCATATTATCAGGAAAAGTTTGATTGTGCTTCTGTCGACTGGTTAACGTTCCAGCTACCAACATTGACAATCTTTCGATGTGTGATTCATGGGAACCAGAATGGGGACGAACTATGTAGCTGCCACATAGCTTTTGCTAAGCCACATCAAGTTACGTTTGGTCCTTTTTGATTCCATAGGTCTTATACCCCAATTTGCTTGCCTACTAAACATGTCTCTCCCTCCACTGAGATAAAGTAAGTCATTACCTACTGCCCATTAGTGGTAAAAAACTTAGTTTTACCATAGGATAGGGCATATTATATAGATGAGAAGGCTAGAAGATTCTATTCTCTATGATGGATGGTACATGTCCTTAAATCAAAGTCGAAGATGGGGTAGGGTGCTGGGTATTAGTGGCCTACCAGGTAGCATTTAAATGTAAATTGTCAGATGGTCTGGACTCTGGAGATTATTGAAAGAGATACATGATCCCATCCCAGTAGTCCTGTAGTCCTGTCCTCAAGTAAGTAGGTGAAAAAAATCAGTTCTGACCCATAGCAAAGAAATAGACAAGCAGATTCTCATTGGTTGGAAACCAGTTGGGGGAGATTTTCCACAGACCCACTTCGGGGCCTTAGCTAATTTCTGTTCGCCCCACCACATTACTAGACATGCCACCCACCGCTACTGATTTTCATCATGTTGTATTGGATCTAACATTTTTATTTCCAGAATACCTACAAAAAGCAAAATATAATAATGGCTACCATCTGGTAAAATGACAAAATTCTTATTGAACTCCCACCCACACAGTCACAAAAAGTATTTCCTCTTGAAATAAGGGAGCGACATGACATTAACTCCATGGACACGTTAATTTAAGTATCGCAAGTTATATTCTGAAAAGCAAGTGAGAATATATATGAAGTAAATCGGGAGGTGAAAGTTGCTCATGTTGATTATCTTGCTTTAGGCCCGATAATGCGGTTGTCGGTGACGTGTTGGTGCTGACGAAACCGCTGGGAACACAGGTGGCGGTCAACGCTCACCAGTGGCTGGACCAACCGGAACGTTGGAACAGGATCAAGCTGGTGGTCTCTGAGGATGATGTGCGCAAGGCATACCAACGCTCCATGGACTCTATGGCCCGCCTCAACAGAATCGGTAAATCCTCATCATTTTCTTTTTCAATAATTTATATCCGTTCAATTTTTCAATCTTGTCATCCATTCTTATTATATTAAAGATTAAAAAGGAGGTAAGAAGTAGAATGTTTATAGGAAGACTTTAAGTAACGCAAAATCATTCTCCGGACGTTATGTATCTTCCTCATCTTTGTCCTCTTCAACCTCCACTCTTTCCATCGGCGTTCAATAAATCTGATAGGCTGATAAATGTAAGATCGCACCATCAGAAGTCAGTCTAAGCGATCTCATTGTCTCACTCGAGTAGGTGACCTCACATTTCAATGATAATAACAAGCTTTGATTGGTTATGGGTAGTGATGGCAATTTTCTGAAAAAATTTTTTTTTGAAAATTTTCATGAAAATTTTCATGAAAATTTTCAATGCGTTGAAAATTTGTTAAATTACTTTTTTTAGAAGAAGATTATTATTTATTTACTTTTTTTATTGCTTTATTGCACACAATTGTTAATAATATATCTGAAAAAAGCGTTAAATCAAAATCAAAATGAAAGCCAAATATAAGCCCAAATCTCAGTTTTTCTTCATTGTAATTTTGGCCAGACTGTAATTTCTACATAGGCGGGAAATTTGAATGCTGTTTTTATTTTTTATTTTTTTTTTATTTAACAATCACACAATACAATTATACAATAATGATCATTTTGCACATTTACCACTCAGACAACAACACGCATCAATCACACATCATACAAGAGATCAGTATGCATCCCAACTAGGCACATAATTACAAATAAATGTATTTAATAAAATATAATTGAATTTAAGTATTTTTAAGAAAATTTCAAATTTTCAAGGGTCTCTGAAAATTTTCTGAAAATTTTCAATTTTCTGAAAATTTTCAAATGAAAATTTTCAATGGTGCCATCACTAGTTATGGGACATGACCAGCAGTCATTCAAATTTGGTCAATGTTCAATTTTTGTTTGGCCGAGTGTACAGCTTTGGAATAATATCTCGATCATCCCTACGCTTATACCCTCCCGCCATACAACGGAGATCGTACAGTGGTATACCAGCGCTCCGTTGTATGGCTGGATGGTATTAGCGTTGGGATGATCGACACATTTTTCCACATACTAGTACCTAGGTTTAATTATTTTGGTTTTTGAATATTAGTGTTGGTTGACAGTGTATATTTATTTTATATTGTGAAAATTAATATAATTTTTAAAGTAAAATGCTGCATTTTGATGTATGTATGTAATAAACACCTATCACTTGGGGACTAGAACTATTGCCATATAACTGGGACATTTTAGGAAATAAATTGACTATTCTTATGGGAAAGTGGTTGGAACTTAACAAAATTGACATCCTATTGTACATACCTTGGTACACCCAACAAATCATAAAATGGTATTTGAACGAAACAGATTGGCTGCTAGTCAGGTTCCTCGTCAATCGAAACTTGTTATTATCAATGATATTAGAGCTAAACTACTAGAGGTGACAAGTTAGCATAACTTCATTGGATGATGTTATCACATTTTTTTCAGCCAATCCATTTCTTTCAAATACCATTTTATCATTTGTGGAGTGTCCATATTTCTTACATTTCTGTTTTGCCCAACTCATAATAAATAATATGTAATGGGTAGTTTGTTAGTGATGGATAGCTACTCTTCAATGGCAATGTTTGTTGCAGCCGCACGGCTCATGCACAAGTACAATGCACACGGTGCGACGGACATCACCGGCTTCGGACTGCTCGGACACGCGCAGAATCTGGCACGACACCAGAAGAACGAAGTGTCGTTTGTCATCCACAACTTGCCCGTCATCGCTAAGATGGCTGCCGTGGCGAAAGCATGTGGCAACATGTTTCAACTGCTACAGGGACACTCGGCAGAAACTTCCGGTAAGAGTTCACAGCATGGCAAACCACGTATACGTTTCATTTACTTCTGGATGTATTAACTTATTAATTATTATTTCTAATTTAACCCTCTTAGTGCCAAGAGCCGATATATCGGCTCTGAGAGTTTGTGCGAAACTTGCCAAGGGCCGATATATCGGCTAAATTTTAAATTAAATCTCGCGCCTCTTAATGTCTTTGGAATGTTGAACTGCTTGATCGACTGGGTTGGTAATAGTGTGGTAGTTTATTGAAAAAATGTTTGGTGGCGGTAGTGTACAGATTTCTTACTATTTTGACTCAAAATGACATTTTTTCAATTCAAAATGGCGTCTACTTTTGCTGGCATATATTTTATACATTATTTCATAGCTTGTGTAGTTTTAATCACAAAAATATGAAATTAATCATTAGTGTTGAGAAAATATCAGTTAATCAAAAAAATATATTCACTTTATTGGGAAAAATTCATTACAAAATTTGTGGCATAATAAACATTTTTTTAATTTTTAATTTTTTTTTATAATCCAAATAAAAAAATAAAACGTGTACAATAAGAATAATCATGAACTAAATTTTTGTCCAAGTCCTCATTATACTTTTATCACCATGTAAAAAAAAAAATCAACAGTTTTGGTGAAGCACAAGCAAAGATATCAACTTTTTACTGCGACTCAACAATTTGTGAAAATATGGCCTGGCATTCTTCGCATATATACAGGAAATAATGCTGGCACTAAGAGGGTTAAGGTGTTGCAAGCGCAAGCGATTTTGCCGCTTGTTGCAGGCACTTTTTTGGATACGATTGGAGACAAAATGGGTTGACGAAATGATTTGAAATTTTAACCATAAATAGATAGAAGACAAACTCAGGGTTATCTTCACTAAGTACATTTTTAATTTTTTAAATTAGTAATAATTTGTTGATTTTTTTTGGTGAAAAATGGTTAAAAAAATTTGTCTCACTGAGTGCCGTATAAAATTTAATTTTAAAAATGTGCCAAGTGATAACCCTAAGTGGGTCTTTTATCTAATCATGATTAAAATTTGAGATTAATTGGTTCACGGGTTTAATCTCCAATCATATAGGAAATTTCATAGTTTTGAGCAGTTTTGACCGGCGCCTTATCAAGGTACAAAGCAAAAATGTAGAAGTGCTACTAATATACAATCAGACTGATCATGTGAACATCCTATCAAAGTTACACCCCCTTAAGAAACAATTTTTCTCTCAATTTGCTAAAATGGCCAAGCACCACCTTAAAATAAAAAAAATATAGATAAATCAATGTCATTGGCTTGTGATTTTACAAAAATAAAACATTTTCCTATACATGCTTTTGCACAGGGTAATACACTTTTATGAACTAGGTACTAGGAAAACGCTTAGTGTAACGCATTGATGAGCGAGCACTGAATGCGCAACATCTCGAATTGAAATTTTGGAACGCACGAAACATAACATCCATATTGAATTGAAATATTGTACACTTAATCAACATAAAAGTACCTACCTGCTTTTTATTGAAACTGAGATTATCCATCCATCCATGAGACTGATCTGACATCCATCCACTCCGGTTACATAAAGAAAATCAGATCCAAGTTGTTTTGGTCCAAGTTTCCCATTTTCGATACCATCACATCACAGTTCTGTCAATATATTTCAAACAGTTAAAAATGGCAATTAGTGTATACTTTCTTGACCGATTGGGCTGAAAATTAGTAAAATGAGATAAAGTGGTACAAAAAAGTTAGGTATGTATGATAAAGTTATGGAGGTACCTACATAATTTTAATTTTAATAGCAATGCAAAATTTGAAGTTGATCTGACCATTTTGATTTTTGACCAATTGGGAGACATTTTCATTTTTGAACCAATCCGAGGGCAGCTTTCGAAAACTATACACGATTAAGTTAGAATGATATTAGTATGTGTGCAAAATTTCAGCTCGGTTGGATAAAAATTGTGGCCTGTGCCTACGGGCCAAACACAAAAAAGGGTCCAAAAGTGCAGAATGGAGATGCTCGCTCAATAATATTATTATATTATGTATAGGTAGGTAGAGCCACGTATATTTCGCGAGGCGCCATATCGCGATAATACCGTATTAACTCGTGTATAAGACGCACTCGTGTATAAGACGCACCCTTGTTTTGAGAAGTCTATTTTAAGAAAACACTTAGCATGCGTGTATAAGACTCACTAAAATGATGTAAACATTGTGTGTTTGTATACATGATGTCCATCTAAATGTTGGTTGTCCAGCTAACTGAGCTATTTGAATGAAAATCACTGCCAACTTGTTGTAAACAAACAGTAATTTCCTGCGTCTGAGAAAGGGGGGAGGGGAGTCTCTTCCCAGCAGCTGTTGCTTGCTCTAAGAGGCATGCACCTGCCTTTCCTCTGCATTCCAAAACAAACCCAACTCCTCTCCTCCCCTTCCATTAAGATCGCCATTCAACAGTGTTTAGTCTATTTTATGTCTGTCAGAGCAATGTTTTTCAGACGTAAACATATATTTTGTCTCCTGATCTAAATGCAAGGGAAAACATTTTGTTGCACACATTTAATATGTTAATAGTGTTGTGTCTAGACACAGTATGAGTAGTCCAGACAGAGTGAGAGGGAAAGGCAGAGATAGACAACATGTGGCAGTCTACAACAGCTCTGTTTACAAACATCCACCTTGGATTTACTGGGAAAAAAGCTTGGTATGCGTGTATAAGACGCAGGGCTGTTTTCAGAATCAAAATATTGACATATAATTGCGTCTTATACACGAGTTAATACCGTAATCTAAGTTGTTCAGCAGATAACCCTCTTTTTGCTCAATGTGCATGAGTAATGTAATTTGAAGTTCAAGTACTAATTTATTTGCAAAATAAAACGAAATTGAAGAAAAATCATCAAAAAATCAAAATAGGTTGTTTTACTGCAAAAATAAGCACGAAATCGCGTCATATTTTCCAAAATAACATTATAAATAGAAGGGCTGTGCGAGCAGCTATAAATAAATTCGAGCAAGTTTCGAACGAGTTTTACAAATTTGCTTGAAATTCGAGCAAATTTCGAACGAGTTTAATAGTTGCTTGAAAATCGAGCATATTTCCTAGTTGCTTGAAAATCGAGCAAACTAGTTAAGGTAGGTTATGTTTCATCATTTATTTTTACGTACCTAGTAGTTATACACAGGTGCAGACCTCATAGTGTTCCTTAGATCTGGAACTCACAATAGATAGCGAGCGGGTTACTAGTTGTGCAATATTAACAATTCAATCATTAGCGATAAAAGGGACAGAATGAAAATCTGTGTGAAGAAGTGCAGTTTATTTTGTATGTCTTCACATTTCAATACAATCAGTGCTCGTTGACACGATATGATACTTATATTTTTGATAAAAATGTGCTGTTGTGCTGTTCCAAGTTTTCAGTGAAATTAGGCTTTGTTTTATGGAATTATTAAGCGAGCGGAGCGAGCGTCTCCACTTGAAACTTATGGCTCGAATCTGTGTGCATTTGGCGTCTCCTGCCAAACGAAGTAATGGATCAGGCCAATTTTTTCACACAACTTAAATTACTATTCTCGTTATGGTCAAAATGATTTTCAGCAAGTTCGCTCCATTGGTTGCATCGGAAACTTGATGTGTAGTTATAGTTAGCTTGGCAATGAGGATGAAGGAAACTCTGTGTATATAACTGCAATAGTTTGACCCATCATCACCAAATTTTGCAAGGTCATTTGTACCAGCATTATAAGTGATTTTTTACAAATCTGTAATGAGCTTCAAGAGTAATAGAGATTTTACTGACATTTGTATACTTAATTTAAAACGGCCTATAGCCACACCACCATTTGACCTATCAAATGGTCTTCGATTAATCTGATCAATCAAACTCATATTTTGCATGGTCGTTCAGACCAACATTGTCTCTTATTTTACAAATTTTCAGCCCTACCAGTCAAGAACATAGATGCACTTATTGACAGTTTTAATAACTGTCAGAAATGACATTTCAAAACAGAAATTCCACTGCATTCTGGGTTGCTCTATGTAGCAAAACAAAGTTTATAGATGGCTATTCTCAATATCAATGTAAGACAGATTCTTTTCTTAGTGGATCATATTATTGCAATACATAATGTAGTCAAAATGTAATGTAGGTATTTCATATACATAGGTATAAGTATACCTTATCTAAAATAATTTATTTTACGATATGGATTGTGTTTCACAGAACTATGAAAACAACGTTTTGACTAGATAGCATCATATTTTACACATTTCCAGCCCAATCGGTCAAGAATTTACAGACTTATTGCTGTTTTAAGTGTTTGAATATCTGTCCAAAGAGATTGATGGAAAAATAACAGTACAATAATCTGTTATTTAATTGATCCAGAGTGTTTATGAAAAGTTGCAAGGAAAATTGGTAATAATTAATGTAAGTTAGTTATCTTTGATTGAATGGATCGTGCTATGATTGGCGATGTCGTGCGTGTCGGTGCTCGCTCATCAACGCGTTACACCGAGCGTTTTCCTAGTATTTTAAATAAAAAATTATCGATATCTTTGTCAAGTGACTTGCACAATAACTAAATAATTAATCATTAATTTCTCAAAAACAAATTTTTAGCCATCTCCAAATTTTGTGTGATTGTACCTACGTATATTAGAATAATATTACCAAGTTTAAAAAAAATCGGAGATAGTCTTTTTGACCTTTGACCATGTCTAGATGTAGGTCAATTTTGTGGGGCCATTTAAGGTGTCCTGGGTATGAAATTGGATAGGGAATGTCATTACCTTTCCAATTAGACCATTCCCAGCTATGTAGCTAGGATAGGAGCCGAATAATTACAAGAAAACCAAAAAGTAACTCGCGAAAAGGTCACCGACGGGCGACGGGTCACAATTTGACCCGCCATACCTTTGTAACCAAGAGCCCCAAAATTATTTTAAAAAATCATGGTTGCTACTGTCTATGAAATTTCATGGAAATTGAAGAAAGTCAGAACAAAATGTTTTTATTTTGGGTGGTTTCTTTTGGAATGACCCTGTTTGTTGTAATTACTATATAGTATCAATATTTGTATCTCTTCAATGATTTTTTTTATATGAAAGTGAATGACTTGACCCTGTACCTACACTTTTTTTGCATGAAAAATGCAATTTTTCCTGATACTTGTGATTTCTTGTAAATGAATGCTACGAACACGTGTATGTAGCGTTGATGACACACACAGTTGGTCTTATGAGTTTGCCTTCCATCAGGGGGGCTGCTAATCTGCTTGCCGCGAGAGCAAGCGGCCGCCTACTGCAAGGACATCGAGAAGCAGGAGGGATACCAGGCGTGGATCATCGGGATCGTGGAGAAGGGCAACCGCACGGCGCGCATCATCGACAAGCCGCGCGTCATCGAAGTGCCAGCCAAGGAGAAGGACGGCGAACTCTGGTAGAGCTCGCTCAACAACTTGCTGCTCTTAGTTACGGTTTTTCTATTCTAAAAAAAGTACATATATATATAAAAATATGAACGACGATGACGTTCATAAGGGCATCTGTTCGATACTAACAATTCGATAACTTTTATAAAGTTCTAAATTCCCTTTAGGTATAGCATTGGTTGGCATTGATCCTTGTTTGCTTGAATGTCGGGTGTGAATCTTTTTTTGATAAATTTTTTGAGGTGAGGAAAATGCTATGACCTGGATGCAGTACTTGACAGGTTGAGAACCTCCCTGTGGTGTGGCATTGATAGATAACTGATTACCTACGAGACGATGACAGGGCTATTTCCAGTGGCTTTGTTGTCATGTGATTGGAGGGATCGTGATGGAGAGAATTAATGGCTATTAATGTGGAGCACCAATCGTGAAGCTGAAGATGATACTGATATTACAGTTAGAAATGTCTGGAATGGATGAATACTGTTGGCTGGGTTGTTGGAGATATGATTATCTGGATCCTAGATGTTGATTTGATATTGCGATTATCTTGAATGCCGTTATTAGACATTGCTCTATCTTCACACTTATGTAAGTGTGAAATAGGTTCAATTTACCATTTTTGGTCTAATGAGACTCATTAGCTAATAGCTATCTGTCTTTTATATTACCTTGTACTACCTTCTTGTGGGCATTCAGCTTATTTGCAATAGAATTATTTTTGATTCCTTGTTACACATTACAATATACAACAGAGTTTTTCCTGTAGGAACCTAATTTTATTTTTAAATTTGATATACACCTAAGTAATTTAGTTAATGAACTTTTGAAGCGATCCATTTTTTGAAGGCCATCAAAGTGCTTTGTAGGTATATTATTACATGACTTGTTGCATTAGGTCATTTTGACAAGACGGAGCCATTCACTGGCCATGTATGAAAATGGCAGAGTCTATGACATACTAAAATGTCTCATGTGCCAACCTGTTGTAAAAGTTGAAAGCACATTCCTTTTAAAAAATGGTTTATAATTATGTATCCTCCATTATTTAAGAAATTAATGCAAGTGCTTAATATCATCTTACACCTGTTTTTAGGATAGGTACAATTTTTTCTTAATTCATAACGTTATGCAAGTGGTAGTGAAGTTGCATACCTTTTATTACTATTATTACATAGTCCTGTATGCGCAAAGGTCCTGGCTCAAATGTACTTTTTATTTCATCAATAACTCTCACTATGAATTAAAACAGGGAAATTTGGTGTTTCTTTTCAAATCCTGCTTTAAAGATGCTTTTAGAATATTGATGAAATGAAATAGTTATGTTCATGGCTACAATCTTTCACAAATAGTTTTGTAACAAAATTTAAAGTTTCTTGTGCTTGTAATTAAATATGTGTATTTATTCACTCCCAAGATTTTCCTAAGTCCTTGTCCGAAATACCACCCGAAATCCGCCACTGGCAGGGGGCGTGGCAATAGAGCCAGCCGACGTCCAACCACCAACAAAACAACAAACAAGTAGAAGAAACATAGAAGTTCGAAGATAGCACAAAGTAGTCATTGCCTGATAAGAAGTCGTAGAGTTTACAACTTCGTGGACTTAGGGTAATTATCTCTATACATTTCTAATTTTCGGGTGGCGAGATAATTAACCTTTTTTTTAATATTGATGTTTTGGCATTGACATCAAGTGTTTCTTAGGTTAGATTTGGGTAAAAGATGTTTGCATTAAACGTTCAGATGTCTCAACCCACAAAATTGAAGTGTATCTTTCACTTTGCTGTGGTAATATAATGTAACTGCTCCTAAGTTGAAAAATAAATCTATTTTGAATCGTTGAAAATGCACATTTCTTTCTTGAGTTTCTAATTACAATGGTAGCTTGTAGCATAAAGTACTTGTAGTATACTAAAACACTGTGAAGTGTAAATAAATGCATAGTGAATTGATCTTCCTTCCAGAATGTGATTGGAGAACTGCTGACCATATCTACTGTACATCCACAAGTGTTGCAGAACCATGGGGGGGGGTTATTTTCAAGATCAATGGAGGACAACTTGAGGAAAAACCAAGAGTTTTTTACGGAGATGAATAAAATTACTGTACGTAGTCTTCATATTCGTAACATCTATTCTTATTTCTTATGTAGGTAATTTTTGTGTGACTTTTATCCAAACACAAAACACTAGTCAGTGATCAAAGTCGGGTCATGCAGGGCGGTCTGGAAGGAATAGGACTGGGGTGCGATGAGGCAAAGGGCCCGGATAATCATGTGACAGGGCCCGTAAAACAATTTAGAGAAAGAAAAAAATGTATTTAAAATGAGTAAAAATACTGGTCATATGAAAAAACGCCAGTAAAATGTTAATTACTTTTACTTTAACATTTAATTGTAATACTATTTATTAGGGGTGTTCAACGATTATTTTATTTAAATCAATTAATAATTCGATTTTCGTAATTTAAATTGATTAAATAATTGAATTAAATTGTATTGATATATAACTATAATGTAATCATGTTCAGGGTGGTCATCATCATCTTACGGCAATATTAACCTCAGCAATGAAATTGTCCGGAAAGTCATTCATTTTTACTTAAAAGACCGCAGTCCATTCATTCAATTAAATCATTAAATCATTAACTCATTCAATCATCACTTGGTAATGCGAAAGAGAAATACACACTGAAACTTGGGAAAATAATACAAACGTGAATTTACCACTAAAATATTACGCACACAAAGAAAAAACTTGACAGAATGAAGGGCAGCAATTATTTTAGAATGTAAAGTGCAACCATTTTCAAGGAGGCAAATACAAATTGATATTCGATTATTTTTTCTAAAATCGATTAATCGTTTTGAAAGTCATAATCGATTAATCGATTCGATTAAATCGTAATCGTGAACACCCCCTCCTATTTATTACTTTCTAAAGTTATTCTAGTACAATTTATGCTTATATGCTTTTACTTGGTTGACTTGTGATACTTATTGTGAAAAAAGCTGTAATAAATACAATACAATAAATAGGGGCCCGTAATATGGGAAAAAGGGCCTATAAAAAGCAGGGGCTCGGGATGCGATCGCACCCTGGGCCAGATCGCCACTGCCTATTGCCTGTACCTCAAGAGACCTCGATCACGGAGCCGTGTCAACCTCGGATTACAACGAGGATGGTTAATAACGTTGGACATAAACTAAACACTAGCAAAATAGAATTGTGATGGCTGATTGTGCACTGAGGAAGCAAGAGTAAGGCTGCGTAGACCATTGTTATTCGT